>OY982538.1:24657597-24993008 GCA_963859965.1 Ceramica pisi
TTCTCTACCTGCTAGGCAACTATTAGGTGATGCAGAGTATAGTGGTAGTGGTGGTGGTGGTGGAAAATATATTTGTCAACACCTATAGGTAAGTATACTATTAGCTTAGAAGCTAAGCGTTTTATACTGTACTAGCTTCTTCCAGCGGCTTCGCCCGCGTGATCCCTAGGAATCATATTCCCGGGATGGAAAGTAGCTTATATGCTATTCCAGACTATTATCTATCTTTGTTCTAAATTTAATTAAGATCCGTTAAGCCGTTCTGGCGTGATTGAGTAGCAAACAACCAAACTTACACATTTATAATATAACTCGTTTGGTGTAAAGCGAAATTACAACCATCTTCCCCTTGACAGTATATTAAAGGATATTGCAAACTGTCGTTAGCCGTTTTACAAAGCTACTCGCTAGCCTCTAGGTGCCAAGCAAGCCGCCTGCCTGTGCGTTCGCGACCTTATACAAAAATAATCCTTAAAGCATGATTCAGTATTCACGCGCGATGGCTTATTATTAGCGTATTTCATGTACAACTTTGGTGTTTCTATGCCGATATCTATGAGTCTTTTTTATGGAAAAGTTAATAATGTTCACTTTTTTAATTAGGGATGACTGAGAGTGTTATAAACGTAAGAGTAGACAAACATAATCAGAAATCTTCGAACTGCTAAGCTTTCGGGAGTTACACGTGTAATTGTGCGTCAATCATAAAAGATAGACATATGCTGTCGTGGGATATTTTTTATATAATTTTAAGGAGAACAGTTTCCGTCATACTTGATCTCTGTGTAGCTTTAACCATTAAGGTTGCACACGCGACGGAAGCTTGAAAAACGGAGTAACTTCTCCCGTTTTCCCAACATTTCCCTTCACTGCTCTGCTCCTATTGGTTGTAGCGTGATGAAAAGTATACTATAACCAGCTCAGGAGTATGAATAATAATTGTACCAAGTTTCGTTAAAATCCGTCGAGTAGTTTTTGTTTCTATAACGGTTATACAGACAGACAGACAGACCGACAGACAGACAAAAAATTTACTGATTACTTTTTTGGCATCCGTATTGATCCCTAATCACCCCCTGATAGTTATTTTGGAAAAATATTTCATATAGGTACAGAATTGACCTCTCTACAGATTTATTATAAGTATAGATATAGACTAGCTGATGCGCCCGGCTTCGCCCGCTTGACAAATTAAAACCTCCTAAATACTAAAACCTTCCTCGAGAACCATTCCATTGGTGAAAACAACATAAAAGTAGGTGCAGTAGTTTTTGAATTTATTGCAAACAAACAGACAGACAGACGCGGCGGAGGACATTGTTTTTTAATTTGTACGTAGTGATTTAATCTGCCTCAGAGGAGCTCAATTAGAGACGCACGGCTCAAATCGCTTCGTATTTTATTGCCATAAGCTGGGTGACTACCATAGAAGGCGATCGTCAAAAAATAATCGACCGTGTTCAGCAGTGAGCAAACGGTTAAAGGAGGAAGCAGGCCTTTAGGTGTTGTCAGCTAGTGCCATACATTTTTGGCTTTTCTGGCTACATATTCGCACACTTTTTCTAAACACTGTGGTTGTTAATGTTAACCTGTAGGTGGGCACCTCTTGCCAGGGTTGCGGAATTGTTCGTATGGAGAGCGGCCCTGGACGCAAGGGCGTTTGGAGGAACAAGGGCGAGTTTTAGTCAGTAAGAGTCTGACACTCCATTCCGCTCAATTCTGTCGCCCAGCAATACAGTCTTGTATGGTAACACATTTTAGTATGGATCAGAAGATCAGGAAAGCCTACCTCTGTATCATATATCCAGAGCGGCGTCTCGTTTGAGAGCGCGCCGGCCTCGCCGCCGAACACGTACAGCTTGGCCTCGTGCGCCGTAGCGCTGTGCTCCTGCAGCGACGGCGGCGGCTCGCCGCGGCACTCCAGCTTCTCCCACTTGCCAGTCGCTGGAACGATGTAAGTACATATAAAGATTGTAATTACCTATAACGACGAAGTTTCCATTTCAAACAGGTAAATAATATGATCTACGCCTATTTTCCCTGAAAGGTTAAGCAGGGGAAGGTGTACCTATCGTTACATCCGCACTTTACCAGTTGTGATTAAGTCCTAAGTATTAGGAGAGCCCTTTCATCATTAAATTTCTGATAGAAAAACACAATAACTGTTTTCGCGGCGTAGGAATCGAACCGAGGACCTCATACTCAGCAGTAGTGTTTGAAACCACTTGACCAAATAGGCAGTCTAATTAAAAGTTGTAGATAATATCACAGAAACTGTAAGTATAACGATTATTTATCGAGGACCTTTCCGACACAAATAAATAAAATTATGCTAATGAACGCGCACACGAATAATTACTTTCTCATAACTTACCTAATAGAATGCAAACAAGCCGCATTACCATAACATTTTCATGTCACGTTTTTAATTAATATTCCGCTAAAAAATAGCCAACTTTTAAAACCAAAATGAAATACGACAAAACAAAATCTTTACAAACATTACCACACAAGATTCGAAACAGAACAAAACAAAAGACTCGTTACGCACTCGTGCAGCAAAAAGTTCCGGCTCGTAATTAGCGTTCGAGTCGGTTGATGCGGCTCGACCTAATTAAACGCCAGTCGGGAGCTGCTGCAGACGCTCCCAGGAAGAAAAGACACGTTTTTGTGGAGGACCCTTCAACGACTGCTGACGACAGCCTCTTCGATTGACGTGGAGTGCCGTATTCAGGTCGGTGTACCGCAAGGAGCACCTCTGGGTTTCAGAACATTGTTTGTTGATTGTTTTATTTTATTGTACCTACAAGTTGATGAATAAATGCTTGGCCTATTTTTATAAAACGAGACGATTGCTTGTTTTTTCGACAGATGATTAATGTTGTGCTATACCAACTTCTGCACTAAGCCATGATGTAGTAACTATACGTAAGTATCGGCCTCTCACGTACCGAACGTTTCTTACGTCACAAGTCCTTGACGCTCGGCGGGCGGGCGCTCATTCAACAGTAATCTGACCCGAGCCACTTAAAACGTTATCGCGGCGTTTCTAAAGCTTGTATCAACACAGTTGAAGTGGCATTGGGTTCTTGAATTATGTCGTCATGAAATGAATCACAAACAAAAGTCTTATTAGTACTCGAGAAATATATATATCCTATTGAAATGAGAGAACTTGCTGAATGTAGTTATGTTGCTGTTTATGTTATTTCTGACAAAACTATTGCATCAATTTACACCAATTTTTGGGATCTAGCTTATGAAAAGAAGAGTAATCTAATGACAATGATCTTTTATATGAGTTCTATAGCCGATTATAGCAATATTCAAGCTCAAACTTCATAAAGCGCGGCGCCATTTGTTGTTTTTTATTGCGTAATTCAATGCGCTATTTTGATGACGATTATCAGAGTTATATCAAACAGATTCCAATTGGAAAAGCTTGTAGATTACTGCCTATATATTCATCAACGCATTGTTAACCATAAATCGTTAATATATGCTTACTTTATTTGTAAAAATTGACAAAAACCAAACCAATAACAATGTTGACCTTAGCGAACACTCGAAACTACCTAACTTTTGTTGGCTCAACTAAACAAGTTTTGTTATGTTATTTCATGCAAAAAACTAGCTACATACTTGTAGGAAATAGTGATAAATGATAATTTATCCACTTACCTTAGAATATTGCACTAAAAACACACAAAATTCACTAAAATAACTTCACCAAGAGCGCGCGAAATCACCGTGACATAGAAACTTTTGACAAGAGTTTTGAAATGTCAGGTGTCATAATTTTAGTATGTTTTTTTTTCTAGAGTTGGCAAATTTTATACACCATAGAGAATATTCATAGACAAACGAATCTAAAGCTTCCTATTCACGAAATAAAAGTTTTAATCAGTCGCGGTGTGCCGGGACACATGTGTCCCGGCGGGGCTCAACTGTGATTCACGATGCCGGGATACATGTATCCCGCCAGGAATGAAACGGCTTTCCTCTCGCGTCCGGAACGTTTGTTACGTCACAAGTCCTTGACGCTCCGAAAGCGCCGGCAAGCGCCGCGGGTGGGCGCTTATCTAAGCGTAATCTGACCCGAGCCACTTAAAACGTTATCGCAGCGTTCGTTTAGTTTGTATCCTAGCAGTTGAAGTGGTTTCGAGTTCATAAATTATGTCGTCATGAAATAAAACACAAATAAGAGTCTTATTAGTACTCGAGAAATATTTATATCCTATTGAAATGAGAGAACTTGCTGAATGTAGTTATGTTACTGTTTATGTTATTTCTGACAAAACTATTGGATCAATTTAGACCAAAATTTGGGAACTAGCTTATGAAAAGACTAGTAATCCAATGACAATGATCTTTTATACGAGTTCTATAGCCGATTATAGCAATATTCAAGCTCAAACTTCATAAAGCGCGGCGCCATTTGTTGTTTTTTATTGCGTAATTCAATGCGCTATTTTGATAACGATTATCAGAGTTATATCAAACAGATTCCAATTGGAAAAGCTTGTAGAATACTACCTATATATTCATCAACGCATTGTTAACTATAAATCGTTACAATATGCTTACTTTAATTGTAAACATTGCCAGAAACCCAAACAATAACAATTTTGACCTTGACGAACACTCGGAACTACGTAACTTTTGTAGGCTCAACAAAACAAGTTTTGTGATGTTATTTCATGCAAAAAACTAGCTACATACTTGTAGGAAACACTTATAAATGATTATTTATCCACTTACCCTAGTTTAGCACACTAAAAACACACAAAAATCACTAAAATCACTGCATGACATGCGCGCGAAATAACCGTGACGTAGAAACTTTTGACAAGAGTTTTTGAAATGTCGGCTGTCATATTTTTAGTATCTGTTTGTGTTTATGGTTGGCAAATTTTATCTGCCATAGAGAACATTCATTAGCAAACGATTCTAAAGCTTAGTTTACACAATATTAAAGTTTATATCAGTCGCGGTGTGCTGGTTCCAAATGGAACCAGCGGGACTCAACGTCGCTGCCGCAGATACGAATATACTGGTTCCATTTGGATCCGCCCGGGACCCAGCGGTTAAACCATTATAACTACTTTATGTTTACGTCCATAAAGTATTAAAAATAATTCCTTTGAGACAGCTGATTTGCAAAAAATGAAAATATCTTCCTGTTTCTATCTGCAGGGTTTAAAGGCACCCAACAAGAATGACACGGGAGTTAAGTTCGCTCGCATCGCTCACTCATTCTAGCTCCCATCATACCATTAAACCGAACCTATCCGAGTCGGGGAGCCTTAAGTTCCCTGTGCCCTATGTTCCGCTACTTGGCTAGGTAAGCCAATTAAACAGCTGATTATGGCAGTTGGCTGCGACACGTATGTAGTAACCATAATGTTGTAGAACTCACCGAGGCTGTACCTCCAGAAGTCCCGCAGCGGCACGGCGCCGCCCGCGCCCCGCCCGCCCAGCACGTACACGTGTCCGCCCAGCAGCGTGGCCGAGTGCTTGCCGCGCGCGCACGGCACCGCGCGCCCGTTGCTGCCGCCGCACTCCACGGAGCTCCACATCTCATCTGAAACCAGAAACGGGATGATTTTTAGTATAAGTATGGTCATGGTCGATCGTCTCGAGTGTAGCTATTACTCGCCTAGAGATTCTAATTAGTGTTAATTCCGTTGTAGGAGCCTAACTCGTAGGACTAGTTGGTAATGAAAAACTAAAATAATTCCATTATTTTAACAATACAGCCAGCAGCCACAGAAAAAGATTGAATTCACGTACTACTGGAACTGCTTATCAAATGTCGCTGAGTCAATAAAAGGGACTATCTATGTGACCGTATTAACTTAGAAGGTAAACAGATTTTCCGTTGGGCCTTTTTGCCTTCCTCTGCTAAATAAGCAAAACCTTTTCACATTAAGAATACCAATAAATTCGGAAAAGGGTCGAAGAATATAACACATATGCTTTAACAGCATCAAAGGAGAAAACCCATTAGATTCAGCAAATTTTAAACAAAATATAAAATTGCACGCTCCAAGGCTTTCGACAAGGTAAACCACATTGCGTCTTTCCCTCGTCTGTAATCGAAAGTTTCCGACTTTGAAGTCGTGTCCCTTCGAATAAAATGCATTACTCCCCTTCAATGTGCATAAAAATCAGCAACTACTCGTCGTGTGGGGTAGATGAAATGCCGGCATCCCCGAGGGCTGCTCGCTAGGACCCTCCGTTTCAACGTCTCCAAGTAAGTATTGCTTATTGCGAATGAATCCCTTCTTGTTCCGTATAGGGACGTATGTAGGAGTTATCGTTTACAATGTGTAAATATTAGTTAGAATCGTAGTGTTTTATTTGTGTGTGCGAGGTCACACAAATTACGGTAGTCATTGTTATGACTATTAAAGCACAATATTATAAAGCATACAAACTGATTTAAATAACTTTCAAAACAACAACTACTTTTATAACTTTTAATAAATAGTTTTTACATGTTACATGACAAACTTTACATTAGTAAGTAGATTTAGTATCTTAACTTAACCTCATCTTCTATAGTTAGTTAGTGCCCCTTCTGAGTGCAATAAAATCTTAATTACATCTCTAGACCATACAATATTGTAGAATGTGTACTACGCCTGTCTGTGTAGTAAACCACAGCCACAGCGTTAAATAGATTAAAACTTTGTAAAACTTAACAATTTCCTGCGTTGGCCGGCAGCCAAGCCTTCTGTAGCAAGTTCAATATACGGATAACGAATGTTCGAAGGACGGGGTTGGAAAAAATGCCTTTCTCATTTTTTCACGAAATTCTGAGAATCTTTCGTGAATTGAGACTTTTTTTCTAAGAAGTTTCATCTTGAAAAAGATTTCTGTGATAAACTCCTAGGGGCTGTTCCCCACGAGCGAGAGAATCGCCGCAAGTTGACATTATTTCACTGGTCGAATTGCCGCGAAAATATCGCCATGATTCTCTCGCTCGTGGACAGGGCCCCTTAGGACAGTTCGGAAATGACAACGTTATTATATCATAACTCCAGGCTCAGTTTTCGATAAATCATATCCTTTAGGGCAATAACATTAAACCCTTTTACGAGACAAAGCCACAACCCTTCCGCTATTAAGACTTATGGCTTCATAAATGTCCGTCCATTTTACTAAAGGCTCGTGGACTTTTCACATCAAATATTCAGCCCAATCGCCCTATAATTAGTCTCTGCACAGGGTACAGCAACCCTTTGTTTACCGCGTGACTTGTTTGACAACTCAGCTCTGAACCCTGGACGCCGGCTTGTTGGTACCCTTGTAGGTAAAAACAACAACATAGGGGAGATCGCGAGGGTCTCTCTACAGTAGCCAGGGTAGCGAGACGATGGTACACGTTGTGTAATCAAGAGTGACTTTGATGAACTTATCGACTCCTGTCTACAGGAGTCCATCTATTTGCTAAAACAAAGTTGTGCCGAATAAAAATTTCATCTCTCCTGAGATTGTTAGCGACACTTATTTCCACATTTATAAGTTTAGGATCGTTGGCAATGTTTCTAAGGTCAATGTGAATGGCTGAAGTTTAAGAGATAATTTCAAGACTGCCATAACTTTAATGTCTTACAGCTTGTTTCGCGAAGTTCAATTTCCGACGTGTAACAACTTTGTAAAATTATGTTTTCATTTATGTAACAACTTCCCTTCTTATATTATCTTAGAAGTTCGCAAGATATCTGGGGCAGTAAAGACAGTGATTTTCCATTTTGTTGAGTCACAACATTCCTTATTCTCATTGCTAGAGGTCATCAGAGTTTATCCGGAGACCTTATTCCTTGGTACGATTTCCTCTAAGTTGGCTCATGAATGGCTTGTCAGAGTCAGCCAGCTCGGTTAAGTTTTAGATTATAATATGACTAAATCATTGTTCTGATTATTTTTAAAGGTATTCCAAATGTATTTTTGTTATTTTGTGTTGTTGTCTTGTTAATTTTTGTTTTTAATTTATTCTATCTATTGACATTTTAATTATTGAATTGTATTTTAATGATGTATTTATGTACCTATATGGATTATTCCGAAATATACGAATTTGTAATTTATATGTCTAAAAATGAATAAACGAATAGGTAATAATAATAGTGGGGTGGGAACACCCCAAGAGTCATAACCTTTTCTCGCTAGCTTCGCCAGGACAATCGAGAGTCCGTGTTTCGCTAGCGTTGAGGATTAGAACGAGCCCGGTGTAAGGCAAACATGTTTACTTACGTTGTTACAGGCGTTTATACGAAGCCGAGTCGTGGGATCGTGTTTACGTGGACGATATGCTGTTTACTTTCATTAGTATGCTAATGTTGGGTTAAGGGACCGACTGCAGAGGACTGCTCAGTCGGTATCGGCGACGCGACGCCGGGAATATTGATACACTTTATAGTCTTTTGGTGGGATTCAGGTAATTGTGTTTTAGAGGTACCTAAGTGATTTTTTTTGAAAACTCACAGTTTACAGTTTTGATCTGAGATAATTTTAGAATTTCTCAGCTCGTGTAACATGTGACGTATTAATTCTTACTTCTTAGAAGAGAGTTGAATCAAGAGAGCAACTCAATTTCCTCAATCCGGAGCGCATATTTCTAACTTCGTATCTCTGTCGGCTTCGTTTAGATTAACTGTAGCTGTTCGGAAATATCTCAGCATCTGGACCATTTTAAGGAATGAGATTTGTCTTCAATAATAAATGTGACTTCGTAACACGTCTTAATAAATCATTCGATACAGCCTACTTCCGCGATATGGATGAGAGAGCATCACTTTAATACAACTTCTTCCTAACTTATGAATGAGTTGGAATTATTGATTACTTAATGGTTTGTTTCTGTTTTGGGATCTTGTGGTAATCCGTCAGTGGCTCACATCCCGGGAACCTCTTAGCTTGATACTTTATTGACGAGAGTGGTTTCAGCAGTAACACATGATTGCCACTTATCGTGACTAATGGACGCGGGCGGATTCGGATGGATCGCGTTATTATGTACGGATATGACAGAATGATATTTGTGCCAGCGTTTGAGTATGGAAGTAGACCAAGGACAAATCAAGGTGAGATTCGGTTAGATTATGATATTAAATTATAATTTTATTGAAGCGCAAGAAGAACAGAGTAACAAATAGAACGTAGCAATGATTAATAAAATTATTGATATAATCGTAGTAGTGAAAGCAAATACATCAATATTAAAATAAGACAAACAGGAAGAAAAATATACGGATCAAAGGAATAACTACCATATTCCACTTAATCTTCTAGTAGAAGCTGAAGATAAAGTCGTTCATGAAGTAATAAGTCGTGATGAGGCTGCAATCAGCGAAGATGGCCGCGTTTCTGCCCCAGCGCCTCCACGCGCCATGAATACAGATCGCCCGCGACTCCGCTTGCATAATATCCACATCTATGCAGTGGACGGCGCTGGGTTTATAATTAATTTAGATTTATAGACGTTTACTTTTTCATTACAATACAATACTGATTGTCGTCTGAATTGGAAATGTTGTCTGCTACGTATCCATTTATTATTGTTTAGTCAATTACTTATGTCATTATTTAACACCTAGTTGGTTCTTCTTCTTTTTGAGTCGATTACTTGTTTAGTTGGACCTGCGGGTCTAAAATGGCCACTTTGGTAGAATCAAAATATTAACCACACAATAATCTGTCAAATTTCATTTTCATCTTTATCGCTAACGCATTAGGTTCAAGGTTGATTGGGAAAATTTTACAGTGACGGGTAGTTTGATGTGCTTTCTGATTCTGCTAAAGTGACTTTTTTAGACCCCCTGAGACCTTATTTAAGTCCTTTTACTCATTTATGTAGGACTAGAGGCCGCCCGCGACTTCGTTCGCGTATAAATTCTCGTTATTCCCGTGAAAGTCCCGATCCCTCGGGAACTCCGGGATAAAAAGTAGCCTATTTGTTATTCTGGGTCTTCAGCTACCTACATACCAATTTCAATTTCATCGTAATCGGTTGAGTAGTATTTGCGTGAAAGAGTAACAAACATCCATACATACTCACAAACTTTCGCATTGATAATATTATATACTTATAGTAGGAAGTAAGAAATAACGGAAGAATCCATACTAATAGTATAAAGCAGAAGAGTTTGTTTGTTTATTTGTTTGGTTGAACGGGATAATCTCAGGAACTACTGATCCGATTTGAAAAATTCTTTCAGTGTTAGATAGCCCATTTATCGAGGAAGGCTATAGGCTATATATCATCACGCTAAGACAAATAGGAGCGGAGCATTAATGGAAAATGTGACGCAGACGAAGTTGCGCGGGTCAGCTAGTTTTATATATTAGGATTATTATTGGCCTTTACTTAGGTGGGTACGTACATTTCATGAGATATTGAGAACCGTACATTACATAAACTTTCTTCGTATGCCATCGTCATCTCTTAGTAAAATACAATAAGATTCTGTTCTTGAGTTTTTCGTACCTCTATCAGAGTTATCTTGAAACTTTGTTCGCTAGTGGGTACAATCCCTTATTCCTTTCCAAAAGTCTCTTCTAAGCCACCGACATAGTTCGCTTTATATCCTCCACCACACAAAGGACCCTCTTCTTTTATCATGTTGTTATCTTCTAACTCCTTTGTGCTTGTCGCCAGCCGCTCCTCAGTTCATAAACCACGGCGTGATCGTGAGGCGGTGACGCGACGTCGTTATCTCGAGACATATCCACCTTATACCGATCAATACACTCTGAAATGGGTTGCTTTGTCGATCACTTGTTAATATCTCATGAGGAAGTACCTACATTGAAAGAGCAAGGATAAATCTACAGTGTTTTCGTGGCGTTAGTGTGCTAGCGACCTCTGACCTGAGCACAATACAGTGGAGCTGTTGGTTGAGTATGATGTCCTGGGTTTGATCTCCCACACTACCTGTCTCGTAGTGTTATTGAGCATGTGAAATTTCTTAGTAGCAACCTGTATTTGGGCTCAGTTGAATGCAATACAAAACTGGTGAAATGGGTGGTGGTATGGGTGTATTTTCTCGTATAGATACCTCTGACTAAACGTTCCAGAAATACAGGTGTGGTGTGGAGATATGTTTAGTAGATATTACTTTTGGCATTTTTTAGGGTTCCGAACATCCGTGAAAAAACGGAACCCTTATAGGATCACTCGGGTGTGTGTCTGTCTGTCTGTCCGTCTGTCACAGCCAGTTTTCCCGGATCTACTGGACCGAATATGGACTTTTGTGACCCAAACACGGACGCGTTACGAAAATAAATAAATCTTTTGGGGGTCAAACTGTGTTGAATCGTGTGACATATCAAATAAAAGGGCTTACTGTGAGGGTTCCAATGGTATTTTCCTCATAATTTAAAAATAAAGAGTTTGGAAGTTATTCAATTATAATTAGACCAAAAATGACCGGAATGGCCAGTTTTGGACATCTCAGAAACAGAGTTTGGAACTATTTTGGAAAATATTCAAGAATTTTGACCAAAAATGAGATGCCCATTTTTGGCCATCTCCGAAACTAAAGCCTAACATTTTGAAATAAAGGCAGATAATAGTTTACCTAAAGATTACAGGAAAACCTATAAGATGTCTGTTAGTGTAACACTATCACGTTTAAAAAAAAACTAGCTAAAGTCTAAAACTACACAATCCTCACTTCTGTATAGCTTGCTACTATTGTAGCAATCGCAACATACAGACAAGCCTACATACACCGGACGCAATGGAAAATCTGACAGCCAAAGACGCCTCTCGTAATCTGACGTGATCCTGACAGAAATACCTACATTTATTAAGATTGGCTTACCCACACAGTCAGCCTAACTAGTAGCTATACACTCTACAAGGTGAAGAAGATAATGCTGCTTACTCGTGACTAGGTGATACCTATACGTCTCATAGTGCAATTATTTATGTTATCCTGTTCAAATTGCAAAGGAAAATGGCAAAAAAAAACATAAATATAACAAAAGTAGCTACGAGACTAACAAAATACCTAATTACTGCTTGCTTTTTCCTCATTCCTCGTCAATATTATGACAGTATGCTGTGTATTGTACCTCCGGATAGCAAAGTGTTACCTCGTTGACCTCTGACCTCGTCCTCGGGGTGAAGAGACACGTTACGGCGTGTTGGCGGGGTGTAACTCGCTTGCAAGCGATTGACACGCGATGCTCGCTTGTCGACACTTTCAACTTTAGCTACACGTGCTAATGATGCTATCGTTGTTAGGTGCTTGTTTTGGAGAGGTGGAGGAGAGGATCTTGTTTACTTTCTGTTCGATTTCCTGTTTATTGGTTGCGACGGTGCAAAGGAGCTGCTGGAAGGTGCATAAATTTGCCTTACTCTGATAGCATTCTTTCGAAAATGATGATCAGTTTCCAACTGAGGTTGATAGAGACGGCTGCTTAGTACCTACGGTTATGAACTTATGTACATATGTGTGGGCTCATTATATGAGTAAATCAGTCATTAAAACATCAACAAAAGCAAAAAACTTGGTAGTGTCGCTTAGTAACGTTTGAGATTGGTGAGATACTCAAACTCAAACATTTATTTCAATTAAACCATTTACAGGCACTTTTGAATTGTCAAGGTCGGTCGGTCCAAAAAGATGAAGCTATTTGCACGTTCCAAAGCGTAGATCTCTATGGAGAAGAACGTGCAAGAAACTCCACGGACACTCTTTTAAAAATAATAAATTGTTACAAAGTTTTCTTGACATCGTGTTGAAATTATACATACATGTGAGAACGATGTGACGAGCATGATAAAAACATACGAACTAAAAAAGGAACAACTCAACTAATTAAAATAAATTAAAATAAACCATGGCAGCTGAGAAATGACCAGTCCCAACCGACGGCGCCATGACATGCGCCAGGCCCATTCGTCTCAACCATTTTGAATGGAGCCACATAATTTAACGCATACGCCACCATCAGCTAGGCTTTTGAGTGAGCATGACACTCCCAACCGCCAGGGTACTTGAGTCTATACAATGCAAACACACACATATTTAAAAATGTTGGTACTATTGATTTATCAAATAAAGAACAATAAATCAGTGTGTGAGTTAAATTAAATATAAAAGTCATTAAAGACATCTATAGATATAATAACTATATTAATACAAACATTATCAATAAGTTTGACTTTGTTTACTACACCTTAGACTGTCCTATGGAGCAGGACCAGCATGTTTCCAAGCATTCTTATCTTGAATATAATCATCTAATTTGTAATATGCTTGTTTACATAGTGTGCTTTTAACATAATTTTAAAATTTTCTTTCATTTAATTCTAATATGTCACAAGGTATTTTGTTGTAATATTTAATACAGTACCCCATGAAAGATGTTCGTACTTTGGCTAATCTATAAAATGGCTGATCTAATTTATTTCTATTTCTAGTATTAAAATTATGTCTATCACTAATTTTGCTAAAGAGATGTCGATTTTTCCTTACATACATAATATTTTCATAAATGAATTGACATGGGACTGTCATAATATTAATCTTTTTAAAGACTTCCCTAAGAGAATCGCGTCGACGTAGATTATAAATGGCTCTGACAGCACTCTTTTGTAAAATAAATATGGATTCAATGTCAGCAGCCCGACCCCATAGCAAAATACCATACGACATAATGCTGTGAAAGTAACTAAAATAGACCAAACGCGCAGTTTCTACATCTGTTAACTGTCTTATCTTTCTAACAGCATAAGCGGCTGAGCTTAGCCGCGCCGCAAGAGATGTTATGTGAGGTCCCCATTGCAATTTCTCGTCTAAAGTGATTCCCAGGAAAACCGTCTGATCAATAAATTCCAGTTTTTGTCCATTCAATACGATGTCACATTCGTTACTTTTAACATTTGGTAAAGTAAATTTAATACATTTGGTTTTTTTTTCATTCAATACTAAGTTGTTTGCCGTAAACCAATCTTGAACTTGATGAATAGAGTTATTGACATCATCAAGATTTTGTGACCGTCGTTCTATCTTAAATATCAATGATGTGTCATCAGCAAATAACACCATCTTTGGCTCATTTTGAAGCAATTGGGGCAAATCGTTTATGTACACTAAAAAGAGGAATGGACCCAATATTGAACCTTGCGGAACGCCCATTGTCATTTCAGACCCCAGTGAGTTCACGCCGTTTACCTGTACTTTAACCTGTCTGTCTTTCAAGTACGATCTAATCAGATCAAGAGATGTATTCCTAATCCCATAATGCTCCAGTTTCAACAGATGTGTTTCATGGTTAACGCAATCGAACGCCTTCGAGAGATCGCAAAAAAATCCAATGGCGTCTTGCGAATCTTCCCAGGCATTAAAGATGTTTTTTACTATAGTGACACCGGCGTCAGTTGTACAACGCCCTTTGGTGAAACCGTACTGATGTTCATGAAAGATGGAATTTTCATTAAAATGTAGTAACATCTGGTTAAGCATTAACTTTTCAAACACCTTACTGAGAACCGGCAGGATTGAAACCGGCCTGTAATTGTTGGGTTCTTGACTATCACCAGATTTAAACAATGGAACGACTTTACTGTGCTTCATGAGATCAGGAAATACTCCCTGGTCTACACTAGAGTTAAATATAAGAGCTAAGTGGGGAGCAATAGTTTCAATAATAGATCTACAGACTTTTACAGACATTCCCCAAAGATCTTCTGTTGATTTAATTTTAAGATCTTTAAAAGCTTTTATAATGGCTAGGGGATTTGTATGTTTAAACTTGAACTCTGATGGACAAACCTTGACATTCTTCCTAAGTAAGGCAGCAGAGAGCGCGGGTGACGAGTTAAGAGCTTCTGTAGTTTTACGAGGAATATCAGCAAAGAAGTTTTCAAATTCCTGAGCTAACTCTGCATCTGAGTTTATGGGACCATGTACGGATTTTAAATTAAATTCAGTTTCACGTTTTTTCTTCCTACCTGTTTCATTATTAATTATTTTCCAGGTAGTTTTTATTTTGTCATCTGCTGATTTTATTTTATTACTAATAAACAGAACTTTTGCTATTTTGCATACACTTTTAAATGTTTCTGAATATTTCGCGACATACTTATGAAAGCTTATATTATTCACATGTTGCTTAAGGCCATATAGTTCGTATAGCTTTTCCCTACTTATTCGAATGCCCGTAGTTGCCCAATCACTGAATATAAACTTTGTGTTAACACTTTTTGACTTTAATGGAAAACTATCATTATATTGAGCGTTTAGTATTGAAAAAAACTCGCCGTAAAACTCATTTGGGTCTTCTATGTTATTAAAACTTTGAACACATAATTTACTGGCCAAAGTATTACTAAATTTTTCTAAATTTTTTTCTGTTATTGGTCTAAATTGAATTTGAATTTTTTGTAAAGGTATGTAGGTACAAAACGTTATAGCTTGTCCACTGTGATCAGAGGGCAACTTATTAACAATCTCTATGTAAGTAATCACAATTACAAAATATGTTGTATATGCAAGTCGCAGAAGAAGCTGTTACTCGGGTAGGTTCAATAAAAACATTTGATAAAATTTATATGATTTAAACAGACTCAATAATCTGATACTATTTGAGTTAGTTTCTAATAAGTTAATATTAAAGTCGCCGCATACCGTAGGATTTATTTATAACTAGCTGATGCCCGCGGGTTCGACCGCTTGACAAAATATATGCCTACTCAAAACCTTCCTCGAGAACCACTCTATCCAACAGCATGAAAATCGGTGCAGAAGTTTTTGAGTTTATCGTGAACAGACAGACAGACAGACGCGGCGGAGGACTTTGTTTTACAATATGTTGTGAAGTAGTTTCACACATTTTCCTACTTCTACTCGAGGATAATATGTAAAACTGGCACAACTTTACTAAATTATCTTGGGACCTAAGTACTTAATAGTAGTTCCAAGATGATACCGCAGTAATTGTTTAGAGTAGAAGCTGACCCAAATAGAGGTATAGCGAGGAAAAGGCAGAGATTTAAATGTAAATAACTGGTGCTTTGTTGTGTCGCAAGTAAATCCCGGGTAAAGTATAACTCGCTTACGGAAGGTTGGTTCAACAAGCCTTCTGAGAAATGTATAAAATAATAGAGCTTTGTTTAATTAAGATGAAATGACGCTGAGATAGATAATGTAAATGCTACGGTATGAAAGCCGAGTTACAAGAACGATGTAAATAGCAGCATTCAGGATTGGTTTGCGAGGGTTCTTAAACTACGAAAATATGCATAGAAATGAAATAATTTTGCGGTTTATTAAACTTTTTGTTTTTGCCGGCGTGGAGAGCCCTTAGGCTCCGTGGCGGGCATCCGACGGGCTCCGGGGAGTCCGGGGCTCCGCTGGGAAATGTAGAGTTGATCATGCCATGAATTATTTTGCAGAGCAGCAGTGCTATTCTGTAACAACATTTTCGTGTCTCGACAGCGGAATCCGAGGTGAGTTTCAAATTCGTATAAATATAAGACCATAAGATGTGTGAAATAAAGTTCACTTTGTAAGCTTAGTCACTCAGGTGAAGTCGATATCGAAATGGTTATATACAGAATAGACTAGCAGGTTGCGTTTCAATGTGTCATTTTGAGAGCATAGCGATATCTTACTACATTTTCCACTCATGAATATTATTTCCTTAATTCGTCGGACACATATTTGAAAGCTATTTACGATCAACGCTGTGTGATGTGTTTTAACCTACTTAGTTGATACATATTTCCGAAACCAGGTTAAGTAACATTGAATTCTTACAGGAAAAAATACATAAATATACCGTTAAAATACGAAACACAAATTTTATGATTTAGTTTAGGTAGGTACTCGTAACAATTACCTACAAAATAAAATAGTGTATTTTTTTTTTCGTTGTTTCTGACAAACATATTACCCTCCTGGGGCAAGCTGAAATCCCTATCCTTAGTCTTGACGTTGTAGTTTTTTAAGAAGGTGGAACGGAAAAGAAGGAACATATTATTTACCCTTTCAATCGTTTACAAAACCACCTCAAATTGAAATACAAGTGCTCTTCTCAATGCGTTATCAACAACATATGGTATACCTCTATATCGCCAGCGCCGAGGGGTGTCGGCAGACAGACAGCCGGCAGCGTGAGGTGCGGGCGGAGGGCGGACAGGGGTAGCAAATTGGATTTGGCGCGCAATTGTTACGTACGCCCGGCGCGAGCGCGGCTGGCGAGGTGTCACCAGGCTTTCAACAATCGGAGGGAGAGCAGACGGGTGTTTAACATCGTCGTTTTTCAGTGAGGCTAGGTTATTGAATAATGGGTAAAACCGGCCAAGTCATAGTTGTAACTTAATAACACGTTATGTGATTTAAAAACCACAAACTTCTTACATTCTATAATCTATATCTAAGTAACGAACTATTTTCTGTATTTTTAACCGACTTCCGAAAAAGGAGGAGGTTCTCTATTCGGTGATTTTTTAGTTTTTACGTATTGTACACCGATTACTCCGATTATCGAACTTAAAATGATAGAAGATCATATTTCCAGGATTTTTAGTTCGATGATATTGATATTTATACTTGCCATTTGGTCAAATTTGATTCAGTTTAGCTTAATAGCTTTTATTTTATGAGTATTTTTGCTTATTTCAATTTCTTTGTAGACGAAGACGTTGTCCAAGTATCACCACTTAAAAGTGAAAAATAAAAAACAACTTTTTACCTACAAAAAAATATAACCGACTTCTAAACCAAACACAACAATAACCAACCTTAATTTCGGAAGTCGATGTGAAAAACAGAAACAAAACCAAAAATGTTATACAATGTATTGTTTTGTTTGGAAGTCGGTTATATTTTTTTGTTCTTTTTTTTTATTATTTTCTTCCCAGTAGTTTTGACTTCACACACGTGTGTGTGTAGTGTCAGACTAGCTTCATCTATTTGACTGGTACTTAGATCTTGACAATCCAAGAGATTTGATTATCCATTTTCCACCGACATCACCGTCGCTTGGCAACCTCCCTACCCTCCTATTACAGAGCGTCCCGTCTACCCCGGTGTCCGGATTACCGGCTCCGACCCGATCGCAACAAATGCTGCTCAGTGGCCGGATCTCTGTCTGCTCACAGTTGCACAGTTACATTGCAGCCAGGGATTATGTTGTCAGCTGGGAATGAAGGGAGCTGCTATTGTGTGCAGTTTACGCGCAATAGTGTTTGGCTTATTAAAGTTGTGTTAGCATTGGATTTTGCTAGCTAGCTATACAAATACTGGTTTTACTACAGAACTTTGCTTAGTTTGTGAATGTGCAAATCTTGCGAGTATACCTATAGCTGCTTTTGAGTGCTCTTTTTACCGACAACAAAACATAGCAAAGGTTATCTACGTCTTTCCAAAACTTCATTTTTATAGAGGTCCAATACCTACGACCCGCATATAAGCTGTGAGTCTACTTTAATAGCTAACCCTCATCACTCGCAAATTAAGATGGATTAGGATCGACGTCTATGATTGGTCAAAAGCTAACCCCGTTGTTACATACAACAAGTTCACTTACAATGGCTGAATGACATACCTGCATAGCAACCTACTGTGTATTTATCCTAATTGATAACTAATTGATAATTGATAATTGATAACGAGTGAAACAGAGAAATCAATCGGAACACGCAGTACAGTCACTAAGGCTGTCTGCCTCGCAGTACGACCATTGTGTGGCCACAATAGATAGCCGCTGATGAGCTGGCCACAATAGATGGCCAGGCCATTGACGAGCGGGCCACATTGTCCGGCCAGATGAGCCGATAGGGCGACGCTGTAGCGCTGATTGGAGATAGCGCACGTAATACTCGTGTATACCGGGATTTGTAACGACTCTTGTAAAATGGTGACAATAGTAGGCATTGGATTATCCAAGTGGATTTTATAATAATTAAGGCTTGTGAAGGTCCTAAAAGCAAATCTTATGACAATACAGGATGTTTCAAAAACGCGTGGTCCTACTTAGGGTGATGTTCTGGATGATTCTGGATCAGATAATGGTAAAAACCCGATTGCAAAAATCGACTAAATAGTTCCAAAAAACTCCACCACGTAAATGACATTAATTTTGTAAAACTTACTTTTGAAACACCTATACGAAAAAAATCTCTAGCTTTTTGACATAGAGGGATAAGATGAGAATTGTGGCGGATTTAGAGGAAGAATAACATTAACAACAACTTACTAGCTATCCCCCGCGGCTTCGCTCCCATCATCTGTAACTTCCTATTTTTTTCTTTCATAAGAACCTTCTCCTGACAGAAACAAACACAACAAAAAAAGAATTAGGGAAATCGGCCCAGCCGTTCACGCGTGATGCGATGACTGATGAGGATTAACTTTTTATAGATGGATACCGAGCAAATACTTTACCATGTACAAGTAAAAGAAATCCAAATATCCTGCTCGTTACACAATTAAACGAACTTTCCGCCGAAGCCCATTCTATGACAAATCACCGCAAAGATCTAGTTACGGAAACTCGTTATCAACTGTCACAGTTAAAGTTCGATCGTTGTGTGGATAACTGATCGACCCCCGTCATCCCCCGCGACCCCTGTCGCCCCCGGCTGTCTGAGGCCTCCCTGATGTCAAGCATGTTATGATTTCCATTTAGACAAATTGGGATGAACGGGATTTAGCAGTTATAGGCGTTTGCCCCTAAGCGAATCGAGCAAGAGGAAATCTATACGAATAAATAAAAGTGTTTGGTTGTAATATAAAATAACAACGTTTTACAAAATGCATATGAACAGGAAAAAGGTATACACGATATCTTTAGATAAAAAAAAACAATTTCTAAACTTTTCGTCTGTCTGTTCCGGCTTTTTTTTTAAACAGCCGGACCGATTCTAGACAACTGATGTTATGAGGAATTTTTTTTTTAGAAAAATGGATATGGTTTCATTCCAAATAAATTAAAACACATGAAATCTTTTCACACGGGGTAGAAGCTTAGTGTTACAGATTATTGGTGGAATTGAACGAGAATCGAGGATATTTGCCGAAGTGTTTCAGTGCGTACATAACAGTCCGCCGCACAATTTAGCAGTAAAGCCGAGCGGATTCGCCACGCAGTCGGCTAAGCGAGTAATCGCGAATTGTATGTGGATCATTGCTTCAGTGCACACGAAGTTATTAGTCACACTGTGTACAGCTAGTTACTCGCTAATCCTACTGAGAACACTTACATAAGTAAAAATTTTTGTATTGTGATGAAAGAGAAGCTTCTAGCAGGATGCAGCATCAGTTACAAAAGAATCCACTGTCCAAATCGCTTTTATATGGCTAGCTTAATTCCGCCTTTGGCTTTTATGTAGATTTTATACAGATAGAGAAAACCAATAATAGTAGATAAAAATCTGATTCCAAATAAAAACTACAAGGGCTGAGGTACTTCAAGAAAACATGTTAGGCCCCATCCTGTAGCTAATGTCTATTCCTACACCTGTGTTATTCCAGAGCCAGAAAGTAACACCATGCGACCTTTGCAGATAGCCGCAAAGAAGCAGTAAAAGACTAACTGTGAACAAAGTTTATGACAGAATTAGAAAAACGAAATAGGTAAGTCAAAATCCAATCACGTTGACTTCACACACAAATTTTCTGACTATCACCTAATTTATATTAATCGCAAGTGGGTAGTGATTTATGTTTTAAATAGAGCCAAATATCTTGATATGACTCTCAGTGTTTCACTACTCGGTCAGCCCTGAAAATTATTGCACTACTACAAGAACGAATCCTAACTAATATTGTAAAAGTACTTAAACCGCCGACCGATTGTGATGAAATTTGGTACAGATAAATGGGTCCCAGCTAGTCTATTCTGTAAATAACTATTTCGATATCGAGCTTCACCTGAGTGACAAAGCTCACAAAGCGAGCTTTATGAGACACAACATAAAGGTCTTATGTTTATATGAATTTGATACTCACCGCGGATTCCGCTATCGAGACACGAAAATTTTGTTACAGAATAGAACTAAGTATTTCAATACCTACACAACACAGCTTGAGGAAAGTGGTTATGCAACAGAATTGTTTCTATAAATTGTCATGGAGACTTTTACAGGCAGCTAGCGAAGCCGCCGCAAATGCTAGTGTCCTATAAAAGCTCAATCGCTTGTTCCTAATATTTTACCGATAAACTCGAGCGTTGAGAGCAAGTGGCGTGAAAGAGCTGATAACGAGCCGACCGTCCTGCCATCATTCACTGTCCGACGCCCAACCACCCGACCAACCGGCCAACCGCCCGACAGCATCCAACTATACGGAAATAAGAAATTATCGCCGCTAATGGACGGAGCGGAACGGTCGATTTCCGGAAAACCGTGCGCTTCATACAGGTTATTTTCACCCCGAAATTGCGATTGATCATGAGGATTTTTTGCTCCAAACTATCAGAGGACCGACCCAGTTTAAATAGTTTCTCAAGAAGGTTTAAAAAATCTTAATCCTTCCTAATACTAATCAGTTATAAGAAACCTTATGGCTCTCTTTTAACTAAAAGCTTTAACGGCCGTTTCGACCGAGTAATTAAAAGGAAACTATAGTAATGATAGAGCTAATTAAACCCTAGTTGTGTTAATTAGGTCTCGCGTGCCGTCATTTTATTACTGCTCTTGCGTAGTTAGACATTGTAATTAGTGCGTCATGCACTACAGATTGATTCGCCAAGAAGAGACCTTAGATGTTAGAATAAGTTAGGATAAGCGCATTTATCGCATTGGTCTAGATAGACTGTAATGATAAATGTAAGATGAAATAAATAAATTTTCAGCGAAGATGGATTTAATATCAACTATCAATATCCCTAGACTTCTTCCAAATATGTTGGGTTTGGCTTTCAATCTAAAGGAATGTAGCTGAGTAACAGTATTTTATATGAATCTGCTAAACGATTGCGAACGATCTTAATACTGCGAGTTTCCTCCGTGCCTCAGAAAGCACGTCAAGCCATTGGGTCCGGCGGCCATTTGAAGATCTTTGGCAGTCGTTACGGATTATCAGATGCCAGTTAAATCTGACTCCAGTCTTGCCAAGAAGTACCTTGTTACCCTGTTAATGGGTTATGGTGGTCTGTTAGGCAGCCGCTCCACGTAAAATACCGGTATTCAGCTGAATCCGGTTTGACTGGAAGCCGACCTTATTGTAGTTGGGAAAACGCTAGACAGATGATGACTGCCTGTCTCACCTCCACATGCCAGTAAATGGGTAATACGGTGCTCATTGCCCATACTGGTGTCAGTTTTTCGGGCCTCCTACTACCCGCAACCACTGTCTACAAATGACAGCCGGGACCAACTGCTTAAAGTGCTTTTGGAGACATGGAGGTGTCACGTGTCACCTATGTAATGGGCGGTCACCACGGATCGGGCTCGGCAAGCGTCGCTTAACCTGACAGATATTTAGCCACGAACTAACGAGCTGATATGATGAAGCGCAAGAAGCAAGGATAGTGTCGTTCATTAGTTTCTAAGACGATATCGATTATCGTTTAACTGTCTCGCCAACAAGGCTGCAGTGCTATGACCGTGTGCTCCCTACTCTTGCCACTGACTCTACCACGATTTAGATTTATATAAGAGACGCTCGGCGGGTCACTCGATTTTCAAGTTCAGGTAAAACTTGCCGAATCGGCCCGTGGATGGGTGGTCATCCAATACGTCTGCTCCGTGCCTCAGGAAGCACGTTTAGGCGGATGTCTAGGCTGTAATTTCTAAACATTTGACATCGTTATGGATAGTCGTCGAAGCCAGAAATCCGGGTAGACCGGTTGGCGGGAAGCATTCGTAGTTCGGATAAGGTTAGGCAAATGATGAAGCTTTAATTTCGTTACAATGAGCTGTCTAGCATTTTCTATGAAGATTAAACTTGGTCAATCTAGCAGAATATCTAACAAAGTATTTATTCTTGGAAGTCGGCTGCAAAATTCATTGGATTCGTCCTTGGAGCAGCTGAGCTGCCTCACTGAACATAATTATATCGGTTTACGATGAGACGCGGTCGTAACACAGCGGTTATGACACTACACCAAGACTAGTAATACATAGGAGCAGAAGGTTCGTAATGTTAAGAACTATTATAGCTTTTGCCCGTGGAAGCTCATCGCTAAGAGCTAGTCCTCGGGATAGTCGACGACCCACCACATCTCTCACAACCACGACAGTTTCGGCAAGAGTGTCCGACTAAGAAGAAGTTTGCGCGCGACTTCACTCGCGTTTCGTTTTATCATCACAAAAAAGTAGACAATATTTGTCTGTTTTTTACTGTTGATAGGTTTGACCACTATCTCACCTTTATGTTAAGCGACGTTGCGGTCTAAGTTGGAGCACGCTTGCCCAGAAGTAACCTATTCACTCTTTATTTAAAGACTCCCAGGTTGTAGCTATCAGGAAACACAGACTCAGGCAGGGAATTCAACTCCTTAGCTGTACGCACAATGAATGTATTCCCAAAACGTTTGGTGCGTATAGGTGGGATGTCCATCATGCACCGGTGGCGCATCGCCGTACGTTTTGTGATCCGATGATGGAACGGGCTTGGCGGAATCAAATGGCGGAATTGCATAATTCCATCGCACACTCCTTAAAATGCAACCGATAGAAAACCGACAGGCCAGCAACTCGGCGTCGGCGTTTGTTAGAGATAAATCCTGACGAACCTTAAAGTTCGATCGTGTATGGAGAACTGCTCTCATATTTGGAACGGATCTGCCAGATACCAGCTTGATGTCCTTGAGTCAGTTGAGAAACGAGCCAAGAGGATCATCGGCAATGATAGGCTCGTCGAATCAAAACTTTGGAGTTTAACTTAGCGTCGTCAAAAGTTCAGCGACTAGGCGTGAAAGTGGAACAAAAAACTCATTTTCGAATTTATAATTTTAGTTAGGAGTTCGGGATATTGAGGAAATCTTTACGAGGAAATGGCTCGTTTCCAGAGAAGTATTTGATTCCTTTCTTTTAGTGATATCCTCGGTAAGGACACAAAACTCAAAAGTACTTACGTAGAACCTTAAACGACAGTCGCCTGTTATGAGTACAGTACAAGATAGGAAGGAAGTAAGAGATGCAGAGCTATAAATACTCTCCGTGCTGTCTGTTGTAGTGTGTGTCTTATTGTTTTGTACTTACGCTCTCTATAAACTTCCTAGATAAATTAATACATAGCTCAATAGCCATAACTTGATTCCTAGATTCTTTTTAATTTGTATTTTTTAAGTTTTTCTGCAAATTAATGCTTTGTTTACATTTCTTGTTTTATGACATTGTCATTTAGACAGACCTAATTTTCTTTTTATTTGTATTCTGAAGTTAGCTAGGAGTTTTAGGTCGCATATGAAACTGTCATCAGACCTTCATAAAGTCAATTTTTCCTTTTCCATCAAATTCTAGAAACTCATATCAAATTCAAAATAAAAGCGAGCCTTCATTTTAGAGCCGTCGTAAAGAAATGGTCAGTCTACGTTTGGAGCTGAGATAAGCAACAACTCGGAAAAAGTCCTTAAGAGTGACTGAGAGGACAGTTTGCCTCCTGAGAACCAGAGAAGTCGCCCTCCCTCCTATATTGAGAGTAGACTTAGAGGAGGACGTTTCCAAGTTTACCTCCTCGAACCTTATAAGTCGGCCTCTCTCCTTGCCGCCTTTAAAGGACACCTTGATGCCTGGGCTGAACGAGCCTGGGAGGAAGACGTTACTCGGCCCATCCTCTCCAGCCCATTGAAGAGTGACGACCCTCCAGTCCTCCGGTTCTTCAACGGACCCTGCTGGTCCTCCGGTTCTTCAACGGACCCTCCAGTCCTCCGGATCTTCAACGAAGATTTCATTTCCATCTCACGTCCACTCATCCTTTTCTTTCATCATCCGTTCTTAAGTTTTGTAATCATTAAATCTTTATACTATTTATTTGTCCTTTTCCCTTTTAGTACGCATTCCCCTCCTAGGTAGGTGAGTGCTATATGTGACCTCACATTTTACAGACTCCCCCTGTAAAATGTAACGTTACAGATTGGCGCCCAGTTTTTACTAACCCACCCCTTAAATCATTTTCAGACATTCTGCAAGTTATTTCAAAATTCAAAAAAACAAACTTCCACAAGGCGATTATATTTGGTAACTATTTCAATCATACATCCTCATCCATCTCAACCCTTACTCCTCTTACAAACTTTACATCATCTTATACTACACCCCCACACACATTCCATTACCCACTGGTAATTGGCACCCTTTCACTGCTTGGATGTAGTTTTTAAAACCAACTAGTGGCCATCACCACTTTTGGGCTTTACCAAGTAAGGGATTGGTTACTCTACGACGGCTATTGGACAATATCCCGTATGTCGTTTACTCCTTAAACTTAACTCTTTACCAAAATATTAAGTACTAGCTGACCCGCGCAACTTCGTCTGCGTCACATTTTCCATTAATTCTGCGCTCCTTTTTGACTTAGCCTAATGATATACATATAGCCTATAGCCTTCCTCGATAAATGGGCTATCTAACACTGAAAGAATTTTGCAAATCGGACCAGTATTTCCTGAGATTAGCGTACTCAACCAACCAAACAAACAAACTCTTCTGCTTTATACTATTATAACTCAGAGGTTCTCAGATTTTGTTGTGCAAGGCGTTGCGAACGTTCGACACTCGACTCTCGTGCGCGTACCTGAGAGTTTCTCTGATTTTGTTCAGCAAGGCGTTGTGAAAGTTCAGGTGAAGATTCTCCCACGTATTCTTGCTGCCCGTGCTTGAGAACTATGTTTAGTAAGTTGAGACCTGGCTCTCTTAGGCATTTTCAAATGTTTAAGAAAATGCAAATTAATAGCGTGTAATATTCTAGCTCTGAAAAGAACTGTTGGTTAGCCCTGAAAAGAACTGTTGGTTAGCCCTGAAAAGAACTGTTGTTTGGCTCTGAGAAGAACTGTTGTTTAGCTCTGAGAAGAACTTTTGCGTAGGTATAGTTTTAAGAACGAAATCTAAATAAAAACGCACGAAAATTATTAGACTTCGCGCACGACCGCTGCGTAGGGAGCCGACCTCGCGTCTGAGCCACGCGTGTACCTTAAGTAGCCTCCACACTATTCCCGAAGTTGATCGAAGTTGAGCGAATACGATAGTGTAGAAGAGCACTTCGCTTCGCCTCGTGCAACTTCGCTTCGCCCCGGGCGACTTCCAGTTGTTGTCGGTTTTTGCGCCCGAGTCAAAGGACTCGAAGTTCGAACACGAAGCGTCTGTCCACACTACTCGGCTCACTTCGGTTCGCGTCAGCCATAGTAAATACGCAGGAATTTTATTATGCGAGAGTACACATTGCAACGGCAGTTGCCACATGAACGTTATCCATTATGCCTATCGTGAGGGGAACGGGGGGAACGGGCGACTGAGCTCCTCGCGAAGTTGCTCGAGTGTGTGGACACTTACTTCGGAATTCGGTCAACTTCGGAGAGCACTTCGCCTCGTGCAACTTCGGAATAGTGTGGAGGACACTTTATATTACTCATAGATCTAAACTCCCCTCCCGCACGCGCACCCCCGCCTTGGTGACGTCCACTTCGCAACGGGCCGTGCAGCAGAAATCGTAATATTTTAATTTCGCCATAACTTCAAAACCAAACGTCCGATTTTAATCATTCAAAGACCAAATATTATCTACATAAACTGTACTTAGTGATGAAATACTTTATTTTGATAAGGATTAATAGCATGAGTAAAATAAACGCGTTTAAATGTAGTCCAAAAAGAAAATCAAGATTTTTAAATATAAAAGTGGTTGTTGTGCCTCACTCGACATAGATAGGTATAGTGTGTCGCGGACTTTTTTGTAGATATTTATAAGATCTACAATTAATTAGAACAATTCATGGTTCTATCTTTTATAGTTTAGGCAGCGTACGCAAAATAAGTAACTTTTCTGGTTGATTTTTACACCTTGTGTTCGAAAAACCCAAATATCTTACGGAACCCTATTTTTTTCCAAAATAAAATATAGCCTATGTTACTCGTGGATAATGTAGCTTTCGAATGGTGAAAGAATTTTTAAAATCGGTCCAGTAGTTTTTGAGCCTATTCATTACAATCAAACAAACAAACAAACAAAGTTTTCCTCTTTATAATATTAGTGTAGATATACAATCTATATATTCTATCACCTAGGTATTCTTCACCCCCACATACAATCCGTTATCATGAGATAATTGGCACCCTTTCGGCCTCTTGGATGCGTTTTTAAATCCATTCGTGGGCGCTACCAAGGTTGGAGATTGGTTACTTTACGACAGACACAGGAGAGTATCCTGTAGACGTTTATACATACCTAAACAACTACGTTACACCCATTACAAATGCTTCATCATATATTCTGAACTACTTACACTTTAAACGTTACTTCATCATCGTTCAAAAACTTTTGGCTTGTATAATTTTTTTTTGTTGAGCGGTACACAACTCGTAAAATAAGCCATTGTGTCGAGCGGTTTTATAACTCGTAAAATAAGCCTTAGTGTATATAGATAATTTTTTTTTTTAAACTTACTTGAATACTTGAAACTCGAAGGCTTATATATCCTTTAATAAGTCTTGAATCTCCTTGAACCCTTGACTTAAGCTTGAAGGCTTTTCTTAAGCACTTTATGCTATAAACCTTGGACTGCTTTTCTAAGCAGAAAAACTTATAACTATTTAATTTTAATTTAATGGGTTTTAAAAAAGGTGCGGGTTACGACACCTAATAAAATAAATAAGCCTTCGTAAACCTTAAAAATAATCCCTTGTGGAGTACGCGTCATTGAATGTGAACCGTATCCCCTAAGTATGATGGTGATGTATGTTTGAGGAAGTGTGAAAGGTATCCTAGTTTGATGTAAGGTGTGTGAAAGAGCAAGGTTTTATTTTCAACCTCTAAAGGGAAACGCCCATTTTAGGCCAAGTTTCGCCCATCTATGTAAAAATGACTAAAAAGGTACTAATTTAGTAACTTAAATATTGCTATTATCAGTTTTTAATGAAAACACCGGAATCAAAAGCCGATTTTTATAAGACACTCAATCGTTCATTGCATTATGTAGGTAGATAATGGTGGCTATTCCTGTCAGTGTCAAAGTAGGGATTGCAATTCTTAATTTCATAAAATGGCGATTCACTAAATACCGGTTACCAAAATCGGTAGATATATGGCAAATATTTCTTTTAAAATGTTTACATCATTTATTTTATTTCTTACGGGATAAACAAAAATGTTTATCAATTTATGGACTTCTATATACGATTTATACGATCCATTGAAGCAATGCCGCGTTTCCGGTTATCCGCAAGAATATCGATTTGTCCATAAACCGATCTCACAGCTACATCCCTAGTTGTCAATAAATTGATTGACATTGAAAAATCACAGTTCGTTATGTTGGTGCTGTTTTAAAGCGACTTGTGTTTATTCTTGCGTTTTACATCGGATATTTTGACGACTTTGCTTACGATCATGGACCCTGAAACCGCTCCTGATGACGACCTTGGCTTTACATTGGATTCAGTACCCGCTTCTCACGACGACACAGGCTTGCCAATGGATACCGTACCTGTTTCTCACGAAAAATCACTAACATGGAACCTGATTTACATGAACGTTTCGCACGGAGCGATCTCTGTTGCAATTGTGGTGTAAATACACGAAGACTTAAGAGATTGACCGTAACCAATGTAGAGGTGCGATCTATAATTCAGCAATGGATGGCACCACTACTAGTAACTTATTTACCTATTTACTTTCTGTAAGAACATAACATAAATAATAAGTTGGTGACTTTATAATAATTATATTATTATACAGTCACCAACATCGTTTTATTAGTCGTTCATCGTTTCGTTTATATTTGTGATTTATGAAGTCCCACCGAGTTCTATGTTAAAAATAGCGGTTGTTTCCTTATCTATGATGTCAATCCTAATGCCTATCATTTATTTCTTCCATGGGCACAACTTGGCCAAAACTTCCTAAGAAAATGGGCATTTCCCTTTCCCTAGTTGTCAACTTTCTTTGGTTTTGGGTAATATAGTATTATTTTTTTACTGTATCATTGTAAATACTCATTTAATTTAATTTTAACTACCTAGTTACTGTTCTTCTATTGTTGCTCTCTTGAATTACTAAACAAGAAAAATTTTTTCATTGCATTCAAAATTTTTCCGGGGTTTTCGGGGTAATGTAGTGTGTGTCTTATTGTTTTGTACTTACGCTCTCTATAAACTTCCTAGATAAATTAATACATAGCTCAATAGCCATAACTTGATTCCTAGATTCTTTTTAATTTGGATTTTTTAAGTTTTTCTGCAAATTAATGCTTTGTTTACATTTCTTGTTTTATGACATTGTCATTTAGACAGACCTAATTTTCTTTTTATTTGTATTCTGAAGTTAGCTAGGAGTTTTAGGTCGCATATGAAACTGTCATCAGACCTTCATAAAGTCAATTTTTCCTTTTCCATCAAATTCTAGAAACTCATATCAAATTCAAAATAAAAGCGAGCCTTCATTTTAGAGCCGTCGTAAAGAAATGGTCAGTCTACGTTTGGAGCTGAGATAAGCAACAACTCGGAAAAAGTCCTTAAGAGTGACTGAGAGGACAGTTTGCCTCCTGAGAACCAGAGAAGTCGCCCTCCCTCCTATATTGAGAGTAGACTTAGAGGAGGACGTTTCCAAGTTTACCTCCTCGAACCTTATAAGTCGGCCTCTCTCCTTGCCGCCTTTAAAGGACACCTTGATGCCTGGGCTGAACGAGCCTGGGAGGAAGACGTTACTCGGCCCATCCTCTCCAGCCCATTGAAGAGTGACGACCCTCCAGTCCTCCGGTTCTTCAACGGACCCTGCTGGTCCTCCGGTTCTTCAACGGACCCTCCAGTCCTCCGGATCTTCAACGAAGATTTCATTTCCATCTCACGTCCACTCATCCTTTTCTTTCATCATCCGTTCTTAAGTTTTGTAATCATTAAATCTTTATACTATTTATTTGTCCTTTTCCCTTTTAGTACGCATTCCCCTCCTAGGTAGGTGAGTGCTATATGTGACCTCACATTTTACAGACTCCCCCTGTAAAATGTAACGTTACACTGTGGAAAATTTGACACCCTCGAAAACTAAATTCTTTTCTGAAACGATATGGTTATTCTCGTCAACCTTCTGTTATATATCTCTCATGTTCAGAGAGGTGGGTACCTCCGGAGCCCTGCTGCCGACTTGGTAGACTCGTAACTTACGCCTGAACGCGCCGGTGGACGGTCAAGGGTACGGGGGCATGAGAGATACCAAATTGTTTGCTGAGCTGCGAAACTGAATTATCTGAGGCTGCTTTGACAACGCCCGATTGGGTACTGGCTTAGCTTTGTGAGCTATCAAGTAAAGGTCACCCAACTTAGTGTTAGGAACTGATGTTGTTAATGTCAATCATCACTGCAATCAAAATATTGACAAACCCTTAAAAATAATGAAGCAATAACCAAAGTTAACACTCCTGTTGATTTCAATCAACGACTAACCTAACCTGAAATTCAAAACACTGCCATTTCAATTTAAAAACACGACATTACGAAAACAACCCCTATCTAGAAACGGCAGAGTTCATTCTAGATCAGCTGAAACTTTCTAAACACTTCAGCAACCGATTATCAACTTCACCCCATTCAAAATACGGTCTGTTTAACATAAACACGTGTTCAACGACTCCCTTGGCAAGTGTCGCATTAAGTTTCGCGGGAATAAGTGCCGTGTGGGGGTAGTTTTAAAGTTAGTTACCGTTTGGCGGGCAAGCGGAGCGGGTGAACGACCGCCACCCCCTTATGCAATGTCCGTTCGTCTGTCATGTCGGGCTATGATGGAGGGTAGTATAGAATATGAAATACCGATGCAGGCTATGAATCAATGGCAGGCAATCACAATTGAAAGGTTTCAAGTGATTGCGATTGCGGGAATCCGATTAGTTCAGCGCCGATGCCGATAGAGCTTCACTTTCGATGAGTACCTACTCGCCATCAATTGGCTTTAACAGCGTTCAAGCGACTCGCATGCAAGTTTAATATTTTCATTGCGGGGCTTGATCGAGCGATTGATCATATACCTCGGTCGCCCGCAATGTATGCAAGCATACGCGCTAGTTGCAAGTGGAAATGAGGCCTAAGATTTATAATTGCACATTAATTTCCTCTCTCTCGTCTCGTAATCATTACTTTGATATATATTATTGTTTTAGGCCGTTAGAGGTCACAGTTGATAAGACGATGACCTGGAACGAGTTGGGCATTTTGCTATCTTTATTTATTTTAGACAATTTTGGTTCTTCCGGCACTGGTGCCAATTATGTAGGTATTTTTAGAATTCATGTAATGAAATAAAGATAACCTAACCTACCTAGGTAGGTACTATTCTAGACACAGGTAAGTTATAGGGTAAAAATCACGGTATGATATTATTTTTTACTAGCTGACCCGGCAAACTTCGTTCCACCTAACAGTCGATTCTTTAATTCTTTTTATACCGCGTGTATCTGACATCGACGCACAAACGATTTCCATGGGTCCGGGGCATGATTCTGGACACCCTAGACTTAGAATTTTTCGTCGGCTTTTTTCTCATTTTTTCATTTTTTTCAAGGGTTTTTTTACTTTAGACTGCTCATAATCGTTATTCTGACCTAACCCAATGATATTTTTAATAAAAAAATAGTTAATTAACTAGGTTCACTATAAAGAGCAATCTGAATAAAACCACAAATAGATATCAGCTCAGCTGAGCTGATACTTTGTGGTACTCTTGAAAAAAATGAGAAAAGAACCGACGAAAAATTCCAACACTGGGGTGTCTGGAATCATGCCCTGGACCCATGGAAATCGTTTGTGCGTCGATGTCAGATACACGCGGTATAAACGTAGCCTAAGTTATTCCTTATTACATCAGCTACCTGCCAATAAAAGTCCCGTCAAAATCGGTCCAGCCATTTCAGAGATTAGCCGGAATAAACAGACAGACAGACAGACAAAAATTTAAAAAAAATAGTTTGGTGTATGTACCTACCGTATATATATTTATTTACATGTAGTAAAAAACGGTTATTTTAATATTACAAACAGACACTCCAATTTTATTATATGTATAGACGTATAGATGATGCCAAACTGTCATCTAAGTAAAGCTGTGTGTTATAACGACTGAATTTTTTTAATTACTAGGTGATTTATTTAAATTCATTTCTTAAATACATTTCTAACAATGTATGTAATTACAGCGAAAATAGTTCTGTAGGTACATGTATAGGTATTGTATGTAGTTTGAATTGAAGGTGTCAAAGATAGAATTATCTCTTAAACGTAGGTATCGCCAAAATAATAACTGAGGTTTTTTTTTATCGATAAACTATGTACAGACGCCAGCACATCAAGCTACAACAATCTGTCAAATTTCTTCAATAGATTTTCAACTTTATAGCTTCAGTTTTAAGGTTCAAAATTGATTGGGAAAATTTGACAGTTTCGGGTAGCTTGATATGCTGGCGACTGTAGGTACCTACTGAAACTTACCTACACATATGTAACTTCACGCTCGCTACTCGTACCATCTGTCAGCCGCCGGTGCTTTCATCATTTAAGTCGAACCTAAGTAGGTAGGTACGTCGGTATGTTCCGGTAGAGACGAGAGATAGCTTTTATGGAGTGACTTGTCCGTTGTTCTCCATAATTGTCTTTGCAAGTATAGTCACTTTATTATCCTTACTATAAAAATATCCTAACAATATTATCCTACTCCCTACTAATATTATAAATGCGAAAGTTTGTGTGGATGGATGGATGTTTGTTACTTTTTCATGTCAGAACGCCTAAAAGGATCTTCATGATATTAGACACAGCCACACAGGTAGATTATAGTCTTTTTATTTTTACTTGGTATGGGTTTGCTCTTGACTCAGTCTAGGTCAGAGATTACAGAGACAAAGTCTACAATGGAGCGAGCTTACCCAGAAGTAGTCTGTAATAGCACATAGGCTATTAAAAATGCAGAGTGAATTTTCGTTATAACGCATTCATGCCTAAATTGCTAAACCGATTTAGATACAAAGGTAGAGACCCTGGATACCTACAGTTATAGGAATGCGCAAATGTATTGTAACAAAAGCGAACCCGCAGGCAAAAGCTAGTTAATTATAACTGAAAATATTACCGTTCAAATTGTCTTCAAATGGAAATAAATTCGAATTGAAATAAGTGATTTGACATTGACTTGGTTACTCTGATTAAACTGAGCAAATTATCACAGTAGCAATTAGTACTCGCTCCCCATGGTACGAAACAATGAGGGAGCAATGACCGACGTGGGAGGCAATGAAACTCGGCTATAATTAGATGAACTAGACTAGTCGCACTAAGTTAGTCTATGAACTAAAATTGTATAAATGCACAAGACTGTACTATGGGCGATTTAATGAATGCAACCGATTCTGCAATTAACGTAGCCCTGGTCCGAAACAATTTAGAAGTTAATCATAGACTCTTCGAAGAAGAAGACGTGTACAATGTTAAAAACATTTAATTAAAAAGTTCTCACCCAAAGCAGCTGAGGCTGAGGTCCAGAAGGACTACAGCTTTGTTTGAAGTTCCAATTTCAAAGTAGTAATAAAATTAAGCGATTATGGCGTGGAATGGCGCCGGCGAGCGGAAGCATAACTTTCACCTTTATCCTCATTTGCACAAAAGAAAGTACGACCACCAAACTCGTCTGTTTAAATACCTCGTTAAAACCTAACAATGTATGGATAGCTAGCGCAGTTTATATCCTTCGTTAACTACCTGCTTTATGACGCGCAGTTACGGTTCACTGAACAATCCCGAGGTTGTGCCAGGTAGAAAAATAATACTCTAGATTATATCATTTAATCATTCTATTTGGACTGAAATTACCAATATTACACTATCGAGGGGTTGTAGTCCCTGATTGACAACGATTCCATCAATATTAATGAAGTTTTCGTGGCCCCGTGCTGGGCGCCAATACGCCTATTCTGCGGAATCGGAAATGTAAGACCGTTTTAATTAAAAAGTAAATGAACAACGTGAGGTCAATGATACTAACCTTTGTAGAGAACCGGGTCACAAGGCCATTGTTGGATTATTCTACTTTTTCAGCCTTTCAGTCAATGAATGTTCTTTTATGTTTTTGTACTTATTATTTTTACATTTATCATTTACAAGTATCAGGGGAATTGAACAAGCAACACAAAAACATATGTTTTTTGGAAATTTCTCAATTGAAAATCTGTTTTCAGTGAACCTGTTTCATAATGTCTACTTCCTGAAATAAAGTATTCATCTTTCACAAAACCCTTCAGAAACACAACTCACAAATCATCTAAAAACGCAATTCAGATCACTTAAGACGACAAACATTCCGCAAATATGATAAATACCTGTCGATACAATTTACAAACAAAGATGAATGGAACCCCAATTCGCACCCTATAAACAATTTAAGCTCCCTTCTTTTTATCCCAATTAAAGTACAGATGTAGACAACCGCGGCACGCGCCAGTACTCACCAGGGGCTCAGCATCAGGGCATCATCCGAAATAAACAACAAACACTTCACTGGACGGCGACACAAAGCGACACAGACCGACACAAAACATACACACGCGCGTCCTCGACCGAGGTGCGCGACGCACTGACGAGTGTCGTCTGTATTGCAAGGGTGGCTTTTTAGAGCCCTGACTTTGGTGTTCCCGATCCGGAAAACAGATTCTTTGCTTTGAAGGGTGTGTATGTATACTGATGTTGTTGTTTTATAAAGGTAAAATATGAAATATACTAATGACAACAATTTTACAGACTTCTTCGTTGTATCTTATGTTTATTCAACTGAATAAACAGTAAAAACACACCTAAATTTGGTATCTTTTACATGACTTACTTCATTAAAGGTAAACCTAAATTAAATGAAAACCTAAACTTAAATCCACCCCGAATTTTAACATACTATTATTTATTTATATTTCATTTCAAAAGTAATCCTTATGCACTGCGATGAGGTCCTATCTCCCACATTTTTGGGTAACTTCCTACTTTACAACCCCGTTGCGAGTAAGGGTGCGAGGGTGCGTTCTGCACACCGGACATTCCGAACAGAGCTGTTTAATAGTCGCCCAGCGGCGGTGACGCCGGGCGACGTTGATTTCACGTGATGGCGAGGTTTATTGTGACACCACGACGCGTCATCATCGTCGAACAAATTATCTGTTATAATGTACTGACTAATGCTATCAGATTTCTAAAGGCGGCGTATTAGGGAATTTTATGTTTTGACTCAGTATGACGTTAATATCTAAAAGATTACGAGCTATTCATGGATTACGACCAAATAAAACGAGCCTATCCATATCTGGATATCCAAGCTATCGGTCCTCAGGTTTCCGATCATGCATATGTGAGCCACCTGACCTTTCTCAGATCAGGCCAGATTCATTAGTATTATTGGACGTAGATTAACCTTACAGGAAGATATTATGATCTGCTGACCGTTTCCGAGCCTTTTGGCTTGTACAACTGTGATTACAGGAGACTTAATATTTTATGTGCAATGTTGTTCCCTGCATTGTGCGACGAGGTGAGCAGGAAGCCCGACGGTTGGGGCATTTAATTGTCGCTCAACGGTCTCGTTAGGGGCCAGTGGAGAGAGGGGTGCTTTCACCAAACAGTACACTTTTAACTACGGACTTCCGCAACAAAACCTCAATTTATAAATTCATTTGTGGCCATAACTAGCGGGATTAAAAATTAATTAGGGAATCGCTACCATAGCAATAGGATTGTTCTAATTGCTAACAGACAATAAGATTATGCCCAAAAGGGTTGTATCTCTGATTGTAGTTGCGTGAACGGAGCGAACAATCGCGGCATTGTACTTGCGGCATGTTACGCAACCGGGCCAAGGCCGAGCCGGCCAATGAACCTGCTCCCAGGAGACTGCTGTCTTATTGGATTTCTAAGAGTTCGAGAGCACTACCTAGATATAATAATATGTATTAGTTAGCGAAATTGGAAAGGAAAATTAATCTAAGTACTTATGTATTGCAGCCCTCAGGGTCCGCAGCTACAGACTGTGTAGGTGTCCCTATCTTGAATACAAAACCTTCTTTAATAATGATAGAGGTACCTAAAGGTCTATTCATTGAACTCGCACGACTTGCGCTTTACAAAATTCTATCGTTAGAAAGCTCATAATTTTCAGGAAATTCCAAAAAGCCTTTTAACCGAACCGTCGCGCACATCAACGAAAATACTTCCTGTAATTCGTCTAAAAATTCCAAACATTCCAGTAATTACAAGCTCTCATGTTTCATACAATTTTCAACAATGAAATATTTTGCGGAAAGGGTTTCAGAACGCGTCCTGATTCCGGATCAATATGGCGACGGCGGGAACATGGCGGGAACGCGCGGAAAGCGCGGGAAGCCTCGCAGCGCGCCATCTTGCCGTCGCCATGGCAACCAGACGGAGTTAGTGACATAGCTCGGAGTAATGAGATCGTGTGGTTCGATCTGTGTAGCTTTGTACTTGTATGAGGCAGACTGTACTTACTAACGAGTTTTCTGTTAACAAGCTCGGGCTAGAATTCCATATTATAGTAGCTTAGACAGAGGTATGGACGAGCAGATTTTTTTTAAGAAGAGTGAACTTAATTTTGTTTATGTACCTACGAAGCACTAACTTTTCTGAAAACATAAAATTATTTTTTAAATTCCTGATCTCGTTCAAAGCCTAACAACTCTTAGTCGCCGATACTTCAGCTATAAGGTTCAGTTTTATAAATTCATCAACTCGATAGGTAACATCAGCAATCCGTCACTGGTTCAATTATCAAATATTCGTCACCGCTCCCCTGAGCCTGTCGCGACCGTCGCCAACAAGCGTAACGTCTCGCACCCCATTCAACATCGCTGAAACAGTCCCACCGCTCCCGACTGTTAACTGAAATGCAATGACCGAGGAAAATTCCACTAAATTGTACGAGACAGGGCTACCAAACTGTACACATCAGGAAAAGTATTAGAGGTGTTGGTTTTAAGTTAAAAAAAACATACCGGTTAAAATCATAAGACTCCTTTATCTCCGCCGGCTGTACTCAGGTAAAAACCAACAACACAGTACACACGAATAGGTACAAGCAGGGAAAAGTTTTACCCAAGACCCCACAAACACAAGAACATAAAACCGACATAAAATACCAGAGACACAAGAACAAATTCTTGTGCCACAGACTTCGAATGTTCGATATACGTCTTCCAATATAATTATAATATAATTTACAAATAAATAATCTGAATCTAATAGCCTAAATGAGTTCTAGGTTCCCAAATAATAAAGTTATGTAAGAGACACAAGGTGCGAGTGTGCGACTGTGCAAATACTTACAAAAGCGTATGTAATTATGTAAATTTTTACTTTAATGGTGTGCAGAATCGGTGTAGCAGATGTCTATTTTGGTCTATGCGACTTCCGCATAATTATGCAAAACTATACTTAAATAGGAGCCTATTTTTATACAACGCACTTTGTACCTAAAACAAGCCAGATCACTTCAATTAGATTTGCTAAAACTTCTCATATTGTAATCCAGACTTAATATTATCAGCTTAATCACTAATTATATTATCACTGAACCGATTGTGATACATTTTGCAAAATATTAACGCGAGTGAAGCTGGGACAAAAGCTAGTCTTAAGAGCGTAGACGGGCTGCGCGAGAATTGAAAAATAGGTATTTGAAGAAACTATTGCCGTCGCGCTGGGCCCTAGCAAACGGGCGGTGTCAATGTGTGAGTGAATAGTCTGTATTTGTGTGCGTAGCTCAGTAGCGCGCACCTGCCGCGCGCCCGCGCGCCCGTCTCGCGCCAAACTTACTTATTAGACACTAGCTTCTGCCAGCGGCTTCGCCCGCGTGATCCCTAGGGAACACGTTCCCGGGATTAAAAGTAGATTATTTGCTATTCCAGACTATAATCTATCTTTGTTCTAAATTTAATTAAGATCCGTTAAGCCGTTCTGGCGTGATTGAGTAATAAACAACCAAACTTTCACATTTTTTTATATATTTTTTTTCATTTTTTCTCTTGATTGTAGCGTGATGAAAAGTATACTATAACCTGCTCAGGAGTATGAATAATAATTGTACCAAGTTTCGTTAAAATCCGTCGAGTAGTTTTTGTTTCTATAACGGTTATACAGACAGACAGACAGACAGACAGACAGACCGACAGACAGACAGACAAAAATTGTACTGATTGCAATTTTGGCATCAGTATCGATCCCTAATCACCCCCTGATAGTTATTTTGGAAATATATTTCATGTACAGAATTAACCTCTCTACAGATTTATTATAAGTATAGATTTGCGGACTTTTACGGACTTGATTCTTTGCTTCACTGTTTTGACTCGGATTGTGCCGGATTTGAATAAGTATTTGTCTACGACTGTAGAAAAATCGTGAGTATTATTTTAATTGTAAATAAATTTTATCATTCATCTGTTACTTACCCCCTTCAAATCGACAAAATATTTAAAATAATTGAATTTTGTTTGATAAAATGTCAATTTAATAATAATTATAATCATACTGTAATAATTTTTGTTTCAGGTAAACCCTTTTTCTTTAATAATGGGTGGAAGAAAAGGGAATAAAAACGTCTATTCTTGAATGCTAAGAGAAAAAGACACCATTTACGTATAAAACGGAAGATTCATTTTACACCGTGTACAGTACCATCTAAGTAATTTAATTTTCATATAGTATTATGGTCAAAGGGGCGTGATCGATTTTCCTGTCCTTGTCCGGCGCTTTGTTTCCAAACATAAAAAAAAAAACATTTAAAATAAAATTTATTGGAGGTAAACGTGTCAATTACACGGCCAGAGGTTCCTACCAAGCACGATGCTTTGGTACGGCTCTATCACGGAACCACCGCTATACATTCACGCCTGTCAAATAAAATCCAGGGTTGCAGCCCTGGCAAATACACAAAGAAAAAAAAAGAAAAATAGAAGAAGAGAAATATTATTTAGTATATATTAGCGTCATATTTTTTTTTGTAATATTTATGTATTGTATGTTATATTTAAAGTTTATTGTTTTATTTTATTATTTTTTATTTTTACACACGTGTCTACATCTCTTTTATTTGGCTGTCCTTTCGCAGGTGTGCTGGAAGAGATTTAATTAGAAATAAGCATAACCTTTGTACATATTTTCCGTCTCCTTTTTTTTTGTTATCTACTTGTGTGTGTGTGTGTGTACATAAATTGTTAAATACATAAATAAATAAAGAAGTTCATTGAAAGATAAAGGCGATCAAAAGTATATCTATAATGAACAATGCCGAAAGAGAATCGTCGACGATAGATCATGTAAAAAACGAAGAATTACTGGACCTGACAAAAATTACGGTCGACTAGAGTTAGAGCCTGATATGCAATCAGAAATATTTGAGGAAAAGAAAAAAACATTTGTTTCTGGGCTAGAACTATCGAAAAAGAGTGCTGAAGAACTTGAACGTAGCACGATTGGTCAGAGTGGTAATGAATTGTGGGCAATAGAGGGGCACAAGCGTATCACGGCGTCAAATTTTGGCAAATTATGTAAACTGCGTAAAAAAACATCAGTTGCGGGTTTATTAAGATCTTTGTTATATTCGCAATTCAAAGGCACTCCTGCGACAAACTACGGAAAAGAGAAAGAAGATGAAGCAGTAACTGAATTTTCAAAATATATGGATCCGTAGTCAAGTGCGGGTTGTTTATCGATAGCAATAAAAGCTTTTTGGCTTTTTTTATATGTACATAATTATTAATTATTTATATAACTTTAGTATTATTTAAAATCCCACAAGCACCTCTACTGCTTCTTTGGCATAAATATTAAGAACTAGCTTTTGCCCGCAGCTTCGTTCCCGTCAACTTACTAACTACCCTTACTACCTAAAAAAATAATTAAAAAAAAAAACTTATAATCCTAGTCCGGACGACGGCTAATCCAAACACGCAAAAAATATAAAAATCGGTTCATCCGTTCTTGAGTTATAAATAGTGTAACTAACACGATTTTCGACTTCCTTTAATATAATAATTATATAAATTTAAATTTTATAATTTAAAGTAAATAATGTCATGTCAAAAGCAGAATATTACACTAAGCAGTAGAGTGCGAACTTTAGGCACGTATTATATGGTTACGGTTTGTATTTTTGCAAGAGACACTTCGCTAAAGTTCATTTCAAATAATATTTAATTGTCAACCGTAAATATGTCATTGAATTGTTACTTCGATGTCTCTTAAAAAATAAAACATAATTAGCATCATATTTCACTGTTCAGTAAATCAGTATAGGATAAACGTCGATATCGACTGACATCACTATGTTATCGATAAAAACTTCGACACTAGTCACTTCCCTAATTGTGTACGTATTAGTCTAACCCTCCCTCACCTCTCGTCTCCCCCCGTACAGTGCGATAGGGACAACTGCAGCTCAGAACGATTTTACCTACAAAAAACCATGAGCGATCGACGTTTCGTATTCCCCTGTTTTCTCCTCGAAACCTAGGCCGATTAAATTATATTTGGTATCAAAATTTAAAGGAAGAATAGATCTATGCCCCTATTACTTGTTTTTATCTTAAAAACTTTTCAAATTTCTTTGGTAGGCGTCTGATTACGTAGGTAAAAATGGGGCATTTTTTTAGGTTTTTGGAAGGTTATATTTATTTTTGTAATAATTTTTTTGAAAAAAAAAATGACAGGGGCATGCCTTTAATAGACCCTGATTTTTATAAATAAAAACGATTACTCTAAAGGCATTATCCAGGGAGAAAATAGGGGAATACATTTGTATGGAAAAATGCAGCCCGTCTACGCTCTTAATATGTATATGGTAACCCAGCCGTCTTCTACTTAGCGAATATTTATGTGCATCTCAAGTTAAGAGGGTTCCATGCACACCTGTAGCCCCCTGTATGCTGTAGGGACCCGGCAGAAGTCGAGGCTCTCGGGAGATTGTCAGAGATGGCACTACACTACTACGGCGGTGCAGCCTGGGGGAATCCTAATGAGAGGGGCCTTCGCTATTTATTTATGTTCTGTTAAGAGATTGGGGGATATCTCACTTGATTTGTGTAAAAGGTTGTTTCAACAGAATTCATTTTTTACTTGATAAGTAGGGTGTTAATTAATTTAACGGAGGTAAGGATTCACGTAATCTAATTAGAAAGTTTTTGAAATATTATCTCAGTTACAAGTAACGTAAAATCTAGAGTACTTTATAAAATGTAAACGCTCCTGAAAAACTCAGGGATTGTCCTTCAGATTTAAACTAAACATAAAGCGGAGGACTACCTTCAGGACATTATCAGATCAACCATTACCATGATCGACGACCATCATTATCATCGGATATCGGATATGACGTATGAATGAAGAGAGTCGGCACCGTTCGTAAAGCCAAGAAGTATACTTTCACACCTATAAACACACCTATAATAACATCAGTCTTCATTCCTTTCTTCCTCAAACAAGAAGTCAAGCTCGCGATACAGAATGAATCTCGCAGCATAAAGTAGGGCACACACAAAGCGCCCTTTGGATCGACCGGCGAGTAAATAGCGAGCCGTCACGCGAAGTGCAGGCCTTTTACACGAGCGCGGCTGTTGAGCCAGCCTGCTAGTGGGGAATGCTATGCTACAGGTATGCTATACCTGTAAAGTAAAGTAGTTAAAAGCCCAAAGAAGTTCAAAGAACGATGATTTAATAGTAACATCGGCAAACAAGTAGAAATAAGGCCACCCACTACGGGCCAACAGAATTGTGTTACAGGCTACGCGCTACGAACACTACGCTACACACTACAAGACAAGCTACGGGGTACGGGCTACTAGTAACAAGCTACGCGCTACGAGCTCTACGCTACTCACACTACAAGCTACGGGGTACGGGCTACGAGTAACAGGCTACGCGCTACGAGCTCTACGCTACGCGCTACGAGCTCTACGCTACGCGCTACAAGCTACAAGGTAAGGGCTACGAGTACCAGGCGACGCGCAACGAACTCTACGCTACGCGCTCGGGGTTGTAGTACTTTTTAAGACTTTTGAACGTCTGAAAATCTAATTAATTATGAGTTTTTTAATAAATAAAAATCATTACATAAAAATTGTATCAAGTCAATCGTAAAGATAGAAACGCGATTTAGAATTATTGGCTCGATACTTTTTTTATCAAACATGACACTAAATTACAATTTTAAACGTGTACTGCTAAGAGATTTTATCACGAATATATATAAAACTTATATCAATAGATAGAGCTTTTTATTTTGAAGTAAATGTTGAAACCATATTGTATTATTTATTTATCAGTTTTCGCCAAGAAGACAAAACAATCAAAATTTAGGCATTATTTCGCTCGCCGGACAGTCGCTGTTGTTCGTCAAAACACACAGTACTACAACCTCGCCTTTAGTTCCGAGGTGCGGGCTACAAGTTGCTGGCCACACGCTGAGGGATCCACGCTATGCACTATTTACTACAGGCTGCGTGCAATATAAAAACGATATAGGGTTTATAATACGCGTTTCATCGACGTTACAACGCCTTTAGACAACTTTACTTCTTTGGTTTTTATATGAGACACGGTTTAAAGTGTACCGCCAGAGTAGAAATAGATCTAAAGAGTTCATAATGACAGATACCTGACTAGATAAGTAAGCGAATGATAGTCAAGTGTATCTTTTAACGCGCGGGATCAGTGGATGTGGAGCCATAGGTCGCACGTGTTCGCACTCATGTCAAACCAACATGTCACGACTCATGGCGTTACGAGTGTTGGAAGTATGACACTGTCCTAGAAACCTATAAACTTCACTTTTCATATATTATCGCGCGTAGTGCTCGCATAACCTAACTCCAGACGCAAAAACTAATCCGTGGCTACTTCCGCACGGAGCTGGCCGCCGGTGGGGCCTGGGGGCCTAACTGGGTCACACAGGGACCCACGGGCGCGCCTGATCATGCATGCTCACGGGGGAGCATTAACTCCCTTTATGACTTCGCGTAAAGCCGACTCATTAAAATGCATGGAGCAGGCTTTTTAATTTTGGGACTAAAATTGTGGCTGAATATTGTATGCTTAGTAAGCTTAATAATTAAACAGTCCACTTTATCCGTGTTTCATACACAGAGTGAGATCTATCTATATAACTTCAAACTGCTAAATTGTGTTACACGATTTTCAACTCAGGTTGTATTAGTTTCTTAGCTAAAGATTGACAGTCTGACACCACTTCCCATAGACTCAAACCATACTCATATCGTTTACAGACCATACGAATTACAGTTCACTTCATAATACCTAGCTAGCTCAGGCTAGGAAACTGTACGGCTGAACAGTTGATTAGACTCGAGGTCTGAGGCGTAATTACCTAACTACATATACCTAGCTCTGATAGTTCCCTTTGATGTGGTGCATCCGACCGTCAATGTAGTGATTACTAGGTTTGGCCAGCTTTGTCGCCACGGCGCCAGTTGCAATCATCATATTGTTTCCGATGCACCAATTGGAACTGATATTTGATTCAGACAACACGCTGGTAATTTGAAAAGTGATTCAGAGGAATTGACAAAAATGAGAACAAATAAACGTGCTAACTGAGGTCAAAAATAAATCTAGGTTAAGTGTTAAAGTAATTCTAAAAATAAAAAAGTTTTTAGACAACTGTGGTTGGTCAAATAATAAGGTAAGAGAAGTTGTTTATTCAGCAAACAATCCTTTCGGAAAAGTGCAACGGTGCAATCAAACATGTGCGGATTTTTAAAGCTGACAGACGTTTTGTTCGGCGCCTAGGTAGGTCCATATGTAGGATTATCTAGATATATATTTACAATAGAGTGTTGATGGTTTTCGAAACAAAATATCTTTGTTCCAACTGCCACCCCGTCTCCCCATCAAGACATGTTGCAGCGTCGTGATGAAACTTTTAAACGTCTACCCGCCTGAAAAAAGCCGTCCGCTTAAAAAGAGTTATGCCATACATTTCCCATGATAAATAATAGCTCGATAAGGCGTTACAGATGAGTTCGGGATGAAAAACAGCGTGTGTACAATCACGTAACACAGGGATGGCAAACATTTTCACTATAAAAAAAAACCAAAAAGCCTTTTAATTCCTACTACTTTTACGTTAGTTTAAGTACTTAATTCAACCAATTTATAGGTACACTGAATTTGTTCTGATTTTCTTTTTTCTAATTTAAATTAAATTAGTAGGTACCCCTAAAAAGTTTGCTTGCTTTAACTGCATAATTTGGTTAATGCTATCTGCATTATCCGTAGGAACCACATCTCACCATGTCACTTAATTATTATCTTTTGTCTTAATTTTTTTATCTCAATAATTTATGCTCAACAAGATGAGGAGCTACACGAGCTATAGGTACTCTTCAAGCAACCACTTTAGTCGGTGGATAATCTAATTGTAAAATATCACGTAAAATTGTAAACGATTTTATCTAAATAGGTAAGACACGGATGTATTGGGTAGTATTGAATTTGGATGCGACGATTTTTTCATATTTTTTTGAGAAATAATAATCTTATATAGATTTATATTATCTTACGGCGTTTGCCATTTTCCGGTGTTATATATATATATATATATTTAAATACATATAAATAATATTAATCTAGCTTCCACCTCTAAGAAAGGCGGTACTAACTATTTTGATTTTGTTGCGTGTTACGTATAAAATGTTGGGCCGAGTGCCACAGGTTGGCCGTCCCTGCCGTAGGGTTGTGCAAAGTGTATTTATGGCTTGTTCCCGCAGTCTAAAGGTGCGCGTGCCCCCGCGTAAGTATACCTGATTTATGTCAACCGGGGCCGGGTTTACGGCCAACACTTCAGAGCGATATTGTTTTTTTTCTGGGAGGTCCCGTCATCGATTATGATAATAAGGTCACGACTTTGTCTATGAAATCGGCCTATTTTGGGTAAGTTGTTTACTTCGGTAGGCTGAACAGACCCTAAGATTGTAGATAGTAGATAAATAGTACCCATGCATCCGTACTTCCATACAATACTAGTATTGGTACATGTAGGTACTGTAAATCAGTAAAAAAATATTTCTGTATCTGTTACGTTTTCACGAATACACCGCTGAACGGATTTGGTGAAACTAGACCTACGATTACTTTTTTAAATTTATTTATTTGTAAAGTTAGAGCTATCACTACCGATTTTTATTTATTTTACTTAAATCTATTTTAACCCAATTATACACTTTACACACACAAAGTAGGTTTTATATACCTGTATAAAAATGATTACACTAATCTACATAACACATACCTAACAAACAATAGTCTCTTTGCAAATTCATTCAAAGGGCACACGTAAATGTCTAACTCGATATGGAATCCATTAATGACCCGGATAGCCTGAGTAAGAGGACTCTTGGCCAGTAAGTTGGTTCTGGCTCGCGGCAGGGCCAGCAGTGGCGGACGTCGCCGCCGCCGGCCGTCGCCGCCGCCGGCCGTCTCCATACATAGCGGTCAGTTACACACAAGTTCAAGCGCTGAGGCATTCCTGGATTGTGTTCGGAGTATTATAACCAGGTACGTGACCAGCTATTAATTAAATAATACAAAAAAATCCCTAAAACAAATAAACAGGATGCTGTCTGTCATTAGCCAAACCAACCTAGTCAAAAGCTATTAGCTAGATCGCGAGCATTTCCTGTCTTGAGTTTAATTTCTAAATTGGGCAAACCGAGGAGGCACGAATATTTTATTTTTGTAATTATTTGTAGCATGATAACAACGACAATATAGCTTGATAGTCCTGAATTAGTACCTACTCTTAGAAGACCCGTATTTATGCGGATTAACAAAACACCTAAATTAAATCACTAACTTTTTTTATATACCTTCGATCGTTTAATTAAAATTAATTAACGTATGTACACAGACATTGTAGGTACGTGTATTTAGTTACGATCGTTTTTACAATCTGTGGTGAATGATCCCAATCTCCCAGTTGCTACTGACTGAGAAAAACATAACGGAAAAAGGAACATAACCGTTACTGGCGATATGAATGCTCACTACAAAACCCTTTGAGGCGTGATGTTATACGAAAAAATAATTTTCGAACAAAAATAAATTCTCATTAGATTTGAACGCACCGTTACTTGACTGAAGGTTGGCAAGCTTGAAAATTGACATTCGCTAGTGACGTACGTACATTACGCGCTAAATAGTTATCGACTGCTGAGTTATTAAATATATCGATGTTGAGATAGGTCTCACCATCGATATAATAATCATATTAGATGAATAAGTTATATTTTAAAATACAAAATATAACTCTGTTGAATAGTGGTTATAAACAGGCTACCAATGTAAATTGTCTATTCGAATAAATACAACAAACATTTTGATCACAAACGGAAAATATTCAAGGTAAACTCTGATTTTGTGAACGTAGAACATAAAATTTAAATTAACAGAAAATAAATTAAAGAGAAAATTATTTTTTGTGGCTTTACAGAATATGTACTAGAAAAAATAACTCACCATCGGCAACGGCAGCAGTTCCATTGTTTTCAAGCATTGTCAAATTTATCGATTTATCGATTCTCGCACATCACTACAACCGTCACAAAAAAAATTACACAGATTTCTTTCTTTCTCAATCGAACGATTGCAAGTTTTTGTTTCATGTTTGTGTTAAGTTTCACTGTTTATCAAACGGATCAGCAAACATTCCGTCCAGGCACTGATTACGGCACTGATAAATATTAACAATGAGGTGAGTATTTACATGTTTATCGGGCATCAGCTGTAATTCGGCTGACGGGCGTGGGAGGACTGAGGGCGACTGCCAACATGCAGATAATGTGTGAGGAAAACAGTGTTGATGGGCTCCGGTGGTAATTCCGCAGATAATATCCCATGAGCGTGCATCCAGCGGTCAGTAGAAGGTGGCGCGGCACAGCGGCGCAGCGACATGACGCGCCCGGGGCCTCCCAATGAGAACCTGCCCACGGTGAGTGAAGCGATCTCTTTTACCATCAATATTTTTAAGTGACATTAATGTCATGACAGGAAGGACTAATCTTTTACATAGCTTAATCTTTCGGCTTGTCTGGCCTTCAGTACTGTTATCTTCTGTATGAACTCCTAACCAAAGGCAGCTCTAATGGATCTAGATTGTTTAGGTACATCATGTAGTGCAGCTGGAATAAATAGGTACCTATCTAGTTTCTGGGAAAGTGCTTTGTCTGGTTTTTTATCTGTCTATTTTACTTATTGCAAGATCCAAAGGAATACTCTTTTTATTCAAATAAAGGAAGTTTTCTTGTTCATAAATTGTACTTTGTGTGAAGGCACTGGTCGGAGTTAGTTATTCTAATCTCTGTTCAGTCAGGCAGGTGAAGGCAAAGAATTTAGTTGTTCGAGTAACCATAGCTTATTACACTGATAAAAATATACTGCACTACTTATGAAATACAATCAATAGCACTACCTCTGTGCATAGACTACATAAATGCTTAAAAAAGCTTTTGTAAATAGAAAAGAAAACATCTTCTAAAAGTGAAAAATGCATTGTTTTGTTACTTCAAACCTGAGTGCTAAAATATCTACAAATTTTTAAGCAACATTTGCATTTGCATCTTTGTCATAATCTGTCAAAACAACCTGGGATAATGAGTAGAATTGGCGCTCTTTGATGCTCATCCAATCAGGGCATTTGACTCTGTTCACTTTACTGTGTATTTTAGTACACTATTTCCAGGCTTCCTGTAATTTGTCATTGTAAAATTATTTTGTTTTATTTTTAGTGATATCCTGAAAAATGTAGAAAAACACAAATTAGCTACAGTGAATAGTACATCCTTATCTATAATGACAGGAAACCATAATTTTGATATATTTTTGTAATTTTATAACAATTATCAACAGTACAATGTGGATAGTGAAGTGAAAAATTAGTGGCAGCAAGTAACAGTGTATGTTTTGTGATTTCAATCAATAAGTGCTTCAGAATAGTGATGGTCCTATCTGGCTTATCAGTGGTAGCAAACAAGTGATAAGTACAGTCTTATCATGCAAATCTGTTTAGTACATTGTAACATCTGTTGGGGATGTGTAAGTGACCAACTGGCATGTTTACGTCGTGAATGTAGACTACCTAGTTGGACTCTTACATGGTCTTTTCATAATCAGACTTTTGTACCTTTTAGTGTCAAGTAAAATAACTTAAGATCCCAATTGCTAGAGAATATCTATACTAATATTATAAAGCAGAAGAGTTTGTTTGTTTGTTTGTTTGGTTGAACGCGCTAATCTCAGGAACTACTGGTCCGATTTGAAAAATTCTTTCAGTGTTAGATAGCCCATTTATCGAGGAAGGCTATAGGCTATATATCATCACGCTAAGACAAATAAGAGCGGAGCAGTGATGGAAAATGTGACGCAGACGAAGTTGCGCGGGTCAGCTAGTAAACAATAAATAATTATTTTCAGATTAATAATGGCTACTGTTGTAACCACTAACTACATGCTATCAATATGTTTGATGGCTTGTTCCCTAATACAGTGGCATACAATATGGAGTCATTGTCCTCTAGTGTGGTCAGTTCTAGCCTTCAAACAATTAAAATGATTATCATAATGATTCAGTGCGTTTTGTTTTTGTATGGAAGTCTATGATTGTTTGTCTTAGGAACACCCACATAGAAATAGGTTGCAGGCAACTAGTAATGGTGTCTTTCCAATAGTTCTTGCTATACTAGCATACTGGAAGGTTCTCCCTTGCAAAATCATTCCATATTAGTCAAAGTTGCAGTGAAATCTGCAAAGTGTTTTCTAAGCCTAGCCCGTACTTAGATGAAGAGCTATTTATCTTATAATATGTTGATAAGATAATGTGATAGCTATTGTGATTACAGCACATTTAATATACCTATAACTCACTTGAGTATCCATAGTGTTGTAGGTAGAATGTAGAAATTGTTATTTCATGTTTGTTGAGACAGGAAATGTATTTTTGTGATGTTTTCGTGAGTTTGATGTGATGTGTGGGTGTTAGTGGTACAAGTGTGAGCGATTCTATAAGAATGCAGTGCTTGTAACTATTAAAAACTATAGTGTATGCCAAGTGTATGACTCGCTAGCAAAAAATAAACTAAATGTAATTTTGTGTTGTTTATTTACTAAAATTAATTATTTTGTTGTTGATTCTTTGGTCTAAAATTATTGTAATTAATTTATTATTGAAGTGTAGACGTTTTCTCATTGAACTATGAGATAAAGACCGCACTACCCTTATTCTTTGAGCATAAATATAAAATCAGCAGGGAAATGAGTCATTGTTCTTATTTTGGACAAAGCATGATATTGTTTTTGTAAGAGCTTTCTATTTTCATTATTGTTTGCTAGCATTGTTGACATGCCTGCTAGGTAGGTGTGAAGGAAATTGACAATTATTAAACCAACAACATGAGATAAACATGTATGTGATTTAATTAAACATTTTTTCAATTTCTCAGTGAAACTTGTGAGTGAACCCTACATGTGTATCACAACTTCTAGGTGTTTTTTAAATACTTAATTTTAATTGGCAAAGTCTACAGAATTTTTAACGCTCTATCAAATTCAATATGAAGCAATTGAGATCAATTGAGTGTGATACCTCCCCGCGGCACTTCAAAGTGCGAGTGTAGTACAAAGCAAAGTTATGTTATTATGTGCGGCTAAGTTGATTGTGACTTTGTTTGCAGCGCCTCTGATGCCTCGCAAGCATGTCGTTGTTCAGAAACAGTGACAGTGTTAGTGTGTTGCTACTTTTTTATTTTTGGGCTGATTTTTTGGTTACGCATTTTAGTTTAAGCTTAAGTGAACGCAAATTTTAATTTTTATTGCTGCTCATTTAACACTTATTAAGCAAAGACTAACTCTTGATTGTAGTTTTATGAAAATGTTTAACGGTGCTGCCAGAAAATCAGTCTTTAGCCCAGTTTAGTGATTTGTATCAAAACGATAAAATAGGTATTGTGTACAATTTGAAAACTATCCTCCCAAAAATGTAGAAAACATTACCCAATCCTTTGAAAATCCAAATTCTTAACTCTTCACTCCTCAATTTAATTTGTATGTCAATTCTTTACACCTTAAACATATTACCCTTGGTCACCTTTAGTAGCACGTAGCACAACCAGAGGTTGTCAATGCCCATGACTTAAACATCTGACTCTCTTTCCATCCCATGACCCCACTCCATCGCACCTTCACTGGCCACTATAACTAACTGGTTCACCCCCCCTTCAGATCAAGCTGGTGGTGGTGGGCGATGGCGGCGTGGGCAAGAGCGCCATCACCATCCAGTTCTTCCAGAAACTGTTCGTGACGGACTACGACCCCACCATCGAGGACTCGTACATCCAGCATACGGAGGTGGACGGACAGTGGTGCATTCTAGATGGTGAGTATTGAAGGAGAGAATGAAAGACTTAGAAGAGAGGATCCTGGCCTAAAAAATTCTTCGGCGGTGACGGCTTGCGAAGTTCCGACAGATAGCAGTTTCACCTCTACCAGTTCAGTTCTCTATTCATATCCGTTTGAAGTCCTGCTGTTTCCACGAAAGTACTTAGGAGAGATTTATAGTTCCCGTATGTGATATTGGCTAACGTGATTACATGCTACCTTACAAATAACCGACCCCTTTTGACTTACCACACAATGTCTAAATTGTGGCTTCAGTCATCTGCTCTTGAGCTGCGCAGTGTTTGCATCGGACAGGGCAAAACAGTTCAAAACAAGTGATGAGGTGAGATATTCAGTAACAGCAGGTTGATGCAGACCTTCCTGAATGACATCCCATACGCGTTTCAATGTTCCTAGTTGAGTCATGTAGATAAACGCTGTTGCGTTGTGTTCCAGTGCTGGACACGGCGGGGCAGGAGGAGTTCAGTGCCATGCGCGAGCAGTACATGCGCAAGGGTGACGGCTTCCTGCTGGTGTACTCCGTCACCGACAAGCAGAGCTATGAGAACATCCGCCACTTTCACACGCAGATTCTCCGCGTCAAGGACAGGTGAGATAGCCCGAGTGCCAATCCCCACGTTCCTACCTAATCCCCACGTTCCTGTGCCAATTTCAACGTTCCTGTGTTAATTCCCCCGTTCCTGTGTCAATTCCCCCGTTCCTGTGTCAATTCCCCCGTTCCTTTGTCAATTCCAACGTTCCTGTGTCAATTCCAACGTTCCTTTTTTTTATGCAAAACGGAGAAACTCTTGGCCGAATCTCACCTGATGGAAAGTGATGATTAGGCCGAAGATGGAAGCGAGTTTCACCCGGAATCCTCTTACACAGAGGAACTGGCTATCATACCTCTACCTGCCGGAACACAACAATGCCGTTAACATTGTTGTTATGGCGACAGACTTAGCCATGATGGTGGTAGCTTGCCAGGCGGACTTAGAACAAGTCCTACCACCAACAAAACCGAGCAAAAAATTTGCCCCCGCTGGGAATCGAACCCGGGATCTCTGGGTCTGAATTAGGTGGTTTAACCACTAGACCACGGAGGCGGTTAGTGTCACCTGTTTAGCACCACCCGGGGACCACGTGTAGTGATTCGCTGAAAGGTATTCTCCTTCGGACGCGGGTGACTCGGCCCCCATATCCTGTGTCAATTCCTGTGCCAATTCCCCCGTTCCTGTGTCAGATCCCCCGTTCCTGTGTCAATTCCAACGTTCCTGTGCCAATTCCCCCGTTCCTGTGTCAATTCCAACGTTCATGTGTCAATTCCAACGTTCCTGTGCCAATAGGGAATATGCATAAAAAAATATTTATTATATAAACACTTTATTACCCTGCGTGTTCTGTATAATAATGCATTCAGGGCGCTGATGGGGCTGCCTCGATACTGTAGCGCGTCGGGTATGTTTGCGGACGCAAATATAGATGGCTTTGCGGCGATTATTCGTAAGAGAGTTGTGTCCCTGATGCGCCGCATACGACGCAGTTCCAACAGCTACCTTCAGCTGTTCGCATGGAGGATGGATCTGCATTGCTCAATAATGCGGTACTGGACCAGGGGCCCGAGTCTGCTATTTTTATAAATTTGTCATTCCGACACGATCCCATTGTCATGCCATTGTCATTTTGCTAAAAGTTCGTAATCTGCTAAATTCATAATCGCACGGTCACTGGCACGTCAGTGGCCGGTCACTGGGACGTCAGTGGTCTCGTAATAGTTGCGGTAGGAATGCCGTATTGCCATTATTATAAAACCGAGCTAAATTTGAGCATTTATTCATGACCAATTTTATTTATATTTAGTTTTACATATTATTTATTAGTTTTATAAGCAATCTGAAGTAGTGAGAAGTTTGTAAATACTAAATCTGTCATTATGTACGAGATTACCATTCATATGGCTTTCTTTCAATGGCGTGTCAGTGGTTGATCATTGGAATGTCATAATGACGCCATTATGATACCATTATGTTAGTAGATTACCAAACTTGTCAAAATCAACCATTTTGAAATCAGTGATCGACCATTCTGACACTATTGTAATAGCAGACTCGGGCCCCAGGCTCCATGTTGAGCACTCCGGATCCAAACCAAAGTATAGATTAAGATGACAATAAAATCCATAATTGTTTCTTTTTTTATTATTTTTACCATCTGAATGTGTACATTATGGATTGCAATAAACATTTTGAGATTTGAAAATTTGTAGTGTGTGTATTGGGGTATGTGTATGTGATAATCTTGTTTTTGTTGTTTTTAATTGTAATTTATAATGATTGTATTGATTTTTGTTATATTTAATTTTTGTGTTGTGTATTCAATTCATGTTTTAATTGCATTTTTTTTCAATATTCTTTTAATTTTATCTTTTATGCATATGGACCTGGTTCTGAAATAAAAATGATTTAATTTAATTTTAATTTAATTTATCTAAAAATATACAAAAATATATTACTAACAGTGGAAATAGAATCAATATTGCTCGAAAAACAAACGAGATATAATTATTTTGAACAAATATATCTGTCCCTCTCGCAAAAACGCTGTTTTCTATGGCAGATGTATAGACGTCACGTAATGTGACGTCAAATTCCATGTCGGACTTCTCGTTCTAAAAGTAATCTTTGAAGCGTTATAACTTCATCGCTGATGAAGATATTTAAAAAATATTTTCTAGAGTGTTTACTGGAGCTTATAAGTAATTCATTTTATAAATAAAAAAATCGCGTGCATATTCCCTATTCCGTTCCTGTGTCAATTCCAACGTTCATGTGCCAATTCCCCCGTTCCTGTGCCAATTCCAACGTTCCTGTTTCAATTCCAACGTTCTTGTGTCAATACCAACGTTCCTGTGCCAATTCCCCCGTTCCTGTGTCAATTCCCACGTTCCTGTGCCAATTCCAACATTCCTGTGCCAATTCCCCCGTTTCTGTGCCAATCCCCACGTTCTTGTGCCTGCCTTATCCAGGTTCTACCCGCGATGGCAACAATGTCTGCCCTTGTCGCCGCACGCCACTCGGTCACCGCCTTAGTGCTCTTTTTTGTTATTAGTGGTACATTTAAAACATCTTAAAATGATAGTAATTCTTTTAATACCTTAAAAACATATCGTTCCAAATGAACGTAATATTCCTATTAACTCAAATAAAATGAACTCCCAACTAATCTTTCCATAGTTCAACTTCATGTTCCATAGATTGCGTTATGAATTCGATATCATTTTCGCAGTGTTAAGATTACAATATTCGTCAACAGCCGCGCGCTTAGATTTGCGAAGCTTAATAAAAAGCTAAAGATGGCAGGATAAAGCTTCTCAATAACACCTGCGGGTCTAAAGAAGCCACTTTAGCAGAATCATATTAGAATCATAATATTAACCACTCTGTTATCTGTCAAATTTATTTTATATCTCTTTATTGCTAACGCATCAGGTTCAAGGTTGATTGGGAAAATTTGACAGTGACGGGTATCGTGATGTGCTTTCTGATTCTGCTAAAGTGGCCTAAGTGGCCACGATAGCTGCAATAATCGTAGCAACCTACTGGGCCGAAACAATATACAGAGTTAATCATCAACTCGAAAAGAAGAAGAAGAAATGAACCTTCACAGGCCTGAAGCCAGGGGTCATGTCATACCACCCGCGAGCAGCTGGCGAGGTCCCATCGAAGAGACGCAAAAACAGTTGAATTAGCTCGGTTAATCGGATGTTTACCGACTTCTTCAAAAAGGAGGTTCTTTGTTCGGATGTATGTTTTTATTTACAAATGAATTTCTTATAAGATCCAGTTAACACTCAAGAAAATATTTTTTAAATATCTTCTTCAGCGATGAAGTTATAACGCTTCAAAGATTACTATTAGAACGAGAAGTCCGACATGGAATTTGACGTCACAGTCCGTGACGTCTATACAGCTGCCATAGAAAACAGCGTTTTCGCGAGAGGGACAGATATATTTGTATAAAATAATTATATCTCGTTTGTTTTACGAGCAATTTTGATTCTATTTCCACTGTTAGTAATGTATTTTTGTATATTTTTAGATAAACTGTTTAGATAAAAAATATTTTTTTTATGCATATTCCCTATATTCTTTTTGTGTTCAAAAGTGTTGTGATCCCATGAAAATCGAGGGAAACCCTCCCAATTTTATAGGCAGATACAATGTTTTACAAAAACTTTCGAACGCAATTTAGATATTTGTGTCTGGTATAAAGAACAACTAAGTCTATGGACTGAAACTAGACTTTCAGAATGGGTGAAGTGCTGAAGAAAATCCAGGTAACAGGTTACACAACTTTATTCTTTCACACGACCTCTTTGTCCAGCAGCTCGAGTCAGAATGTTCAACCGAACTTTTTCCAACTACCCGGTTTCCGATAATTTGCGCGGTAAAATAGAGTTCTGTGATTGGTTAACTAACGATTTTATGTCGTCAACCAATCGCAGATGACTCAGTGCTGGCATCTGATTGGTTAGCCAATCAGAAGCATCCAACGATCAACTGACAAATTAAAGTGTTACCAGTGCTAAATACTCGAATCAAATAGTTTCTGACCTAAAAACTAGTCTTTTTGCGTTTAAATTTAATGAAGTAAAAATGTACAATAGCGAACCCTAACACTGGTAATCATCATCTCATGTTGCTGAGCTGATGATGGAAGGTATAAGTTAGGATCTGATGCTGGGATCCCATGAAAAATGTTTGTTCAGCGGTATTTTCGCCAATTTTCAACCGATTTCGATTATACTTATTTTGTTTGGGAGGGTATTTTCTCGGACTGGTCTCATTTCTATTTGATGAAAATCTGATGAAGAACTTCGGAGCTAGGCAACTGAAATCTTCAATGATAGCAATTGGATCGGGATTGCTGAAATGGCATGTCTGTTTACTGTTTACACCAATTCATAACGTAACATCACACCGATTCGCTGTGAACGGGTACGCAGGTACACTAAAAAGTGTAAAAAAAAACTTTTTGCGAATTTAGTCTTATTTTACACTTTGTAGTGTTTTGTTTTCGTAACTTTGTTGATTTTTTTTTGTGAAACGTTTTTTTTTAACTTAACTACGTTATGATTAACGTTCCAGATTCGAAGCAAATTGAGATTTAAGATTGTGGTCTTCTTTAGGGAATACGCATAATAATTATTGACATAATGTCTGTGGGGAACATAAGCAAAATATTTTCACTAAGACGGTCATGAAAGAAAACGTACACATCATCCAATTAAATTTTAATTAACATATTTAATTTCGATTAAATTTTGCAAAGTCACTCGGCTGAAAGTCACAAATATTCAGCAAACTGTTAAAGTATTATTAATTTGTCTAGCATGTTGCTCCGGTCACGTTGTGATAATTCCCAGAATCATCATTCCCAATTATTTTCTATTTACTTTTAATACTGTTCAATTCTCAGTGAGGCTATGATACGTCATTACCAGCTCAGGGCCAGAAATTATCCGTTGCGGGCTTCACTCTTCAGAGTATGTCATGGGGAAATGTAGATCCCAAGGCCATGACGCCACAGACGAACTTGCGAAGAGGTTCCAAGATAGTAGTGCTGGACCCATACCCACTCCTCCTGATACCTTTCTTAGTTTCAACTAAACTTCATGAGAAGTAATGATCACGGCAAAATGGCAATGTCAAGCCTATACATGCGACTAACTAAACGACGTATTAGCCTAAGTAGAAATACCTTTAGAATAATAATAAGTATCACGGGATATTGCCTTCCATAGACAGCCCAATTTGCAGAAATCAGTCGCCGACTTCCTGGAAATGAGGCCGTTGCTTCCCGACCTGAACAAATCGTGGAACGGTGAGGTCACAGCGCAAAACCTGTGGATCACCCAGAAGGCCTTTGTGCATTTGAGCGGAGCTAGCCTGACTAACTTAGCCAGAAAACTAACGCGCAACAGACCGAATGGGAGTCTAAGTGCGGATAGCGCAGTCTCTAATCTACTCTACTGTATCCGTTGCGGGGGTAGCGTTCTATTCGGGTTGGTATACCCATGGCCAACTTAATGTAGCTCTATCGCGTGTTATCAACCCTAGCAACTTCTTTCAACATTGTGTACAGAAGTTTCCCAATACGAAAAATTACTAGGGCTGTACGGCATTTTGAACAGAAGAGATAATACAGCCAGTGTCTTCCATTACAGTCTTCCAAATTTCTAATTCTAAAAGGGGTCAAGCAATGCCAGATATTGTATCAATCTTACATCGCTTTGTGTGTCGCGTGTATGTCGAAAAGTAAAAATTATATCGCTACATCATTTTCACTTTTCGTCATACACGCGGACTAGGTCGCGGGCAACAACTAGTCCCCAATAAATCTGCAATCAACTTGAGATTCCCCGCAGTTTGGGGAATTTCCCACACGTGGGCAATGCTGGCTTAAGTGAATAAACACTCATACCTTGCCATAAGTTTTTGTTTGCGCTTGTGATGACATGGCCCGCTGCCGCTCCGCCTCTCCGTAAACGAAAAAAAAAAACGTCCGACGCCCCGCTCGACGCTTATCCGCACGCGACGCCCGACGCCCCGCGTCTCTGTAAACGGGCACTTAAGAGTGCGTTTTCACCAGAGATGTGCGAGAATGTGTAACAATAGATGTGTTTGTTAAGAAACAGCTAGCCTGATTAACAACTTTTACTTTGAGACCAACCCTGAGACCTCGTTTTTCTATCGTTTATTACAAGCAAGATAGGACGAAGATGCGTTTCTTGTATTTTCCCTAGTTTACTGGATGCCTATACTTTCATAACAAGTGCTTTGACTGACATTGTATATCACATCAATAAACGTGAGTTTGGAGTGCTTCTGTTGATCCTGTACAGTGCAAGATGCTTTATGTGTCAGTTATGAGCTTCGCATGTGTCCCCAGGGACACATACCCGATGCTGCTGGCCGCCAACAAGGTGGACCTGGTGCACGTGCGCGCCGTGAGCGAGGAGGCGGGGCGCGAGCTGGCGCGCGCGCTGGGGGCGCCCTACATCGAGACCAGCGCCAAGGAGCCGCCGCTCAACATCGACGCCGCCTTCCATGAGGTGAGTGCAGGTCTACGATGCTGCTGGCCGCCAACAAGGTGGACTTGGGCTGGGGGCGCCCTACATCGAGACCAGCGCCAAGGAGCCGCCGCTCAACATCGACGCCGCCTTCCATGAGGTGAGTGCAGGTCTACGATGCTGCTGGCCGCCAACAAGGTGGACTTGGGCTGGGGGCGCCCTACATCGAGACCAGCGCCAAGGAGCCGCCGCTCAACATCGACGCCGCCTTCCATGAGGTGAGTGCAGGTCTACGATGCTGCTGGCCGCCAACAAGGTGGACTTGGGCTGGGGGCGCCCTACATCGAGACCAGCGCCAAGGAGCCGCCGCTCAACATCGACGCCGCCTTCCATGAGGTGAGTGCAGGTCTACGATGCTGCTGGCCGCCAACAAGGTGGACTTGGGCTGGGGGCGCCCTACATCGAGACCAGCGCCAAGGAGCCGCCGCTCAACATCGACGCCGCCTTCCATGAGGTGAGTGCAGGTCTACGATGCTGCTGGCCGCCAACAAGGTGGACTTGGGCTGGGGGCGCCCTACATCGAGACCAGCGCCAAGGAGCCGCCGCTCAACATCGACGCCGCCTTCCATGAGGTGAGTGCAGGTCTACGATGCTGCTGGCCGCCAACAAGGTGGACTTGGGCTGGGGGCGCCCTACATCGAGACCAGCGCCAAGGAGCCGCCGCTCAACATCGACGCCGCCTTCCATGAGGTGAGTGCAGGTCTACGATGCTGCTGGCCGCCAACAAGGTGGACTTGGGCTGGGGGCGCCCTACATCGAGACCAGCGCCAAGGAGCCGCCGCTCAACATCGACGCCGCCTTCCATGAGGTGAGTGCAGGTCTACGATGCTGCTGGCCGCCAACAAGGTGGACTTGGGCTGGGGGCGCCCTACATCGAGACCAGCGCCAAGGAGCCGCCGCTCAACATCGACGCCGCCTTCCATGAGGTGAGTGCAGGTCTACGATGCTGCTGGCCGCCAACAAGGTGGACTTGGGCTGGGGGCGCCCTACATCGAGACCAGCGCCAAGGAGCCGCCGCTCAACATCGACGCCGCCTTCCATGAGGTGAGTGCAGGTCTACGATGCTGCTGGCCGCCAACAAGGTGGACTTGGGCTGGGGGCGCCCTACATCGAGACCAGCGCCAAGGAGCCGCCGCTCAACATCGACGCCGCCTTCCATGAGGTGAGTGCAGGTCTACGATGCTGCTGGCCGCCAACAAGGTGGACTTGGGCTGGGGGCGCCCTACATCGAGACCAGCGCCAAGGAGCCGCCGCTCAACATCGACGCCGCCTTCCATGAGGTGAGTGCAGGTCTACGATGCTGCTGGCCGCCAACAAGGTGGACTTGGGCTGGGGGCGCCCTACATCGAGACCAGCGCCAAGGAGCCGCCGCTCAACATCGACGCCGCCTTCCATGAGGTGAGTGCAGGTCTACGATGCTGCTGGCCGCCAACAAGGTGGACCTGGGCTGGGGGCGCCCTACATCGAGACCAGCGCCAAGGAGCCGCCGCTCAACATCGATGCCGCCTTCTATGAGATCACAATTCAGGACATTGACGGGCTACAATTCAGTTCAATCAGAGGCGATGCGCAAACGTTCATATCGCACCTGGATGATAATGACATTATCATCAAGGTGCGATATGAACGTTAAGAATCCTGGTTCATACTGTACATTGCTCAGTATGAACCAGCAGTCTTTGCCTCTGCGAAAAACGTCGCAATTGGTTGCATGCGCAGGTGCACAGTATAATATTGTGGCGGGTGGGTCGCGTATGCGCCTTCTCGCGCAAGATGGCGGGTGTAATGGCATCTCAGTTGCTCGTATACGTTCGATGCATACTTGTGTCCCGCTTACTCAATGCAATGCGATTGTTGATGGGAAAAGTGTTATATGTTGTTGTTTGAATTCGCAGCTAGAGGCGCTAGTGCAGCGTGAGGTCATTGATATGATATGTCAAATTTCACTGTTGGGTGGCTTTTGACAAGAGTTTATTTACTTATTTATTTTGTTTTTCGTGAATATTATACTAAAACAGCCTGAATATGGCAAGTTACAGTTCTCCCGACTACTGCATTGAACTTATTTTTGTCGGAAATATGTATATCTCACACTCCGTAAACTTGGTAGACTCCATAAGATTTAAATGTCAAATTTACTAAAATGCTCTTCTAATACATTTGACATTTGGCTAAACGATACAGTTTTAAAAACTGTTTTTTGAAACTAGTTTGACTCCCATACAAAAAAAAAAACGTAACGCGTCCGTGTTTTGGTCACAAAAGTCCATAATATAATTATACCAAATTTCAACAGAATCGGTCCTGTAGATCCGCAGAAAACTGGCTGTAACAGTTGGACAGACGGACAGACCCCTGAGTGATCCTATAAGGGTTCCGTTTTTGACGAATGTTCGGAACCCTAAAAAAAAAATGTGAATTAGAAAACAGTCTCCTAAAACGCTCTCTCGTAACCACCTACAAGTGTAGCAAACACTTGGTTTAGTATTTGGTGTGGGCGAGACAGCGAGTTAGCATTTTATGTTTGGTTATTGTAACTGACGCAGTGGACTTCGTTTTTAACCGACTTCCCAAAAAGGAGGAGGTTATCAATTCGGTTGTGTTTTTACTTTGCAGTTTTTTTTTTTGGAAGTCGGTTGTATTTTTTTGTAAAAAGTTTTTTATTTTTCACTTTTTAGTGGTACCCCACACCTAACAACACCACTGCAAAATCGCAGAAAAGCAAAATACGCAATTTCGATTACTTGGATGACATAAAACTATCACCCAAGTAGACGAATTAGAAGTAGACGAAAAAGTGAAAAATAAAAATCTTTTTACAAAAAAATACAACCGACTTCCAAAAAAAAAACACTGCAAAGTAAAAAATAACTTTAATTTCGGAAGTCGGCGTTTTTGTTAGTTTCTTCGTATTTTGACACCGATAAAACAAGAATTTTTCAAATCGGTTCATAATTGTCGGAGTTATGAGGTAACAAACATAAAAAAAACACAACCGAATTGATAACCTCCTCCTTTTTGGGAAGTCGGTTAAAAATGAAGTCCACTGCGTCAGTTACAATAACCAAACATAAAATGCTAACTCGCTGTCTCGCCCACACCAAACACTAAACCAAGTGTTTGCTACACTTGTAGGTGGTGACGAGAGAGCGTTTTAGGAGACTGTTTTCTAATTCACATTAATTTTTATAATATCATGCAGTGATGTAGTGATGGGAGTGAGCCTAACTTTATTAATACTGTCGAGAAGAACATTCGAGTTCTGTAAAAGTAACAGTTAATTTTGTATCGTCTCCAGTTGGTGCGCATAATACGCAACCACCCGCAGCAAGAGGAGAAGCACAGCCGGCGCCGCAAGTTCGGCAAGTGCAGCATCCTGTGAGCGCCGCTCCGCCACACCCACCAGGTTTGTTACTGTGTGTCCATACTGTAACATCGTCGAATAATGTTGTAACATCGTAAGATTGTTGTAACATCGTCGAATATTGTAGCAACATCGTCGAAGATTGTTGTAACATCGTCGAATATTGAAGCAACATCGTCGAAGATTGTTGTAACATCGTCAAATATTGTTGTAACATCGTCGATGATTGTTGTAACATCGTCGAATACTGTTTTAACATCGTCAAATATTGTTGTAACATCGCACAACTGTATTGCACCATAGTTTGTATATGATGTCATGTAACGAAATTATATATGTGAAGTGATCATTAATTATTATTGGTCTTAAATACTATGCTGCATAGAAATTTTTGTACCATTTTGTGTTTGATTCATGGAATTACGAATCGAAAGGGATATATTTAGCTTTGTACCAATTCTTGTATGTGACATGGAAATATATGTTCTGTATCAAACAAAGTAAAGATGTAAGCTTTTGTTATTACAAGATCTATAACATGAGTAAAGGAAAAGCATGCAGAAGGCTGCACACGTAAATGTTGTTAATAGAGATCAAATTAGCTTGTTATTTGCACAAATACGACATTAAAGCTTGGATGTTCAATGCATCTGATGTATGTTGAATGCATAAGATATATATTTATTACTAAGAAAATATGAATATTGTTGTGTTGCGCAAAATATGATATGAAGTCGAATACACAAATATTTGAAACATGAGCTTTAAAGGTTTCTACTGACTAGAGTGCATCTTGCAAAATAATGAAATCTAATCATTTTTTTTTCTCAAACAATATGCTATAACTTTAGCAAGAATATACTAATGCACGTAATAGTCGACAGACTTCTACAAATGTACGTCTAGGAGGCGAAAAGTAAAATTAATTTATTTAAAAAAATATTTATTTTGTAAATTATGTAACATGTACCAATGCGTAGCATTTATTTTAGTTTATAAGTGTCCATAGCGTAAGGATTGATCGTGACCAATAGAACGATGTAAATTATTTATTTTTCGGTACTAAATCGACTTATACCCGGTGTCTGAGGTACTTTATTTGTCACTTATTTGTTACTAGCTGCTGCCTGCGTGGGTGTCGGTTATATCATTATATTTTAGCCAATGTATACAAAATTTGACAAATTTTATACTAAAACCTTCCTCGAGAACCACTCTATCCATTGGTGAAAAAAACATGAAAATCGAAACAGTCGTTTTTGAATTTATCGCGAACAGAGAGACAGATGCGGCGGAGGACTTTGTTTTATAATATACTAGCTGACCCGCGCAACTTCGTCTGCGTCACATTATTCATGAATAATATTGCCAAAAAATTAAGAAAAAATTTAGGGGTGGACCACCCCTAACATTTAGGGGGATGAAAAATAGATGTTGGCCGATTCTCATAGATACCGGATAAGCACAAAAAATTTCATCAAAATCGGTCAAGCCGTTTCGGAGGAGTATGGCAACGAAAACTGTGACACGAGAATTTTATATATTAGATTATGTAGTGATAGTGATGACGTCATTGGTTAGTTAGTGGACAGATAAACGACCGATAAAGTACCTCATAAACCTGGCATTATTAGATTGAATGATATGCGCGTTCTGCACCGGCTCACGCATGAGGATACCTAGCGTTTGATATCGACCGGCCTCAAACTAATTTTGGGGTATTTCTGAAACAGGTCATGTATCGGCAATACTGCAATAGTGAGTAACATTCTAAAGTTTCCTGTCTATAATTATTGTAATAAATATGTTTGTCTGTTGGTCCGCGCTGTTCTTTTAAACAGCGTAACGGATTTTATTGTAAATTGACTCATTATTTAGAGACCATATTCCGGAGAGTTTTTGTGTGTAATACATTTATTATACATATATTTCATAACATAATAATCAAATTATAATAGAGATTTTGCGGGTTTTGATCTCAGCTCGCGGCCCGGTACAGTGCGCGCATACCTTTGTACACCAAAGTTTCATGAAGTAGAGTTGTAAACATTGCATTTGTTATCTGTCACCAAAGAGATTCTCTATAACTATTTAACTTTTATTTTTATATGCATTAGGACTATATTTCAATGTTTAAAGGTTTATGTGTAAGGTTCTTGTGGCTCTGTCTGTGTAAGAGTTTGAAAAGAAAATCTTCAAATTCTGGTTTCAAACACATGTTTTTCGACTTAAATAAATAACAACTTTAGTTGTGAAATATTCAAAAGACATTCGAGCTACACAGGATTTTAAACTGTATTGCTCTGCATTACAGTTGCTTTTTAAACATGTCATGGATTTGAAACTAATTATTGGAAACTCTCAATCCGAGCACAGACATAGCTACGTCATGTACATTAGCTGTGCGCAGTGAGCGCCTCGCGACGTACTTCAGACAACGCTGCTGACCTTACATAAGGCTGAATGATTACAAACGTTACAATACTATGTATAGGGTTTATTTTCAATTGTAAGCTGCGGTCACACTACGCTTTTGAGTAGGATTTGTTTCGAGTCGGTTTTCTTTAGAAATGGACATTCCGTTTTATAAGCTTGTCGATCTATCTAGTCATTATCTATCATACAAATAACCTACACTGTCAAGTAATCAAACAAGCGACATAAATCTATCACTTACTTCGGAACTGGAATACAGAGAAATTCTAAGTTACATTGCGGAGTTCGAAGCGTCTCGGTCTCGATTAAATCAAATAATAATTGTGTTGTACGGTTAAGCAACGCTAGCAGATGTCGGTCTGTGGATGGGTAACCATTTTAACACACTGAGACTCCTTCGTACCTTGAAAAGTACTTTAAACCATTTGTCTCGGCTGTCATTTGTAAATCTTTGGCAGCCGTTACGGATTGTCAGAAGCCAGGAAATCTGACTCCTGTCTTGCCGTGTTCGCAGGCAGATGATGATGATTTGTTACATATGGCTGGCTCACCACTATCAGGCTAGGTTATGTGCTTGCCAGCCAACAGGAAGAGAATCCATTGGCTCCTCTTAATCTTTAACATTTTCTTCGTTCCGTAGTGTGACCGCACTATAAAGTAACTCGCTCGATATCGGAGACGTTCATTGACCGCCGATACGAGCACCGCGCGACTAGACTAAGACACGTATCGCTAAGTCACTGAGAAGGAATTGAACTCGATGTAAGTGTTCCATATTAATGTTAGGCTACTATAGACGTATGCAGCTTCAGCACAGGGGACAGGATCGGACATATTAAAGACTAAGACCCGCGCATCTTCATCTGCGTCACATTTTCCATTAATGCTCCGCTCCTATTTGTCTAAGTGTGATGATATAGCCTTCCTCGATAAATGGGCTATCTAACACTGAAAGAATTTTTCATTCGGACCAGTAGTTCCGGAGATTAGCGCGTTCAAACAAACAGACTCTTCAGCTTTATAATATTAGTATAGATAGGGTAAATCCATCTTCATTATCTTTCATTTTTAGATCGGCTCAACATCGTCTTATACCACAATGGTCTTGCAGTTTGGGTAGTGAATACTGGTGAGGCGTGTAAATAGCCATCACCTTTGAGCGGGTTTTAGAACCTAAGTTTTATGTGTAATGGCGGACCTCAAAATAATTTAATTTCCTTATTGATGAATCCTCGACTAACCACCACCATCGCATTATTAGCAGCAAAACATGCCCACGTACCTTGGCAATCCAGAGATCCCACTCAGACCCAGGGAGATGTGTCTCGTTCATCCGCGTGTGATCACTTGGGCTACCGGCTGGCGAGCCAAATCTTAAATCCACCGGTGGGATGGTTGAAACTCCAAAAATCAACACTGCACTATAAGTTCCCAATAAAGCACAGATACAGGTCCATTTATTTTACGAATATCGTCAAGTTTTCACAAAAAAAGGAATTATTTTAGCGGAGCGTTGAGGCGAGCTCTGACCGACATATTCGAACGGTTACAGGAGACTGTCCGCACTTGCTACGCCATCTATAGGCCCTTGCGAGAAAGCTCAAGAAAGTTTCAGATATATGGGCGCTGCGTCAATAAAGGTAGTGCGAGGATTCATCAATTGAGAAGTTAAAGTATTTAATTTGAAATACTAACATATTCTATTATATGGAGAAATCCTAAATTATTGTTATTTTTTTTTTTATATTGAAAAGGCATTGACGCTTCACCAAATACTTTATTAAATTTGTTAATATTCTTGAGAACAAACAGTCTGCAGGCTGTATATATATTAAATAAAAATGCAATGTTTCGTTAATTCGTCGGATGCATGACTTCATTGAATTGAAAAATGATTTTAGAAAGTGAAAATCGTTTAGCTTCTCTTCTCTACTTGAAGTTCAATTTAGCAAAATTAATGTAACAAATTGTCAACCGATCTTGGCTTACTGTAATTGGTGTGGTTTTGAGATTGGTCTATGCCAATAAAAGTAGACGCGAGCTTGACAATTTGTCAGGCGATATATTGCTATAATTTTCGTTCAAAAACATTATACTTCTTCTGCAGCAGTCAGGTAAAAACTAGGGGAAAATCTGTTTTAATATGTCGATAAGCTGGTATCGACGTCATCAGTTCGTCCTCCTGACCTCTGTGCTAGAAACTTACCTAGCTTACTCTTAAATCACGTGTTGTACCCGCAAACTAATTGTTTACTGTGACCACCAGTAGATGGCACTAGATCACATATGTTTCGCGCTCGCAAACTTCTCATTATACATGTTTGTCCCAAATACTTGGTTAAGTGAATAATATTAAGGGTGTGATGCGACGGAAATGTCAGGCCATTGCTAACTAGAGTTACTGTTCTATTTGGTAAGAGTTTTCAAAAAATTTCTTTTTTAAAACCGTACACCAAGCTGGGGGAGCTAGCGAAGGTAATCTTTAGTGGCAATGTCATGTATTTGCATACAAATCGCTGGTAACTTTGCCGTATAAGAAATTTTCCTTTTGTCCGAAACGCGTGGTTCTTAAAAATAGACAAACATTTTTCTGAATGCGTTGCTTGTCAAGATAAGTTGTAATATTTTTTTAAATCATTTACATTTCTCGTTAGTTCTTTATTTTTCCACGAATTTATAGAATAAGAGTATTTTTACCATCAAACAAAAAATTCATTAGGAGCTTAATAATAGAAGTTTTGTATAAGTGGCAGAGCATTCAGATATTTCCGTCGCATAATTTGACTATACAATGAAACTGAGAACCCCTGGAGTCGCACGCAACGTATGTAGCTTTAACGAAACGTAACGTAACGTAACGTAACGCAGTCTCGGAGCTTCCTACATCTCTCCACCATCGTGTATACTATACTGTACATATAGCTGATGTTCATCATCGATTGTCTTTGTTTTCATTCACGGCTGAGAATGGCCAACGATGGATTTGTGATTTAAAATTTGCAATCTTTGAAAACATGCATCGTTTTGCCATTCTTATACTGACATTTTGAAAGGCCTGTTTCACTGTCTCGATAATTAATATTTGTATGAAATTATCTGCTAACTGTTACTTATCCAAAGGTGGTAAAACAGGCCCTTTAGTATCTTATTTCTACAACTGACTTCCAAACAAAAAGTTATTTATTTTTATGAACAAATCGTTGAACAATATTTTCACAAAATCTATTAGCATTAGTTAATTAAGATATATTTTATATTGCTTTATCGTTGTTATTCTCTGGTCTAGTCTCTTGAATCGTGTCCAAAGTAGCAAGTTTACAATAATGAAGCAAGTCATTGTTCCGCGCTGCCCCGTCTAGCATCAGCGTAATGATATGATCGTATATTGTTGTTACTATATGTTTTGTATGTTGTAACATATAATAAATGTAGAAATATAAACCAGCTGCTTTCATTTACGCCCCTACCCATCACTCCTTTGATCTACGCTTGCTGTGTACTGAGGCATGTAAAATACACAAGAGAGCGTGTGAGTAGCTTCAAAGAAGCTGCCTTTGCGTAGATATCAAGAGATATTATTGTCATTTACAAAACAAATCCCATCCTTATCAATTTTAGCTACTGTACCAACAGCACTAAAACTAGGAGTTGTTATATTTAAAACAAATACCGCCATCTATCAACAGTTTCATACAACAGAATGACGAATAGCAGTCTATACGTTTGTGTATTACATTGAATTCAAACATTGCCCACTCTTAAAATGAAACTGCCAATATACTGCCGACAGATGGCGCTAAATCTAACAATATTACTGGCCCACAACGAACATAGAGGGCACTACCTCCTACATTTGACCCAAAACATAATGGCCTACGAATTGAGAATAAATGTAAATTCCTCCAATGTTAAACGTGGGTAAGTACCTAATTAAATCTTATTTGCATCAAAAAGTAAACTTGCTATTGTCCCCGAATCTTTCGGTTGTATGACCGTTCCTAATTAGCCGTAATGTTGCCGAGAGCGAAGTACTCGGAACAAAGAGTAATATGGGCCAAGGCTCTGGCTGATTGTGGCCGGCAATCCGCCGCTAATCCGCGCAGCACGTGCGCCGGGTACCGACGACCTGCTATTGTTTGCACTCGTTATTTAGCAACGTCCAGGGACAGCAAAACTAATCTGTTGTGGACGTTTGTTTCGGTATAAGTAATTAAGGTGTTTTTATGTTCGTAATTTTCAGCTAATAATATTCCTATGTAGTCTGGAAACAATTGGAGGTGAACACGTATTGCACCAACTAAAGTGGCAGTAAGATGGTGAGTCCGAGCCAATATTCTAAGAAAAGAAACTGTTTATTGACCGAAACTCATACTTGCTCCGCGCGGGAATCGAACCCGTAACGCAAATGACGAATTGCTCACCAGCAATGAGCGCCACTGAGCGAGTCATGCAGAAAATTTTCTAAAGCATTCGCCGCCTCCCCTTGAAGTCTGTAGGGTTATTTCTGCTCAAACAAACAAACATCTTCTACAAACTACTTAATTCCTCTATTCATCCAAGCCAATTAGGAATGCCAGCCAATAATCCACTAATACCTAATCGTGCGTAAGTAGCAACAGGTTGCAAACCCGTCCCTAGAGTGTATCTCATTAATTTTGGCCAAAGGACTCGGTTTCATAATATCGGTTACGTAGAAACCTCTCGAGTTACTCTCACTGTATTTCAGCTGTAGCTCGACTGTAGTGTACCTATCTATCTGCCTACCACTTATCTTTATTTAGGAAGATAGGTAGGCTCATTGTAGGGTACCGGATCCATGCTGTTTATTTTGGCAGAGTAATGGTCAAGTACCTAGCCCTTACCTTCAGTGAAGAGTATGTAGGGACAAAAGCTACCCTAAATAAGCGGGTATTTTTACCTCCCCTAATGACCATAAAAATACAACACTTAACTAAACAAAAGCTGGAAATTAGGTAGCTATTAAATTGTTCCATTGTAACTTCTCCCGTGACCCGGAAAATAATTTGTTTTGTGAGCATTAAAATGAAAGCGCTTTTGTTACGATTCACTCATTATAATTAGGAGCTCGTTAATTATAAGTTACTCGAGGCTGCTTTATAATTATTGTGTCCTGTTGCACGGCTCTGTTGTAGTGAACAACAAATAATTATTATGTTTAAAGTGTTTGGAAAGCTTCACAACTGAAAATAATACCTGCTGTTGTTAAGTAACTTGATGTTTGAAGATTTCTATCGCCTTTGTTTTTGGTATAATAAATTCAAAAACTTTAGAAGACCGAAAGTGAATTTACGATAGAAAGGTAGATAGACTACCAACCCCTTGAGCTTTCTCGTAGGTACCTACAGTTTGAGCTTACACAATCAAAACCTCATAAATAAAAGCTAGGTAGGTTTAACAAAAAGACCCCATTTGCACCGACACAAAGCGAATAGCACAACTTTACACTCAAAAAGCTATCTATCAGAGACTTGATAAATCATGGCTTCCTTTGTGCGACTTCCGAACGACAACAGGCAAATAACTCCGTCACACAATGTTCGGCGGAGTCGCTCAGCTCTCACTGCGATCACCGCATCCTCTCGCAATTATTCCATCCCCAACCCTCCCACGTAATTGAAAAAACGTTCCAATCCTATTTTTGTTTCCATTGCTGGGTTTAGTACGTGCACGGTACGCTGTAAAGCCGACTGTGCAACTATAAGCCGGCTGAGGATAAGTCAATACTTGAAATTCCGTTACTTTCTCCGTTGAATTGACTCCATATGGCAGGTGCATGTAATTATTTGCTGGTAGAACTTGATAGTGAACAATTTGTAGATAGGTAGGTATTTATTTATTCGAAGCAAGAATAGGTAGAGCTAACTAGTCTTGGTGTATAATAGCTGTCGACTAGGTAAATTAGGTAGGTTTGCCTAATTAAAATGTTAGATATTTGCTTATTTTTAAGTGTGTGTGAAACCGACGTTTCACACACACGGATTGGCCAGCACGCGCACTTAAACCCCATTGAGCATGCATGCGACAAAGTAGCACGACGTGTTCGTGTACACTCAACGTAGATAAGGTTCAGTTGAAAACCAGCGTCAGCACCAAGTTATCCGGCATTTTGCTGCTGCAGGACGCTGATGGCACCCTAAACACAAGTTAAATCTTACATTGGCTGCCAGAATTAATCGAAAACGTTTATTTTGTCATTAATCATAGTTTATAAATTGTGTTGTTGATTCAAACTTACCTATGTTAAGTTTAAATATCTTTTTTTTTTGTTAAACTGGACCTACTTATTTGGCGCAGCCGCGGGGCACACAATGTTATTGTTTTAGAATTAAGTTCCCATTTACAACCTACATTATGTGTATCTGTGTGTGCCAAATAAATTAGTTTTCTTTCTTCTTTCTTTCTCCTTACGTCAGCGGATTCCGCCGCCAGCACGCTACGTGAAATGAAAAAGCTCTAATTAATATTCCGCAGCATAGCCTCAAAAACCTAGTAGAAAGTATGCCCAATCGCAAGACAGCAGTATTGCAAGTGGAGCGGAGGCAACACAAAGTACTAAAATACGTGAAAACTGCACATCTGTAACCAATCTACATTTACGAAAATACTGGAAAAACTACGCGTTTACATTTATTAAAAACTCGTTCGCGTGTAGGTATGTCGGAAAGTCATATGTTGTCGTTAGGTAAGATCTCTAAGATAAGATATACAAACAGTCAATATCTGGCATTGCTTGACTCCTCTTGGCATTAGGAACTTGTATTTTTAGGCAGTGAGTCGACCATCCCGGCAATAGACGATGTTGTGTTATTACTAAAATGAATCGGGTTTCAATTTTTTAGGGAAACTTTTCAGTTTTTCGTATGGGAACACTTCTTTTGTGTAGCAGATGGCTTGAGATGATGTCTGTAGACAAAGCAAGCGACCCAAAGTTTGGTGACGCTGTAAAAAACGTCGTTATAAAAGAGCTCTCGTGACAAATTGGAAGTTGTTACGTGTTGCGCAATATTCGGGAGGTCCTCTCCTCTCCATGCAATCTGTATGCAAATTGGCGACATACGCCGCTGCGGGCTTTGAACTGGCAATCCACGAAGCTCGGCCGGGACACACCAAATATCGTTAGGTGTACAAAGTGGTGCCTGCATGTAACCACAATGATCTCACCAATTTAACTCGGACATGACAAAGTGGGCACATTGTTGCTTTGAAATCATCTCTAGGGAGCTTTCAAGTATTGCATTACGCAACTTTTGAAGATTACCTATTGACCCCCCTTCACCGCTATGTTACGCGCCGTAACATTTTTCTGTATCTCCTCTCCCCCCTACTAAACAATATTATATGAATATTTCAGAAAAAAAAACGTTTTAAAAAGTACGTAAGAGAATCTCTCTACGCGGCCATTCTGAAGGGTTAAAAAAAAAACAATGTTACGTAACGCGTAGTTCCAAAACCCCTCCCGCCCCTGTAACGCATCGTAACGTTCTACAAGACACCCCACGTCCTCCCAAATTCGTTACGTAATAATTGCACGCTCCCCTACCTGGATAGCTAGCTAGAGGTTACTAGTTTTTTTATGATTTTGAAAACAAAATAGTGCTTGTTATAATAGTTATAAACGGAAGTAAGCAGCTCCAAGGACCGGAGCTTAGAATAATAACGCATAGAAACCTAGTACGAGTGCAAAAAATGAGGCAACTAAAACTTAGCCTAATCCGTCAAACTTAGCCAAACATCGGGTTTGGTAGAATTAACAGTAAGTATTGTATTTTAAAATTACAAAAATGAAAAACATGAATGAAAGCAATGTGGGTATTTTTTCCTCACAAATAGCAACACTGTGTTATGACAAGTTGTTAGGTTATTAGAATTTTGTTTTATTTATCGATTTACGTAAAAATAGTGCATAGAATGTGAGTACTTATTTGTGAAATGTTATTTTATCACATTTTTTTGTTTTCCTGATGTGCTATAACATCCTTTCACGCAATAAACTGTCATTTTCAATTATTTACTCGCGAGCTGTGTTCGACGGAACGTGACATTGAGTACCTACTGACGGCCTGACGGCTAAGTTTGACGGATTAGGCTAAGTTTTAGTTGCCTCACTTTTTGCACTCGTACTAGGTTTCTATGCGTTATTATTCTAAGGACCGGAGATACGATGGACGTGAAAGTGTTGGAAGCGTGACGGCGTATAAATATCCCCTCACATGGTGTTCATTATTACGATTTAGTTGCGCGACTTACTTTCATTTTGAGATAGCTCCTATGATTCATCCCAATTAAATGGTGTGGTGTGGGCTTCAATTTTGCTCTTAATTAAACACTGAATATGACATTTATTTTGATATAAAGATTTATACTTTATTCATGAAAACACCTTTACTTTACAAATAAGGCATAATTTTATTTGAATAACATAAAAATGTCTATTGTGAGCCAACCAAAAAAAAAAGAGCATATATTATGCTGTCGTAGACTATTTGTAGGTATTGAAATGTTCTCTAAAACTGTAGTACATTATTTTGTGCTTGTATCAGATTTTTTTTAGATATTTTTTATCTGGCCTCTTCAGTAATAATCGTCATATTTCAGCCAATTTACACAAATTATGTAATGTGTTTAAATGCCTAAACCTTCCTCATTAATCACTTTATCAATTGTTGTACCTAAATAACATGAAATTCCGTTCCACAGTTTTTGAGTTTATCGCGAACAGATAGGCAGACAGAGGCGGAGGACTGTTTTATAATAGTAGTGCTGGCGTACATACATGTAGGAAAAAACTAAAAACATAGATTTTCAGTTTTTTTCCTTTAAGGTAAAGGCTTGAGCGAATCAGAATCAGTTTTATTTGTACACTAGCTTCTGCCCGCGACTTCGTTCGCGTGAAGTTTTGATGTCGCAACGCATCGCCTGCCTCTAGGCGCCAAGCAAGCCGCCTGCCTGTGCGTTCGCGACCTACAAAAATAATCCTTATAGCATAATTCAGTATTCACGCGCGATGGCTTATTATTAGCGTATTGCATGTATAACTTTATTGTTTCTGTACCGATTTCTATGATTCTTTTTTATGGAATAGTTAATCATGTTAACTTTTTTAATTAGGGATGACTGAGAGAGTCATAAATAAGAGTAGACAAATATAATCAGAAAGCTTCGAACTGCTAATCTATTGGGAGTTACACGTGTTATTGTGAGTCAATCATAAAAGATAGACATATGCTGTCGTGGGATATTTTTTATATGATTTTAAGGAGAACATATCCGTCATACATGATTTCTGTGTAACTTAAACCATTAAGGTTGCATTCGCGACGGAAGCTTAAAAAATGGAGTAACTTCTCCCGTTTTCCTAACATTTCCCTTCACTGCTCTGCTCCTATTGGTTTTAGCGTGATGAAAAGTATACTATAACCAGCTCAGGAGTATGACAAATAATTGTACCAAGTTTCGTTAAAATCTGTCGAGTAGTTTTTGTTTCTATAGCGGTTATACAGACAGACAGACAAAAATTATACTGATTGCATTTTTAGCATCAGTATCGATCCCTAATCACCCCCTGATAGTTATTTTGGAAATATATTTCATGTACAGAATTGACCTCTCTACAGATTTATTATAAGTATAATTATAGATATAGATATATAGATAGAAGATAAATACAGATCTTATTATAAATGACGAAAAGAGCGCTATGTTATGCCAGGAGGCGTACAAATGGTGAGCAAGTAGCTCAAGATTACAAATTAAAGTTTAAAAAAAATACTTATATATATCTGAGAATCTATACTTAATATTATAAAGCAGAAGAGTTTGTTTGTTTGTTTGTTTGGTTGAACGCGCTAATCTCAGGAACTACTGGTCGGATTTGTTTTTTTTTTTTTTATTCAAAACGGGGAAACTCTTGGCCCAAATCTCACCTGATGGAAAGTGATGATTAGGCCGAAGATGGAAGCGAGTTTCACCCGGAATCCTCTTACACAGAGGAACTGGCTATCATACCTCTAACTGCAGGAACACAACAATGCTGTTAACATTGTTGTTGTGGCGACAGACTTAGACATGATGGTGATAGCTTGGTAATATTTCAGTATTAGATAGCCCATTTATCGAGGAAGGCTATAGGCTATATATCATCACGCTAAGACCAATAGGAGCGGAGCAGTAATGAAAAATGTTTCACAGATGACATTGCACGGGTCAGCTAGTCATGCATAATCATGGCATTGAATTAAATCGAAAGGCAGTCAACGTAATTATTGACATGTCTAGGCATGATGTGGAACTCTGATCAAGGGAAGAGTAGTGAGGACGTATGTTAGCTATATATATATCTCCATTGAAATGTTTTTTTTTAAATTATTTGAATGATAATAGTAGCCCACCTGTACTTATAGGGAACAGGGTCCAAGCTACGGGCGGCCAGAGCTCTAGAGAAAGGAACCCCCTAACAATACGGGCCGTGTCCAGAAGTACTGCTTTCTGAATCAAGCCCTTATCCAGCTGCCTAACGAAAGCCTCCTAAGGTTGTTGGTTAAGACTCGTGCTATAATGATTGCTGAGTCCACATCCTACATGTCGACAACCTCGCGAGCTAAGCCAAGTTTAGCTCTACCACGAGTCTGTTCTAGAACCTATCTTTAAACCCTAACGTTTCATTCCAATCTTACGTACGTACGATCTTTCGTATCTCTTAAAAATATTTACTTACTTACTACATTGTTACAAAACCTCAGTCGTTGATGTCAAAGAAATTTCTTTTAATAACAATCTCACTGACGTAAAGACGAATAAATCTCAGCGTAAAAGCAGTGCGATCCTCGTTTCGTGCTCACTGGAAGCGCCTCGCTGTGCTCACTTCGCCGACCCACTGCGCTCGGCACTCGGCTAGGGTTGACTACTGTACTCTAATGTAGAGCATTGTACTTTATTTTACCTATCCGTAATTTAAAATCTACAAAAGTAGTACCCTAAAAAATTATCTATGAATTCTGACTCTGACTGACTTAAATGAAACTGACAGTGAAAACTGAAGGAGTTTTTGTCTTTTCGGTAATAATTGCAAAGTGGCGGTAAAAGAACACCATTGAAATCGGCACTGCGTACAAATATTGTAAAAACACTGAAATATTTTTTTTATAAACAGTCGGTACGAGTATAACTCAGTCTTAGAAAACAAGAGAGTACTCTACTCTCTCGTTTTCTAAGACTAAGTTATACTCTTCAGTATCCCTTTCTAAAATACGACTCCAACTCTATTTTTTCTAAACTTGACAGCCCTAGTGGCGGCTCAGTAGGTACTAAATTACTCCACTGAATGTTTTCGCGTAAATATTACAAACAGTCTGTGTACAAAGCTTTTTATTGGCGCGTTGTTAAATACTTGTTTGTTACTGTGTACTGTGTGAAGTGTGTTCTCTGTGTACTGTGTACTGTGTGTTGTGTGTGTGAGTGTCGTGTACCGCGGCAAGCATCCGCGCCGGCCGCTCTCAGCTGAACTTTATTGGATTTGTGTTTTCTAATCATGTATTATTCATGAAATGTGTCGATTGCTGATGTTCAAATAATATTGTTCAAGGTTTCTTCTTATACATTTTCAGTTTATTATTTGGTTGTTTTGTGGCTCATACACTCCCACACATATTTCCTTTGATAGGTATGGATTTACCTAAGGCAATACCTACAAGACTTTTATTTTAAAAGAAAATTTTATAGGTATCAGGATTTTTAGTAAAATAATTACGCCGCGACGTTAGAAGGGTAACCCATAAATGGGTAGGTTTATTACATTGGAATTTAATTTATATTCAAGATCGCTCAGCAGGCTATGGAACGGGCTATTATTTGAGGGATCGAATCCGAAACGTAGTGATCCGACTGAGAACCAAAGTTGTCGATATAGCTCACAGAATAAGCAAGCTGAAGTGGCAATGGCCATATTAGCTCAGAAACTGATGACCACCCGAGGTGGACGAGTTCTTGAGTGGAGACCGCTCGTCGGCTCTGAATAATTTGCGCAGGGTGGCTGGTAGTTGGATGAGATATGCTGGAAATCTAGTTGCATGGCATGCACCGCGAGAGGCAGTGGTCTGCTATAGGCAGATGATGCTGATGTTGATAATTTATGTTCTTTAATTAAACGCCGGTGCATATTTCCCTACTAAGTACGTATATGAGCCAGCAGCATAATACGAAGAAACCAATACCGCCTCGTTTAATAAAGAAAATAATGACTTCATTACGACGTTCATTAATTCACTGAAACATTCGTAATTCATTCGTTTTCGTTCAGCGAGTTCTTCCAGGGCATTTATTTGATTTATAAAGAGGGTCGTGAAATAACACCCTCTGAGCCCCATGAGACCGGCTTTTAACTGAACTGTGTCATGGAGAATCTATCTAGCTTTATGTAGACACATTTCGTGGCTGAATTTAAAGTGTTAAGTGTATGTTTTGTGTTAGTAATAAATAATCCAATGAATTAATTTGCCTTCTGGTCAAAGATTCCCGATGCTTAAGAGGCCAATGGACCTCCGTTAGGAGTTTAAATAATATAATGTTACAAAAAGCCTGTGGTTCCTTGAAAGACTGCATTATGTATGTTTATAAGCTTACCATTAGTGAAGTTTACAAGCCCATTACAAAATAAAAAATGGTAAAAAAAAATAAAAAAAGTGTTGGCTAACAACTTTTTACAAAAAAATAAAACCTAACTTAACTTTAATTTCGGAAGTCGGTGTTTTTGTTATTTTCTTCGTATTTTGACACCGACTTCCGAAATTAAAGTTATTTTTTACTTTGTACTTAGTGTTTTTTTTTTGGAAGTCGGTTCAATTTTTTGTAAAAAGTTTTTTATTTTTCACGTTTTAGTACCCCACACCTAACAACACCACTGCTAAATCGCAGAAAAGCAAAATACGCAATTTCGATTACACAATTTGGATGACATAAAACCATCATCCAAGTTCCAGCTTTTTCGATTTAAAATCGAAAGTTCGAAACCGATTTTGTTAAAATCTAAATTTAACAATCTGTAAGTATATCCTTTCAAATAAAACAAGAATTTTTCAAATCGGTTCATAAATGTCGGAGTTATGAGGTAACAAACATAAAATAATAAAAAAATAAAAATTCCAACCGAATTGAGAACCTCCTCCTTTTTGGGAAGTCGGTTAAAAATGGCACTTACACAATCAGATTGCTATGAAATTCAAAATATTAAATAAATTAATAGTAACATCTTTATTTTACGGCGGTGTAGAGGAAGGCAATCAGTTTTACTTGCCAGATATAAATGATTATTTATTTAATTTTTAAATATGATACGTATATATTTCACCGGAAAATGGCGTACACTTTAAATATAATAACACAATTCCAATCTTGGCGATCATATATAGGTATTTTATATATTTTTAATATAGTACTTAATTCATACAATGCAGTGCTGTCGCGCTCGCACGTCATTGTCGCTGGTAAAGATCGCGTGTCGCGGTCGCCGAGATCTGAAATTATTGTAGGTACCTTTAGATTGTAAAATATTGCGTGAAATTGTAAACTATTGTTTCTAAATAAGACACGGATGTATTGGAAACTGTTAAATTTGGATGGGATATATTGTATACAATTCGATTCTTCCATAATTATACCTATCGAGAAATTATATCTAATCAAGACGTATTTCAATCTTACAGAATCTATCACTTTCCGGTGACATAAAATCATCAATAAAAAAAAAAACAATGCCACTTATCGTTGTAATTTTATAACTCACTAGCTGACCCACGCAACTTCGTCTGCGTCACATTAATGCTCGGCTCCTTTTAGTCTTAGCGTGATGATATATAGCCTATAACCTTCCTCGATAAATGGGCTATCTAACACTGAAATAATTTTTCAAATCGGACCAGTTGTTCCTGAGATTACCCCCTACATACAAACTTACAAACAAATACCTTAGTATATTATAACATTAGTATATTAGTATAGATTAACATTGGATATCGATTCTGAAAATGCCTCTGCAAATAACAAAAAGTTGTTTTGTTGCATATTCGTATCCATCATCATCTGCCTAGCCTTTTCCCAACTATACTGGGGTCGGCTTCCAGTCAAACCGGATTTAGCTGAATACCAGTATTTTACGTAGATCGGCTGCCTACCAGACCTCCACAACCCATTAACTGGGTCACACGGTACTTCTTGGTAAGACTGGTGTCAGATTTTCTGGCTTCTGACTATCAGTAACGACTGCCAAAGATCTCCAAATGACAACCGGGACCAACAGCTTAACGTGCTTTCCGAGGCACGGAGAAACTCGGTATGTTAAGATGGTCACCCATCCACAGAGCAACCTCGGCAAGCGTTGCTTAACCTTGAAAATCAACCTGTGCAATTGTTCCATTCGTGTCCAATTATTTTGGTTTTAAAGTTTGACGTTTCTTTTTAATTTAATTTTAATTTTGATGATTTGTTCCACATCATTTATGGGGCATGTGGTGCTAACCTTTACGAAATTGTAATACTAACCTTAGATATAATCTTATTTTTTAACCGACTTTTTAAACTGTAATGTTCCAGTATATACAATTGTTGGTTGGCCAGAAATAATCAATAAGTAAATAAATAAATTCGATGTATTGTGTTGTGTGTATTTCTTTTAAATGTCTACTACCTACTGGTTTTACCCAATTACGCTTCTAACCTACTTACTTACTTGTTTGAATTGTTTAGCTGCTTTTAGGGTTCCGTACCAAAACGTAAAAAGGAACCCTTATGGTGTGTCTAAGTCTGTCCGTCTGTCTCAGTTGGATTTGTCAAGAACTACTAATGCTGTGAACTTGACATTTGGGGATCATTCTCACTAGTTCTACCAGCAATTAGTTCCATGGAACTAGTTAGACATTTTTTTCTCAGTAGTTCCATGCACTTTGATAATGGGACAAATGACTCATGGTCCCGTTACGCTCATTGTAACGTTACGCTCATTGTAACTTTACGCTCATTGTAACGTTATAAAGTTTTGTCACGTTAAACTATCGTCCGTAAACCGACTTTAGAGACAACCAATTTTTTTCTTTTTTTAAAGCCACATCGTTTTCGACTTTTGAGGAAAATTTTATAAAAAACTAGCTGACCCACGCAACTTCGTCTGCGTCACATTTTCCCTGAACTTCGTTTGCTACAAACCTCACGGAGCCCGAGACCTTCCCAACGAATGCAAAACCGTGGAAATCGGTTCGTGCGTTCTGGAGTTATAGCGTCAGGAAGGAAAACCCAACTTATTTTTATATAATAGATGAACCCCTTCTTATCTCCGAAGTTTGCATAGAGAAAAACCAGAAATTATTTTATGTGATAGAAGTTTATGTGAACATTACAGGAAAAATAAACGAATGTCACAAAATAGTGCACTTTTTCAAAAAACAGCAACAAAAATTACATTAGTTCTACAATCGGTTTAGAAATGTCAAATAGCAATATACATCGCAGTGTTAAAAATCTCTGTCGCATAGTGGCCTCACCGATGAAAAATTTAAAAACATTTCACGTTTTTGAACCCTCGTTGCGTGAGTCCGACTCGCTCTTGACCGGTTTTATCTTTTAGTTTTTAATTCCTTCCAAAGCTATTTAGAAAATTAAACAGAAGCACTATTTTATTTAGCCACGGTTAAAAAAAGATTAAACTTAAAAACTAGTTCTAAAGTAGGTGATAGCTATCATCTACTAAGCCTTTTCCAAACTACATATATTGGGGTCGGCGAAAACCCTGCCGGTCGATTCTGTAAACACGGCGAAGTGAAGGCTTGGGCGAAGTGAGTGACAAAGTCAGCTGTCAGCGATGCTAGGGATAGACGAAATGTTACATTTCCAATCTTATCGACATCGACAATCGAGTTTATCAATAATAAAAATTAATTATTTTATTTACAAGAATTTCATGTTACCTCTAAGTAGCTATTGAATATTTCACATGAATTCAAAACTGCTATTTACGAGTCTAAAAATAAATAGGTAGGTACCTACCTACTTAAGATAATTTACTTCTAACGGGATTTCATACTAGCTAATCTTTAGTCTTGGAAATTATAATAAACCGATTTTAAAATTGTACTTTATAAGCCAAAGACGCTATCCTCATTTTGCGCATGCGTGGATTAGTAGAGCAAACAGCTGCTTAAAAAAGGAATTCCAACCAAACATTTTTGAATCGCGGATTGTATAGTTAGATGTTACTTATCTACTTTAATGAATATTATGTATTGTACCAGCCAAGTTACTTAGGTACCCAATCGTTGCCAAAATTACTTACTTTGTATTGTTGTGCTCATCCTCACCAGTCACCACATAATTACATTGTTTGTGCACATCGCCGTAAAAAAGCATGTTAGATCTCAATTCAAAGTGCATCAGCATTACGCATGCGTAGAGTGACAATTGAAACGAGCGAAGCGTTCCCTTCACCGAATTCCGGTGACTTTAAGGCAGATCGGATGTGAGGTGAGGTGTACACGCGATCGTTCCCCGTAGGCATTCTTTTTTTAAACGTTGAATCTTCCATGATAGCTAAATGACAATTCAAACGCGGGAAGTGTTCCCTTCACCGTATTCCGCTGACTTTAAGGAACACGCGAACGTTCCCTTCACCCAACGGGTGCCCACCCGTTGACAGCGCGAGCATTTATAAATCATTGATTACCTACCTATATGCATAGCGAATTTGTATTCGAAGCTTTCAAATCGTTTACGGTTTAAATGTTATTTTGATAATTTTAAATGGGTAGCCAATTTGTACCAAGCTACTTTTTTCCAAAAGCAGGCAATCAATAAAGGGGGTGTGTGTTTAAAACAATAAATAAGATTTTAAAACTCGGTTTAGTGGTATTAAACTCGTCAGATTAATGCATGCTAGCAATTACTGAGATATTTTAACAATTTAACCAACAAAAACTTTCGGACGCCTACCCATAGCACGCGTGGCTGACTGACGAAGTGAGGACCATGCGTGTGTTCCGAAATATAACTCAGTCATGAATCCAACACCAAATATTGTTTGTACCGGTGAGACAAGTGTGACGTAAATAGTAGTACCTATATCAAACGTGCTTGTGTGCATGAGACTTTGAGGATTTTTTTATTGAATCACTAGCTATCCCTAGAACCTTCTCCTGACATTAACGGATACAACAAAAAGTGAAAGGGGCCGAACCGATCACGCGTGATGCGATGACCAAAGGAAATAGGGATTAATCTATTATAATATAATATATCTTAATATATATAAATCTCGTGTCACAATGTTTGTCTTCAATGGACTCCTAAACCACTTAACCGATTATAATAAAATTCGCACACCATGTGCAGTTCGATCCAACTTGAGAGATAGGATAGTTTGAATCTCAATTTTTTGTTGCAATATTATTTAGGAGCGGAAAATGTGACGCAGACGAAGTTGCGCGGGACAGCTAGTATATATATATATATATAGGTTTGTAATATTTACAATAATGATTATTGTAAACGAGCACAAACACTATTCTCAAGATGGCGTCAATTTATGACGTCAACACACTTGCCAGCATATTTCGGAACGAATCAACAGTAGGTATGGCTTCGGATTCATTTCGTCATGAGCACTGGCAGTACACTGGGTTATGTTATTATTTCGGGACACACGGGTGACCACACTGACAGCACAGTCGCCAGCACATCACGCTATCCGAAACTGTCAAATTTTCTAGATCAAATTTGAACCCAATTCCTTTGAAATAAGGTTGAAAATCTAACAAAGAAATTTGTCAGATTGTTGTACCTTGATGTGCTGGCGACTGTACGTGGCGCTCACTCGGTGAGTGATCAAACCATAGAGTAATAAGGGTATTTTGAATAATGGATAGTGTACACAAACGGATCCACAGACAAACTTGGTGATAGTATGCTACAGCGTGCAAACTTAGCGAAGATACAATTCTAGCTGCTTTTTATATGGCTTTCTGATACACATACGTTTAACTGATTAATAAAAAAGACTGATTTCATATATAAAAGCGGCCGAACCGTGATTTCACTCACGGTAACTCTTTCTCGTAGTCTATGGAAACGCGTGAACAGACTGACATAAAATACCTAAATCGTTATTCACCGACTTGCTTTGACGCTTGTTTTGAGGGTTGAATGACCTCTCATTCAACCCTCAAAACAAGCGTGAGAGAAAAATAGTTTAGTTTGTTCGAAGTATGGTTTTTAACGGAACTTCGTTCAATTTGTGACGTTTTATGGGAGGTTTAGTTACGTCGTAATAGAACGCGCGAGCAGACACAAATGAAAAATGGCTCAAGTAGGATCAAACCAAATGCATGATGAACTGAAAACAAGCTTCCAGATTTTACCACTAACACAAACATTAATGTGCTTTCCGATCTGGCTGACTTATTTGCAAAAGCGGTTCAAATTAGAAGACGACATTGTGGTGGACAATTTTATTATTTAAAGACGACCCACTGACCCAACTGACTTAATATTTTAAGAACCCAGAAATAGTTAGTTATGTGAAAAACTGTTGTTTGTGAAATATAATTTGCCAATCCTAAATTTTTATTATGTACCAACTAGCAGGTAAAGTTTGTATTTTTATGAAAACCTATTTGAAACAAAGATTTTTCACTTTCCATTACCTACTTCAAAAAATCATAATTCACTCTTTCCCGCTTTCATCTCCATGTTAACTAAGAAGGCCTCAATTAGGTAGGTACAACTTAAATGGCACATTGTTATTTTGTTTATCAAACTGCCACTTAAATAACTGACATTAATGTTTGAACATAGGCAACAATTAATTTACACTACTCAACAAGACTGCCACAGGGAATGTGCTAACTAGTTTTGAATTACCTAGGTACCTACCTAACATCACAAAACCATATTTATTTTGTTCTAATAAGTTCTAGTTTTGTATTATAGCTAGGTACCTACTAAAAGTGAAATCATTTTCGGATTTTTATTTTTCAATAAATTAGCTATTTTTTTTTTCAGTTTACCAAGTTATTAAAGTCTATAATAATGTGGAAGAAGTGTTAACAAATGTCATTACATTTATGATGAAATTATTATATGATAATAAAAAAACAATGTGAACTTTATTTTGGGATTTTTTGAGTTGAATGGGTATTCTGACATACCATCTGCTGCATAATCAATCCTTTAATTAACTTGATATTTTCCTGTATAAGAACCACCTGAAAACTTTAGTTTTATCCTCAAAGCTCCACTTGAAAAACTATATGACTGTGTATCTTTAATTAAAACTTTATTTCTATTATATGGAGTGTACGTCATCGATGCCAACTTCTTTTGTATAGGTCATCGATCATTAGTTTTTTATTAGTGATTGATGGTATAGGTACATTAAATAAAACCTTATCATGTACATGTATAATTATTAAGGACCATAATCTCTTATCTGGTTTATATCAACCTTATTCAGATCAAAACAGTATTGCCTATCTTTTGTGCTTGGTGAGAACAGAAATAAATCAATAACTGGCGAAATTACAATTTTACTCATTTTTGTACACATCAAAGAATAATAATAAGTACATCTTTTGGATTGAGCCTTCTGCATGCTGAGTCTTCATATTCTTGAATTTCCGCTGAGGTGACAATAGCAAAATTAAAAAAATGTCTGGATACACGGGGTCGGTGGCTGCCTCTAGCTGAAAACAATGCATTAATATTACTGAATCATTATTATTCAAATGTATTGGAGCTGCTTGAAAAAAAAACTCTTATTTATTATCATTGAAATACCTCAAATTAATGCAGTTCTTAGATTTAATAAATACAGCAAAACAAACCCACTGCTGGAGATAGGCGTCTCCGAAGCGTCCCCACAACAACCGGTCCTGTGCGTCTCGCATCCATCGGCTACCTGCAACCTTCACCAGGTCATCAGTCCACCTTGTGTTGGCCCTATCGACCATCCATTCTGTGAGCAATTTGCCCTGCTAACTGCTACTTTAGTTTCCACATCCATCACAAGGAACAATGTTATTCCTAGATAGGATTTTCAATTTTTCTTAGGTCTCCAATGCATGGTATATGTGAAAGTACATGTTTTCTCACCTGCTGTTAAGCGAAGATGGAGCACGCTTGCCTTAAAGGAACCTATTCACCCTTGACTTACAACACAACTACGTTGTAGCTATCAGGAAACACAGATCCCGGCAGGGAATTCCACACCTTAGCACACACTATAAATATGTTCCTCAAACGGTTTGTGCGTGTGGGTGGGATGTCCCCCATGTACCGGTGGCGCATCGCCGTTCGTCTTGCTTCACAGATCATCTTCTGAAAATCATAACACATATTAAGATTACAATCGTGGCAAAATACTTTATTTTATGCTGAAAGCCATGCATGTCAAGTAGTGTGCACCTTGCGTGCGTACCTACCTATAATCTAGATTTGAGCGTATCCGTAGCCACAATAATTCCTTTCCAAATAATATTTGGCTTAGTACATGAACCACAATCGAATGTAGGTACAATAAATTAAAACATCTAGGAAAATAGTGTCGTTTCGATTCGGTTCTAAACACAATAAATTGCGAACATCACACATTTGACAGTGATTATCACTTTTAATCATTAACATTCCAAACTTGAAGAACTGAATTCAATCAAAGCTGAAGCTGATTCAAGTTCCAGTGATTCATTTGTTTTGTTTTCTCTAAGATTTTAGTTCATGGCGCCGACATTATTTCGAAACTTTCATATCAGCCTATCAGCGACGAGCAGAGTTTTTTTTTTGAGATTTTGCTGTTTTGGCTACTAAGGTCTTTAAGCATCTAATTTTTTCAAGCCTCTGTTGCCGGACATGAACGAGATGAACTAGAACAAACATACATTATGTGAAGTTATTAGTATTGAAAAACAAAATTTTATAGGTAGGTTAGTACTTATTGCAATATTACTTTAGAACTTTATGAGTGTATGTAAAAATCTGTCGGAAATGCATACTTACTCCATTTTTACGGGACTGAAGAATAAAAGAACGCCAATAGAACACGTAAAATTAAGTATTGGCGCGAATTCACTGCTTAACCGCTCACAAGAATAAAAGAATGCCAAAAGAACACACGTAGCAACTTTTTTTTAATTATTGGTGCGAATTCGCTGCTCAACCACTCACAAGAATAAAAGAACGCCAAAAGAACACGTACCTAGCAACTTTTTTTAAAAATTATTCACCTCTTTTTTTAACCTCTCGCCGCCTGGACTTTATAACGTTATTAGATTATTTAAAAAAAAGGTGAGTCGTAAATATCAAATTCGTGTCAATAATTTAAAAAAAATACCCTACGTGTTCCTATGGCGTTCTTTTATTCTTCAGTCCCGTAAAAATGGAGTAAGTATGCATTTCCGACAGATTTTTACATACACTCATAAAGTTTTAAGTAATATTGCAATAAGTACTAACCTACCTATAAAATTTTGTTTTTTAATAATAATAACTTCACTTATTCTATGTTTTTTCTAGTTCATCTCGTTCATGTCCGGCAACAGAGCCTTATATTGAAAAATTAGATGCTTAAAGACCTTAGTAGCCAAAACAGCAAAATCTCAAAAAAAAAAAACTCAGCTCGTCGCTGATAGGCTGATATTATTATATACTAAATGTTTCGAAATAATGTCGGCGCCATGCTAAACTAAAATCAGTAAAATCTTATAGAAAACAAAACAAATGAATCACTTGAACTTGAATCAGCTTCAGCTTAGAATTCAGTTCTTCAAGTTTGGAATGTTAATGACTAAAAGTGATAATCACTGTCAAATGTGTGATGTTCGCAATTTATTGTGTTTAGAACCGAATCGAAACTACAGTAATTAATTTCCAAGATGTGATAATATTGTACCTACATTCAATAGTGGTTTATGTACTAAGCCAAATATTTTGAATGTAATTATTTTGCCTACGTAAACACTTAAATATAGATTACTAGCTGACCCACGCAACTTCGTCTGCGTCACATTTTCCATTAATTCTGCGCTCCTTTTTGACTTAGCTTAATGATATAGCCTATAGCTTTCCTCGATAAATGGGCTATCTAACACTGAAAGTTCCTGAGATTAGCGTGCTCAACCAAACAAACAAACAAACTCTTCTGCTTTTTAATATTATAACTCAGAGGTTCTCAGATTTTGTTGTGCAAGGCGTTGCGAACGTTCAGGTGAAGATTCTCCCATACGGCGTATTCTTGCTGCCCGTGCTTGAGAACTATGTTTAGTAAGTTGAGACATGGCTCTCTTTAGGTATTTTCAAATGTTTAAGAAAATGTTAATAGCGTGTAATATTCTAGCTCTGAAAAGAACTGTTGTGTAGCCCTGAAAAGAACTGTTGGTTAGCCCTGAAAAGAACTGTTGCTTAGCCCTGAAAAGAACTGTTGTTTGGCTCTGAGAAGAACTTTTGCGTAGGTGTAGTTTTAAGAACGAAATCTAAAGAAAATCGCTCGAAAATTATTAGACTTCGCGCACGACCGCTGCGTAGGGAGCCGACGTACTTATACTTATATATGGAGCCCACCTCGCGGCCACTCGCGGCTGAGCCGCGCGGGTACCTTAATAATAGATCTAAACTCCCCTCCCGCACGCGCACCCCCGCCTTGGTGACGTCCACTTCGCAACGGGCCGTGCAGCAGAAATCGTAATATTTTAATTTCGCCATAACTTCAAAACCAAACGTCCGATTTTAATCATTCAAAGACCAAATATTATCTACATAAACTGTACTTAGTGATGAAATCTTTATTTTGATAAAGATTAATAGCATGAGTAAAATAAACGCGTTTAAAAGTAGTCCAAAAAAAAATCAAGATTTTTAAATTAAAAAGATGGTTGTTGTGCCTCACTCGATATAGATAGGTATAGTGTGTCGCGGACTTTTTTGTAGATATTTATAAGATCTACAATTAATTAGAACAATGTATGGTTCTATCTTCTATAGTTTAGGCAGCGTACACAAAATAAGTTACTTTTCTGGTTGATTTTTACACCTTGTGTCCGAAAAACCCAAATATCTTACGGAACCCTATTTTTTTCCAAAATAAAATATAGCCTATGTTACTCGTGGATAATGTAGCTTTCGAATGGTGAAAGAATTTCTAAAATCGGTCCAGTAGTTTTTGAGCCTATTCATTACAATCAAACAAACAAAAAAACAAACAAACAAAGTTTTCCTCTTTATAATATTAGTGTAGATAGGTAGGTACGCATGCAGGGTGCAGACTATTTGACATGCATTACTTTCAATTCAAACAGCATACAATAAAGCATTTTGCCATGATTTTGATCTTATTATGTGTTATGATTTTCAGATGATGATCTGTGAAGCAAGACGAACGGCGATGCGCAACCGCTACATGGTGGACATCCCACCCACACGCACAAACTGTTTGAGGAACATATTTAGAGTACAGATAGGGTGTGGAATTCCCTGCCGGGATCTGTGTTTCCTGATAGCTACAACATAGTTGTGTTGTAAGTCAAGGGTGAATAGGTTCCTTTTAGGCAAGTGTGCTCCATCTTCGCTGAACAGCAGGTGAGAAAACATGTACTTTCACATATACCATGCATTGGAGACCTAAGAAAAATTGTAAATCCTATCTAGGAATAACATTGTTCCTTGTGATGGATGTGGAAACTTAAGTGGCAGTTAGCAGGGAAAATTGCTCACAGAATGGATGGTCGATGGGGCCGACACAAGGTGGACTGATGACCTGGTGAAGGTTGCAGGTAGCCGATGGATGCGAGACGCACAGGACCGGTTGTTGTGGGGACGCTTCGGAGAGGCCTATCTCCAGCAGTAGGTTTGTTTTGCTGTATTTATTAAAACTAAGAACTGCATTAACTTGAGGTATGTTAATGATTATAAATAAGAGTTCTTTTTTGAAGCAGTTCCAATAGATTTGAATAAAAATGATTAATGTTAACACATTGTTTTCAGCTTGAGGCAGCCGCTGACCCCGTGTGTCCAGATATGTTTTTAATTTTGCTATTGGCACCTCAGCAGAAATTCAAGAATATGAAGACTTAGCATGATATCCAAAAGATGTATTAGCATTCTTTGATTTGTACAAAAATGAGTAAAATTGTAATATCGCCAGTTATTGATTTATTTCTGTTCTCACCAAGCACAAAGGATAGGCAATATTGTTTAGATCTGAATAAGGTTGATATAAATAAACCAGATAAGTGTTTATGGTCCTAAGTAATTATGCATGTACATGATAAGGTTTTACTTTTATGTACCCATACAAAAGAAGTTAGCATCGATGACCTACTACATATCACAGAACTGAAGTTGGAATTAAAGATATACAAATATAGTTTTCCCGTAATGTGTTTTTCAAGTGGAGCTTTGAGGTGAAAACTAAAGTTTTCAGGTGGTTCTTATGCCGGCAAATTATCAAGTGAAAGGATTGATTATGCAGCAGATGGTACCTACGTCAGAACAGTTGAGTGGGCAACTCAAAAAATCCCAAAATAAAGTTCACATTATTTGTCACCTTGTAGGTGATGAGGTACCTAACTGTCACTGGTCACGCGTTTCCATAGACACTACGAGAATGAGTTACCTTGAGTGAAACGCATAGCCACGCATTACTCATGCTTCGGCCGCTTTTTTATGAAATCAGGCTTTTTTTATTAATCAGTTGAACCTATGCGTATCAGTAAGCCATATAAAAAGCAGCTAGATGTGTATTTTCACTAAGTTTGCACGCTGTAGCATACTAATACCAAATTTGTCTGTGGATCCATTTGTGTACACTATGCATTATTCAAAATACCCTTATTACTCTATGGTTTGATCGTTCACCGAGTGAGCGCCACGTACAGTCGCCAGCACATGAAGCTACAACAATCTGTCAAATTTCTTTGTTGGATTTTCAACCTTATTGTTGAAGAATTGGGTTCAAATTAGATCGGAAAAATTTGACAGTTTCGGATAGCGTGATGTGCTGGCGACTGTGCTGTCAGTGCGGTCACCCGTGTGTTCCGAAATAATAATATAACTGTGATATAACCCAGTATACTGGCCAGTGCTCATGACGAAAAAAATCCGACGACGCCATACTGTTGATTCGTTCCAAAATATGCTGGCCAGTGTGTTGACGGTCATAAATTGACGCCATTTTGAGTGAGAATAGTGTTTGTGCTCGTTTACAGTACCTAATCATTATTGCAAATATTACAAACCTATAATATATAGATTAATCCCTATTTCTTTTGGTCATCGCATCACGCGTGAACGGCTGGCCGCTTTCACTTTTTGTTGTATCCGTTAAATGTCAGGGGAAGGTTCTAGGGATAGCTATTGATTCAATAAAAAAATCCTCAAAGTCTCATGCACACAAGCACGCTTGATATAGGTACTACTATTTACGTCACACTTGTCTCACCGGTACGTAAACAATATTTGGCGTTGGATTCATGACTGAGTTATATTTCGGAACACACGCATGGTCCTCACTTCGTCAGTCAGCCACGCGTGCGGCCGACGTAGGCGTCCGAATTTTGTTGAAAATGTGTGTGATGAGATCTGAAAGCTTTGAATATAACTTCGCTATAGGTAGGTATTCAATGATTTAAAAATGCCCGCGCTGTCAACGGGTGGGCACCCGTTGGGTTGGGTGAACGTTCGCGTGATCCCGCACCTGCCTTAAAGTCAGCGGAATACGGTGAAGGGAACACTTCACGCGTTTGAATCGTCATTTAGCTATCATGGAAGATTCAACGTTTAAAAAAAGAATACCCACGGGGAACGATCGCGTGTTCCCCTCACCTGACTTAAAATCGGCGGAATTCGGTGAAGGGAATTGTCACTCTACGCATGCGCAATGCACTTTGCATTGAGGTCTAACATGCTTTTTTGCGGCGATGTGCACAAAACATTTAGGTAGGTAATTATGGTGACTGGTGAGGATGAGCACAACAATACTTAGGTACATGGGTAATTTTGGCAACGATTGGGTAAGTAATTTGGCTGGTACAATACATAATATTCATTAGATACCACCGGGACCACCAATCCGGGATTCAAAAATTGATTTTTCTTGTGTCTTTTATTAATATTAAAATGTAGGTATTTAGATGTAGCATTAAATTCAGTACCTAAACTCAAGTATCGATATAATTCTCTGATGTATTAATCAATCACTAGCATTTTTGACAGCTAACTTCATCCCGTGGTCACTACACCCAAGCCTTCACTTCGACATGTTAACAGAATCGCACTGCAGTATTTAACGTGATAGCTATAATTGTCTTAATTAAAAATGAGTGAAAATAGCTTTAATTCTTTAGGTAATGAATCGGCCAAGTACGAGTCGGGCCCGCGAACTGGGGCTAAATTTACCAATACTTCGACAACATCTTTTTATCGTACTTTATTAAAATGTTTCATGATAGATAGGTACCACAGAAACACGCATCACGTATGTTATCCAGCATTCAGGTGGCTACCCAATACGGAAAAAAGATCGAAAGGCTTCGGGCGGGTCAGACAGATTGGTGTTAGTGACGTTACGATCAGATATAGTACGTATGTTTATCAATACAGCCTTTATTTTTAAGGTTGAGAAATCACCAAATGATTCCTCCCGCTCTGGGCTGAGCGGTAGGGTCTGTGAAACTCTTACTAAAACTCATCCGTGTGCCTCCTTATGCCCTCTGCGTTCCAGGGCCGCAGTGACTCTTTCGATAAATTCCCTAACCCTGGGAGGCACAGGCTCTGGTGGGCTCCGTCAATTATGCTGACATCTCTTTGAGGAGCGGTACTCCGCCCAAGAAGGGCAGACCTCCACCGTAGTCTCCGGGCGATCTTCAGGTGTAGTGATAACACCCGGGCGTGTCCTCCCGCCGAGTTCGAAACCGGTATCTACCGAAACATTCCAACTGCGTCATGCAGAAGGTGAGGACGCCGTGGCGCCTCTCTAGCCTCTCCTCAAAAAGGGTCCAAAAAGCTTGGACCTTGGTGGCTTTACTGTTGCCAAAGAAGGTGACGTAATCGGTAACTTATAATCATTGCGTTCATGGGTAATAGTTATGAGGGAACATTGCTGAACTTAATCACCATGCTTAGCTGAGCTAGTTGGTGGTTTCAGTTCTCTATAAACCTATTGTCTTCGGGTTGCTATGGTCCGTCCTCGAAACGTTAATGCGTGTCCTAGCTTCACAGTCTCCATATGTTATTGCTTGTATTACAGCCGTATCATGGTGTACTTACGAGTTTATATGTCCCATAAAAGAAGTTACTATCTCCTCAAGGTCACCGCCTAGTTTCGTAGCGGAGGTCACACATTGTTCGTGTAGGTAGTAGGTACAGTCGAGAGTGCCATCCATCGGCTCACAAAAGAAGTGCGCTTATAAAGGTGGTGGGCCACGGCTCGCTCCAGTTTGCTTTCGAAATGTCGCCAAACTAAACGTTGAGTGGAAACAGTGACGCGTGTGGTTTACTCATTGATGTATTTGTTTGCTAATTTTGATAATTTTATGACAGCAACATGAGGTAATTTGTTGAACTGTTAATTAATAAAACAAGTACTTACCAGTAGGTACTGTTTCTAGAATATTCAGTTAGCGTTTAGATCTGCTCGATTTCCATTGATTCTCGTATACTTAATGTACCTGCTTGATATGTAATTTTGTAGTTATCAATATTTTACTTTATAGAATATAGAATTGTATATTATCGTGTGTCGAATTCATAACATTGAACAACATCTCAGTCTGCGTTTCTATAGCTTGTACGTTTCTTTATTTTACTTTACATGAATAAATCGGCGCATGATAATATCCCGTCGTTTGAAAAACCTCGAACCAGTCAAGCAGTACTCTACTAGGCACGACTTGAATACGAAATAATTGTGTTTTATCACTAATAATATGAAAATCTTTCTTTGCGAATAAGTATTTTTATTAGAAGCAAAATATTCGAGTCATTCCACCGAGATAACAATGTCATAAGTTATTTATTTCTTTATATATACTTTATTGTACACCAAATTAGTGCGGTGGCGGAGATAGATAGGTACCTACTTCTAAGCATTTTCACGAAAATAAAAGCTATTTGGGAATTTTTATGAATTAAATTATCTTTTGTCGCCTCATTGCGTAGGTAACGCGTTTACGGGCGCGGGATGACACATTCTTGGCGGATTATGTATGCCTAAGTACCAATGTACTTAGGCATGTCAATCAAAATTTTAATTCACAAAGAGAAGCTTTGAGGATAATAAAATTTTGTATATTATGACAAACATCTGCACTAAGGTTGCACCAATATGTTAGTGTGTTTGTGCACTCACTCGTATGTATTCGATCCGTAATTGAGATTATACTGTACTTCTACTTACTACAATTTAATAAAAAGTATAACTCGATGCACCTGAGTAGGTACCAGTTTTTGCGGAGAGCTATTGGTTCTTGCCCCCATATACAACCTACGACTCCCAGCTCCTTCTGTTTACTCTCTTATTTCTAACTATTCGTTACTACAATGTCCATCATTGACTGTAGTTATGAATGACAACTAGGACTGACGCTATTCGAAGCGCGCGGCGGTAGCGGTACATGGCTGGTCATATTGGTCACCTTACCCCTGACCCACTGCAGCAGCATACCCTAGCCTTGATCGATGGCACCGACAGGAGTATGACGTCAATTGAATTTAATCCGTTTCGTGCAATTTCCGCCTCGACTCGTACGGCACGCTAACACGGCTCTCCGGCTCTATAAGCGACCCTCCACACTCCCCAGCCACACCAAGACTTTTCTCACATCCGGCTACAGATGCCCCAACCAAAAACTAAGCTAGGACGCTTGACTGGTCGCCAATCACTCTCTTCAAGCAGGCTGAATAAAAAAAAAATATAATCATATGCTTAGTTTAAGTACTGCTTAGCTGATTGTAAAAGGAAACGCTGCATCAGGGGCCCGAGTCTGCTATTACAATAGTTTCAGAATGGTCGATCACTGATTTCAAAATGGTTGATTTTGACAAGTTTGTTAATCTACTAACATAATGGCATCATAATGGCGTCATTATGACATTCCAATGATCAACCACTGAGACGCCATTGAAAGAAAGCCATATGAATGGTAATCTCGTACATAATGACAGATTTAGTATTTACGAACTTCTCACTACCTCAGATTGCTTATAACACTAATAAATAATATGTAAAACTAAAGTTAATAAAATCTGGCATGAATAAATGCTCAAATTTAGCTCGTTTTTATAATAATAGCAATACGGCATTCCTACCGCAATTCTATTACGAGACCATTGACGTGCCACTGACAGGCCACTGACGTGCCAGTGACCGTGCCATTATGAATTTAGCAAATTACGAACTTTTAGCAAAATGACAATGGCATGACAATGACATCGTGTCGGAATGACAAATTTATAAAAATAGCAGACTCGGGCCCCAGTTGGTTGGTTTGGTGGAATGTAAAAGTTGTTTTATAAAATTTACTGTGCAACCCTAAAGAAAAGCTCGTGTCACGAAATGCTGAGATCAACTTTTATATTGTTCTAACAAAATATTCGTGATTGTCATCGCTCCAGTGTTCGGTTCTGATGCTGCTGCGTTTTGCCCCCTTTCGCCCCTTTGTCCCGTCTGTCACCCCGGGGTATTACAGCGGCCATTAATAACGCCCCGTCAACGGGTTTTATTTTGTAAAACATCAGAGTCACCCTTCCACCCGTTAAACAGACAGAACATTTTTGTCACAGAGACTTTTTACCAAAATCCTGAAATCTCGGTTTTATGCGTAAATGGATTTCAGTGAAGCTTTTTACAATGTCATAAATAATACGTATAAAAACCCCTAAAAGCCTATTGAAAGTATCAATAAATAATTCAGTTTCACTATGGACGAGCTTCGAGAATAACTCTTGCGGCTAGTTCGACGTGAGTCGCGCGGCGGGGGCGGCGGCGGCGCGGCTCCCTCGTGTTTCATATTTGCTGTGTCTATAAATCACCGGAACTGTCTATTGATCTGAAGCTTACCCCGAGTGGGACCGCGGGACATGCCTAGTGCCTACAGCTCGACGGACAAACAAATACGACATATTTGTATGTGGAAATGATTTATGCTAATGGCGGAGAGGTAGACAGGTTATATTTTCTTGATATTTTTCAGGCTTGCTAAATATTGGCTGTTGAAATATGTTATGTGTATTAACATTTGTTAAAGCGTATGCTCGAGATTGTTTGTCATAAACATCCGCCAGTGTTTTGGCAGTAATTAATTCAAGTATTATACCAACAAGACACAAAGAAGCATTATTTAAAAAAAATATTGTTATGACAAAATTACGTTGATATTATTATGGAAATCATGATCTTTTCGTAAAACAATAACGCTTTATATTAAAAACCGTGTATCATCGATTGTTTTTAACCAGCTAAGATCGCGCGGTTCTGACCGCAAGAGAATCGGAATATGTGGTCGCTTTTTATACTTTTGATCTCGACCTCGTCTTACGAACGAATGATCGAGCCAAGAAGATATACTCTACTATGACATATCATTGCCATCATAAGCCAGTTGTCGAAAAGGAATAGAGCTTTTTGTCCCGTATAGTTCCATCTCGCTCTCACAACTTAATCATGATGGCCTTGAGACACCATCGGACGGAAGGCAGCCATTATTCGATCTTCTATTGAATCTTTAGATTTACGGTACAATTTCGACCCTGCTTAAAGGTTGGAGGAAGGTATTCCGCTTTTACAAAAACCATTTTAGCTATCAAAGTTTCCATCTTGATTTATATTCGCCTATTCTGGAGATTCCTACAAAATTGCAGAATTAGGTTGGACAGTTGGACAAGAACACATGACTTACCTACAATAATGTCTCTGGCAAACTGTGGTAGTATAATTATCTTAATTGCAATAACAACTCTTCGTATAAAATATGTTGATTAGTGCTCAACATTTTACGATAAAAGCTTGTATAACTCGTAAACCTGTCAGCACGCCAATTATTTCGCATTCCCTATCTTTGTGGGCACAACTCAGTTGTGCAAAGAATCCGCATTTATTGTGTTTAACCGCACGTAAGTTACGATTACCTTGTGCTGTAGGTACAATACATTATATAAAAATAAATAATAGATTATTTTCTTTGTTTAATAGGTATGTTTACGTTTAATAAACCGGGGATTGGAAGCGCGTTTACATTGCGGTGAGCAGAAAATGTGTTCCACCTTGTAGAAGTAGAACTCTTCCACAAAGTATCATAGATTTGGTGATTTCGAAATTCCGTTAAAAAGGGGTGTTGCTTACATATTATTATAATAATGCTACTATTAAAAATACGGATTTATCTTGAAGAGTTTTTCTGAGTATTTTCATATTTACGCAGCTTAATTATTTACAAGGGTGGTCTACATGTAACTGGTGCGAATGAAATGAAATGACCCTTGCAATACAGCCATGTGAGTGTTCGTTCACTAGTTCACCAATAATTATTACTAAGCTTAATTCATAGTCAGCCAACCAGGGTTTACATTCGTTCATAGTTGGGCAAACCAAAATGCTCCCTTCGTAAAACTATTTCAGCTGAGCCATATAAACTAATTTGTGATTATTGTTTCGCACGCTGTGGTCCCAACTAGTTTATTGAGTAACTAAACAAATGCTGCTTCCTAACAGATTGTGAAATTTTCTATGTTATCCTTTTTGTTGGGTGTCCTAAACAAATGTGGCAATACTTACGCGTTAGAGCTTGGTAAGTAATGTTTGTTGAATGTGTGTGTGTGCAGAGCGGTGGTGGTGGCAGTGGCAGCGTGCCTGCTGGCGTGCGGCGCGCAGGCGCTGCTGACCGACTCCTGGCCCACGGGAGTCAAGCTCAAAGGTGATTATTTTATATCATCAAACATTTGTTTTACTTGGACAGAAAAAAACTATCATATAGATGGTACCCTTTCTGGAACGTATCTAGATCTACACGAGACACAGTTGTAACAGTTGATAACTTAGGTGAAGTTTCCAGGGTTCATGGCCCTGCGACGCGAAGGGCTTAATCAGTAAGGGTCTAAGAAGTCATTTGATGATTTCCCAGCTAAAAAGAAGAAGGTGAAGTGAGTTTGAAGTGAGCAGTCAATCCATAGCATTAATTAGAAGGACAGCTCACTTCAACAAAATGTTCGTCGACTATTTCCAGAATCGACTGGCAGGTATATTTTGTGTCAAATTGCCGAGAAAATTAGTAATACTGTAGTTTCTTATTTTTTAAATTAGTTACGAAACGTTAATGACTTCTGCAGTGTGGATGTGAACCAGTTAACTCGTTCACTCGAACGTGTGCTGTGTACCATCGTAGACACCGACTTGATTTTAATATCACGAATTAATAACCATCGCTAGGGAACAACCACTCTGCACGTGTAGCTGATATTCATGAAACAGCACTAATTTATGCTACACAAGAGTGTCTGTCACGCCTCGGTTAGATATGTATAGTGGAGTGCACTCCACTGGTGTCCCTGAGGCAATCAGCCACAAGGGCATTGAATCGAGGACTTTGGGGTAGTTACGGGGCAGTAACGAGTCTTTGTGCAAGCTATCAGATTTTCTTCTATCCTTTCTTCTCCTATAAACGTTGAGGTATAAAAGATAATTGAAACTTTTATACCTCAACTATTTATTTATTAATAGTTAGTATACACTTAAAATAGAAAATAAAACTCCTAACTAAAATATGGCGCCAATAAATTCTTCCGCATCGCTGTCGACTGGAAGTGAGCATAAAAGACTGGCGACATTGCCACGTTCCACGTTGAATAAATATTTGAATCGTTTCTCCTCATGGGACTCAACGAGACACATTGACTAATGTTTTATAATAATTTGTATGGCAAACTTATAAGATTTTGACTAACTTGAGAGTCGAACCCAGGGCCCGGTCGTCACTTGCGAATGATATGACTACGAGATTCAATGAACCTATGTTTTCAAAAACGTGGTTACTGACACAACCAGGCCAGGTGGCTAGCACGAACAATTTCCATCAGGAAGAACTGAGTGGATTGTCAAAAGTTTTCTGATTGCCAGTTCCGGCAATTTCCGCCATCGCGTCGCGTCCTTCACATATTGGCCCGATCGTTTCCGAAATGGCCGAATGCTCCCGAATTTTCACGAGCGGAAAATTGGAATGATTGTTGAGGTACTCATTGCCTAAGAAATGTTAGATCGTATATTCAAGGTAACAGCTGAAATCAGAGCGACATTACAGGATCTCTAGGGAGAACCCTGATTGTAATTAACTACAGGAGTTTGATTTGATGTTTCGTGATCAATTGCTTAAGTGCCATGTCCGACTTGCTCACAAACTTCAGTAGAAGGGAATCGGTGTAAGGAATAGTATCCTTTCACCTGTACGGTATTAGACTACCTGCTGTGCTGCAGAGCAACAGCTTCCTTGGGAGAAACCACTATGTTCCCATTCCTATCCCAAGTTATTTACCGTATACCTTGATGCAGATGGTGAACGGTTCGACTACATCGTGGTGGGCGCGGGCGCGGGGGGCGCGGCGGCGGCGGCGCGGCTCGCGCTCGCCGGCGCTAGCGTTCTGCTCGTGGAGGCCGGCGGCGACCCCAGCCCCATCTCCAAGGTAACACGGTTCAAAACGCGAATAATAAACAACACTAAAATAAGCACTGTGCTGTAGCTGGTCGATGTTTCTTATTCTTAATACAGATCCCAAGTGCAGCCATGGCACTCCTCGGCTCAGAGATCGACTGGCAGTACAAGACGATCCCCAACAACGTGTCTTGCCTGTCGTCTGTCGGACAGCAGTGCCGCTTCAGCCGCGGCAAGTGTCTGGGCGGCTCCACCTCCATAAACTACATGCTGTACACGCGCGGCAATCGCCGGGACTTTGACGACATTCACGTGGCTGGCTGGAGCTGGGACGACCTCAAGCCGTACTTCCTCAAATACGAAGGCTTGCAAGACTTAGACCTGCTCCCCCCCTCTTCAATACCATACCATAACACTACAGGCACAATGCGCATCGGCTTCTTTGATAACTCACAGAACCCGTGGCACTCCCGACTTATAAAGGCATTTAAGATTCTCGGGCTTCCGGGAAATCCGGACGTAAACGCGGAATCGCAGATAGGCGTCAGTCAACTCATCGGATATGTGTACGATGGGAAGCGGATGAGTACCGCGCGAGGATATCTAGCGAGAGGGGATGTGAAGAGAAGCCTGAAAGTAGCTAAGTACACTCGGTGTACCGGAGTCATCATAGACAAGAGGAACATCGCGCGCGGGATCACTGCGGTGCAGGGCTTGCTGAAGCTGAAGGTGTATGCGCGCAGGGAAGTGATCCTCAGTGCAGGAGCCATCGGAACTCCTCAGATACTGATGTTGTCTGGCATCGGCCCAGCTGATCATTTACAGAGCATGGGTATCTGCGTCAAAGTGAACTCGCCCGGAGTCGGAGCGAACATGACTGACCACGTGCTGCCGCTCGTACTGGCGCTGGTGGACAAGGGTGAGGGCAACACGGACGACCTGGCGGGGCTGGCCACGCGGGCGGGCCAGGCGGTGGAGCTGCTGACGTCATACTCAGGACCGCTCACCTCCATCGGCCTCAGTGACGTCAGTGCCTTCCTCAACTCGCACTGCTACGACTTCGAGCAGAGGAAGCTCCTCAACGAGAGCTTCGACGGAAGCGACTGTGAGCTGCCGAACCTTCAGATAATTCACGCTTATGTAGATAGAAATTTAGTGGCAATTGCCAAGCCGGTGTTCATGCAGGCGACAGGCTTCAATGAAGACATAGTAGAGCAGATCAGCTTAGCGAATAAAGATTACGCAATCATAGTGATATCTCCGGTGCTACTGACCCCGTACTCAGTGGGTCACGTGCGGCTCGCCAGCTCTGATCCCCTCGCTCAACCCGCCATCTTCCCGAACTATTTGCATGACGAGCGAGACGTGGACGACGTGGTGCGCTCGATAGATATTGTGGAACAGATGATGGAGACGCCACCGTTCAGCAAACGCAATGCGAGTCTATTACATCTGGAGTTCCCCGGGTGTCCGAGTGTGGCCGAGGACCGCGAGGGGTACTGGCGCTGCTACAGCCGGCACATGACGTTCGCGGTGTACCACGCGGCGGGCACGACGCGCGTGGGCGGCGTGCTGGACGCGCGGCTGCGCGTGAACGGCGTGCGGCGCCTGCGCACGGCTGACCTGGGCGCGCTGCCCCGCGTGCCGCGCGCCAACACCGCCGCAGTCTCCATCGCTATCGGGGAGAGAGTCGCCGACTTCGTGCTCGAAGATTCGTGGTACTAGACAGCTGTCGTTTTGCGCATAAATAAAGACAAATTATCACAATTGCATTACCAAAGAGAGAATGAAGGACGTTAACATACACATTGAGCAGAGCATCAATCATGACGTACATAACTGTCTCGGTGATAAATGAGCGAGCAGCTGATTTCTATGCAGTAGGTACAGGTAGGTATAGAAATGTCTGATAGACATATAAACATATTAAACCAGTTCGTGGTAATAAATGTTTCATAGTTTCGTGTTCACAACAATAAAACTTTCATCGTCATTGTTTTAGTGTTCCTCGCACGCCGAGCTAGTCGAGTTATTAACTTAATAATATTTATTGTTTCACCGACTGTTTGCGTTCCATTAGCTGTAACATGGTTAAGTTACCTTGATGTACATTAAATCTGCCGCTACAAAATTATGTGTTTGCATTACCCGAGACAAGCCGCGTTATTGATAAGTTAAATTAATTCTGCTTTCACATCAATTAATTTTAAACTAAAGACATCTGTTTGCCAAAGTCAATTTATCTTCCAATATCGCCCACAATTATTTATAAACACCGAATTCAAACGATTAATTAAACATTTTCCTTTGAAAGAGTGGTTGCGTTGCGAAATAAGCTCTGATGGGAAATCAATTATATTAGATTTACAGAATCATTTTCAGATGAAATTCAGAAATATGCTGTATCATCAATTCAGCATTCTGTGATTGTTTTAAACGTAGATTAAAGAGAATTGCAAGTAGCTAATACGATGTTGCTAAATTAGTATAAAACTCTTTCTATGATTTTCGACTTTAATGAAGTAACGTGATGACTTACTAATAAACAAAAAATAATTAAAACAGAAACATCCATCAACCACATGTAGTAGGTGGGCATAGCGGTCACATCCGAGAGCACTAGCACTAGCCGCTGAGCCCGCTCTTGTAAAAATTAATGAAAAATTAACATTAAATTGGTTCAGGCAAAGTTGTGATTTCAGCATCCCAGTGCGCAGTTTTCCTCTCGCATAAATTAACTTCGCAAATTATTATAAAACGTTTGCGTCGTCATGGAATGGAATAATGTTTAACGGGTCATTGGCTTTCTGCTAGGTTTTGTCTTACATGAATATTATAAAAGAAACAAGAAAAATTTTACTCCGAAATGCCTGCCTTAATTAACAAACTAATTATTGTCTGTCACAAAAGCAAGACCTCAGTTATCATCATAAAAGGAATTCAGAAATCATACTTCTACTTTTGATTGGGCTGATTCGATTAGTATTGTAGTGATCAGAAGGGTTGTTGAAATGATACTCGAATGTGTTGAGAATTATTGCTCAGTTTATTAATAGTAAATGTCTCCCTCAATTTGGTTTTGGAAGTAGTGTCAATGTGAACTATTTAACAACCAACAGGAAAACGCGTGTTACTTAAATGATTAAAACTAAAGAAATTATATTCCACAATGTTTGGGCACCCATCTCACTCAAGCGCGCGCGCGCGACGTAAAGCGCCGTCTGTACGCACACTATAAATATTGTTGGCGCCGGCGCAGCTCCTCAGTAGCCTGGCTGGAGGCTTTAATTACTGTATTAAGGCCTTCACAGGCAATTCCGGTTAAATAGGCGACAGGTTGACCTGCGAGAGGCCACACAAAAAAAAAACTCAGCTCCTCAGTACGCATTTGCTTCCGAGCCGAGGCGTGTCGAAGCATGTCGTCTGTTCGCGCGATGAATGTTTTGATGGGGCGCAGCTCGTAAGTATTGTGGATACGTGAGTCCCATAGTATTATATTGCTGTTTTCTTTTTGGCTTTATGTTGATACAAAAGTGTTGCAACTTCTTTCCACCCATCCTTAAGAAAGGAAGGAGATTAAAAACTTGGCGGTCCGTTCGTGTCGTTGTTTCGCACGTGCTTACTAACGCGTGCACGTGTTTCGCACGTGCTTACAAAAGTAAAATTCGTGAAAGTGCCTGTGCGTCGTCGTTCCAGGCCAACAACGCAAGAATTAAAGCGCCTTGTACTTTATACAAACTGTTCTGTCACCTAATATCTATTCGCGACACCAATTTTCTATTTTTTTGTATGGTCCTTCGAGCCGGATAAATATATTGTAATTATAGTCGAATCAGTGTAATGCGTAATTGTACATAAAATTCCAATATTTTTGAGGTAATCTGTTCTCCGTCGCATACACACCAAATAGGTTAAATCGTTCTAAACTGTGATTAAAGTCTGTACTTTGGTTGGGTCGCCATATCAACTCTAGTACGCGTCGCTTCGTTACATGCAATTACTTCGTATTGTCAATAAAAAAGCTTGTAAGCTAAGAATTAAACAAAGTTACGATTTCTCATTTAATTTCACGGAGAGAAAGCAATGCAGGAAGCCGTAAATAAGAAAATGTAATTTGCGGGCGACGCAAATACTCGCACAAAAAGAAAAGTAAAACTAACTAGCTTCCACGCTGTCGAACATGATACTTATATAAATAGTAGGTATTGTCTATAATTCGGACAAATGTAATTTTCCAGTACTAAAGTATCTATGTGATACATATATCCTTTCGTATGGCAGGGCTCGTATGTTTTCTGTTCTCTCTCGGAAATTGCATTTATTTGTGATATTTTTCTCGCATTTGCGCACGAGAGCCTAATGGACAGACAAACTCAATAAGCAGAAGGTATTCAATGTTTCAGGAGTTATTTCAGCTGATTTATTATTGACAGATGTCATTGGGTTTGGGAGAGAAATACGTAGGTTTGTTTACATTTCGGAGTTTTGAAGTTCTATATAGATTAACCACTTTTGAATTGACAAGATGGTCTATGTTTTAATCGCCTAGTCTGTAGTTTACCTAGTCCAGTTCATAGTTTATTTACATTAGGACGAGACGATTTTATAGACTTATATAAGCATTCATTAATTCCAACTTTATGCACAGTAGTGGTCCGTAGCTAGACCTAATGCAACATTCAGTCTGAAGCCCGAGAGCATTGTCTAACGTACTTTGTGCCTACAATAGTCGGTGTAAAGTGTGAAGTTAATAATAGATGCGGCCCCGCAGCGGATACGTAGCATCCACGCAGCGTGTACGGAGCGGCCGCTCAGTCGGTAGCACTTGGCTAATCTTTACAGTGCTCCTTTGCTCGCAGATTTGATATTCTGTTTGATGTGAAAGGTTGTTGGGGTTGTTACTTTCTCTTCTGTTTGAACTACGACTGGTTTCGTACACCGAGCACGTAGGAAATGTTTCTTAAAACGCGGCGAGCGCGCACTTATCGTGATTTGACAGTTGAAAAATATTATATACCATAGAGTTCAATCGTTCAGAAACGAAAATTAACCATATAAAGCATAAAAATAAAGCTTTCAATCAATGGCGTTCCACCGCAGCTAAAAGGTTTCTTAAATTCTTTATCATCAAAACAACGAGTGCTTACAGTGATAATGAAGATCATGAACAATGGCGAGATTAACTCACAAGTTAAGTTTTCTGCCAGAGATAATTATTTGTTTCTTTACGAAATATATACAATTAACAGATGCATGGGTCGGCCTTAAAGGCTTGCTAAGGTCGACCCGACGATGGGTGACCATCTATTACATACAGTTACCACTTCGTGTCTCTGTTGGTCTCGGTTGTAATTAATTTAGTCGCACCCAGACAACTGGAAGTCGACCCTATCGCAGTTAGAAAAATAATAGACGGATTGAGTGATGTACTGATTGACAGAAAGGTCACTGACCCCTGAATTAATCACGAGTCGATCAATTAACCTGTCGGTTAACTCCTCCGTGTCAGTGTATCAGGAGGGCGAGGGACGGTAATTACGCGGCGACTATTATATCAGTGGTGTGCGGTGACGCAGGCTCCGGTGAACTGCGGCCGATGGGCGGATGACTTGCTCAATGATTTACTGAGGAATAACTCTTTGATGTCCTGGGAATCAATATGTAGTGAATGAGCTTACTATCTGTACTTTTACACCGTTTGACGGCGAAGTCGAATATGATTATATAGCAAAGTGCTTCGAGAATGATTCTAATAATGTATCGTATAACAAGCGCGAACAGTGCTCGCCTCAGGGAGTGTCATCGTTGTCGCGACTGGTTTTGAATATTGCACATGTCGTGTCCCTAAGGCCTCGTCTCCAAACAGTCGTAAGTGCGGTGTGCAAGTGTTAGGTAGCCCTAACACTTGCACACCGCACTTGCACTTGCGCACTTGCTGTGCGGGTTCAGAAGTCTTATTGGGGTTGCCTTACAGTCGTTTCCAATAGTCTAAAATGTCTAAACAGGCTTCCTTTGCACCACACTCTGGTTCCATAGTTTCCTGCCAGTAATGTTTGTTTATTTTGGTATGCGTCTGCTTGGCATTTAATTCTTGGATTGAGCTTGAGAGAAAAGCTTGATTGGATATTTTTCACAATACTAGTGTGATGGATTTATCCTTTTTTTTCACACGAATTTTAAAACACTGGCAAAATGAATATTTGAGCTATAGCACATTTTTAATGCAAGTGCTGCTATATATTTAACCACAACATGAACATTCTCTAACATATTCACGAGAAAGTTAACACATACATCAAGTCGCACGTGAGAGCCTGTCACGAATGTGTCGTATTTAACGCTCACTTTACAGGCTTGAAGCGAGTTCCAGCCAAGTTCCCCTCTCACCGTCGCTGGAAGGGACGCGTCTCTCGCATGCAAACACTTGTAATAACCTGCACGCTCAGGAATATTTGACGCATGGTAAGTTCGCTATGATGTTGCCCGCGTGCTTACTGGAAAATGAACTGAACTTTTACGCTGCGATGTTTTTTTAATTAGACTTTTTTCCGGACTTCCATCTCGCCTGATGGAAAGTGATGGATGAGGACGGTTCACGATGGAACGAGCAAGCTCAGAAAATAGAAAGAAAGAAATATGTTAATTTGGTACTCGCATAAAACATCAAATTGTAAAATTGATTAAAACTAGCAGTAGTTTATTATTTAATATTGATTTAGTCTATGCGAGGCCAAAAAGATCCCTATATACTTAAACTGCTAAATTAAAAAATAAATAAATAACACAACAACACGATGATCACTTTTGCTTTGAAGCTTCGAGAGCCTGGTAGTAGGCTCCGTATGCACGCTGGCGGTGAGTTCCAGATGCGGAGGAAAGGAGTCCACCACCACCCACCTCCACCACCACCTCACCTCACCTCTTCCACTATCCAATTTTGCTGTGCCCGTCAGGGTCCACAATGATTCAAAGCAATGTATTGTAATCTACACTAATATTATAAAGAGGAAAACTTTGTTTGTTTGTTTGATTGTAATGAATAGGCTCAAAAACTACTGGACCGATTTTAAAAATTCTTTCACCATTCGAAAGCTACATTATCCACGAGTAACATAGGCTATATTTTATTTTGGAAAAAAATAGGGTTCCGTAAGATATTTGGGTTTTTCGGACACAAGGTGTAAAAATCAACCAGAAAAGTTACTTATTTTGCGTACGCTGCCTAAACTATAAAAGATAGAACCATAAATTGTTCTAATTAATTGTAGATCTTATAAATATCTACAAAAAAGTCCGCGACACACTATACCTATCTATGTCGAGTGAGGCACAACAACCATTTTTTAATTTAAAAATCTTGATTTTTTTTTGGACTACATTTAAACGCGTCTATTTTACTCATGCTATTAATTCTTATCAAAATAAAGTATTTCATCACTAAGTACAGTTTATGTAGATAATATTTGGTCTTTGAATAATTAAAAACGGAAGTTTGGTTTTGAAGTTATGGCGAAATTAAAATATTACGATTTCTGCTGCTCGGCCCGTTGCGAAGTAGACGTCACCAAGGCGCGTGCGGGAGGGGAGTTTAGATGTATGTGAGTAAGGTACACGCGCGGCTCCCTACGCAGCGGTCGTGCGCGAAGTATAATAATTTTGGTGCGAATTTTTATAGATTTCGTTCTAAAACTACACCTACGCAAAAGTTCTTCTCAGAGCCAAACAACAGTTCTTTTCAGGGCTAACCAACAGTTCTTATCAGGGCTAACCAACAGTTCTTTTCAGGGCTAACCAACAGTTCTTTTCAGGGCTAACCAACAGTTCTTTACAGGACTACACAACAGTTCTTTTCAGAGCTAAAATATTACACGCTATTAACATTTTCTTAAACATTTGAAAATGCCTAAGAGAGCCAGGTCTCAACTTACTAAACATAGTTCTCAAGCTCGGGCAGCAAGAATACCGTATCGGAGAATCTTCACCTGAACGTTCACAACGCCTTGCTGAACAAAATCAGAGAAACTCTCAAGTACGCGCACGAGAGTCGAGTGTCGAACGTTCGCAACGCCTTGCACAACAAAATCTGAGAACCTCTGAGTTATAATAATTATTATAAAGCAGAAGAGTTTGTTTGTTTGGTTGGTTGAGCACGCTAATCTCAGGAACTACTGGTCCGATTTGAAAAATTCTTTCAGTTTTAGATAGCCCATTTACCGAGGAAGGCTATAGGCTATATATTATTAAGCTAAGTCAAAAAGGAGCGCAGAACTAATGGAAAATGTGACGCAGACGAAGTTGCGCGGGTCAGCTAGTATATTATAAATACCTACCACCTAAGCTCACATTGTGGAATACAATAACTATATTGAGTATTGAAGCTTTGCAAAATTTTGGCGAAATCAACAACGATAGTAGTTATATTGTAATCACATTAAACGATCTCTGCGCGATCACTGGGTTGTGAGACTAACTCACAATAGCTATTGATTCCACAAAGTTATCTTTTCCAAACACTCTTCTTCAAGAAAATTCAGAGAGAAAATAACTTGTAGGCATTTGTGAAAATCCTCAGTAGTCCTAGTATGTTATAGAAATGCATGTCTGGGTCCCAGCAAGTTGAGATTCACACGTTGTCCATTGTCTTTGGGTAACCACGTTGTAAGTCTGTGTTCTCCAGTTCTCACATAAGTAGAGCTGTGTCTGCAGAGAACGACGTTGTGGAGCACCGCTCTGAAACGATTTAATTAAGGGCCAGGCCACAACAGTGCGTTGCGGCGTCGCATCGCAAAAATCAACACAGCAAGCTCATCTTCATCGCATAGCTGTGCAATGTTGTTTTTGCGATGCGACGCCGCAACGCACTGTTGTGGCCTGGCCCTAACTCTCCTGACGTGTGACGTAGCTGTTGTATGTACGACGGGTTTGATGGTGGACTCCCGTGTGGCCCGAAATTAAGAAATACATGAGTCTTAATTTACAGGTTGCTATCCTCTGTTAAAACTAATACGTGTGTATTCGTTTTAATTAAAGAACTAGGTACATTTAACAGTACATAAAGAGCACTGAAAACTGAACGACTTATGAAATATTCATGAAACTGTAGTCCGCTGATACACTGCGTGATTTTCGTTAATGCAGAACTGTATAAAATTCTTATGTTAAAACGATAAACATGTTTGAGTACAATATTGGTCCAAAAAGAACTTGATAACGCAAATGTGAGTCGTAAAGTCGTTTATCCTAACTGATATCAACGCACAGCTAAGATGCAGAAGAGAGCTGAAATTGGGAATGTAGGTTTATTTTATAACATAAGTCTCACTTAAAAAGGATTTTTGGGAATTTCAACTTTAATGTGACTAAAGGGACTCCGAATTAAGTGAATATTGATTTGGATTTCACAATAGAAAGGGCGATTAACGAGAAAGCTGCTTGATAAGGAGGGAAGTGGAAATTATATTTATTTTTTCCTACGCTGTACTCTTCTGATTTATTTCGACACTGGTTCCAAGACAGTTGAATCGTTTTTCCGGGCTTCATTAGCTCGGCGTTTTTCTGGTGGTCGCCACTGTTGATTCTGGCTTTCAGGAGTTGCAGTGGATGGGAATGTGAGGCCGGCTTGTCCAAAAAAGAAACAGTAAAGCTGTGTTTACACCCAAGCAAATTTGTGGCGGGTCGCTAGTTCCTATACATGTTACCTCACTTATATACTTCGGAAATTCCTAAACTTTGCTAAACAAAAGCGTGCCAGCACCTGTGTCTAACGAAGTTTGTCCGGGTGTCCGGCACGTGACCGGCTCCGTCCGGTCCGCGTCCAGCAAGCTTCTCCGGACAGAACATTAACTACATCTCTTACACTAATGGACTAATAAAACTAAGTTAGAGTGCACAGCCTTCTGGGTAAGCTCACTCCATCGTAGACTGTCTCTGTCACCTCTGACCTAGACTAGAGTCAAGAGCAAACCCATCTATCTATACTTATAATAAATCTGTAGAGAGGTCAATTCTGTACATGAAATATATTTCCAAAATAACTATCAGGGGGTGATTAGGGATCGATACTGATGCCAAAAATGCAATCAGTACAATTTTTGTCTCTCTGTCTGTCTGTCTGTATAACCGTTATAGAAACAAAAACTACTCGACGGATTTTAATGAAACTTGGTACAATTATTATTCATACTCCTAAGCAGGTTATAGTATACTTTTCATCACGCTACAATCAATAGGAGCAGAGCAGTGAAGGGAAATGTTGGGAAAACGGGAGAAGTTACTCCATTTTTTAAGCTTCCGTCGCGTGTCACAGAAATCATGTATGACGGAAATGTTCTCCTTAAAATTATATAAAAACATATCCAACGACAGCATATGTCTATCTTTTATGATTGACGAACAATAACACGTGTAACTCCCGATAGCTTAGCAGTTCGAAGCTTTCTGATTGTATTTGTCTACTCTTACGTTTATAAAACTCTCAGTCGTCCCTAATTAACATTAATAAAAGTTAACATTATTAACTATTCCATCAAAAAAAGAATCATAGATATCGGTATAGAAACACCAAAGTTATACATGAAAAACGCTAATAATAAGCCATCGCGCGTGAACACTGAATCATGCTATAAGGATTATTTTTGTGGTCGCGAACGCACAGGCAGGCGGCTAGCTTGGCGCCTAGCGCTAGCGCTAGGCTAGCGAGTAGCTTCGGAAAACGGCTTACGACAGTTTGCAATATCCTTTAATAATTATAATGTCGAGGGGAAGATGGTTATAATTTCGCTTTACACCAAACGAGTAATATTATAAATCTATATTATAAAACTCCGAAATCTCGAAAAAAATATCAGCTGTTTCATACAAAATGCAGTATTTAGCCAATGAAAATGTATGAAACAGCTGATATTTTTTTCGAGATTTCGGAGTTTTACCAAAACAAAAGTTGCTTATAATCATGTGTACTTTCACTGCCTAAGAGGTTTCGGGTATTTTTTCAATTTCCCTGTATATTACTTATGCGTCCCTGTTTGGGTCGGATAGTGCAAATCCGCGAATCTACCATACGTAAAGCGCGTATCTGCACTCTGTGTAGGTTTACAGAGGAAGATTATCTATATACTTATAATAAGTCTGTAGAGAGGTCAATTCTGTACATGAAATATATTTCCAAAATAACTATCAGGGGGTGATTAGGGATCAATACTGATGCCAAAAATGCAATCAGTAAAATTTTTGTCTGTCTGTATAACCGTTATAGAAACAAAAACTACTCGACGGATTTTAACGAAACTTGGTACAAATATTATTCATACTCCTGAGCAGGTTATAGTATACTTTTCATCACGCTACAATCAATAGAAAAAATGAAAAAAAAAATGAAAATGTGAAAGTTTGGTTGTTTGTTACTCAATCACGCCAGAATGGCTTAACGGATCTTAATGAAATTTAGATCAAAGGTAGATTATAGTCTGGAATAGCACATAAGCTACTTTTAATCCCGGGAACATGTTCCCTAGGGATCACGCGGGCGAAGCCGCTGGCAGAAGCTAGTCTTATATACTTATAATAAATCTGTAGAGAGGTCAATTCTGTACATGAAATATATTTCCAAAATAACTATCAGGGGGTGATTAGGGTTCGATACTGATGCCAAAAATGCAATCAGTACAATTTTTGTCTGTCTGTCTGTCGGTCTGTCTGTCTGTCTGTCTGTCTGTCTGTATAACCGTTATAGAAACAAAAACTACTCGACGGATTTTAATGAAACTTGGTACAATTATTACTCATACTCCTGAGCAGGTTATAGTATACTTTTCATCACGCTACAATCAATAGGAGCAGAGCAGTGAAGGGAAATGTTGGGAAAACGGGAGAAGTTACTCCATTTTTTAAGCTTCCGTCACGTGTGCAACCTTAATGGTGAAAGCTACACAGAAATCATGTATGACGGAAATGTTCTCCTTAAAATTATATAAAAAATATCCAACGACAGCATATGTCTATCTTTTATGATTGACGAACAATAACACGTGTAACTCCCGATAGCTTAGCAGTTCGAAGCTTTCTGATTGTATTTGTCTACTCTTACGTTTATAAAACTCTCAGTCGTCCCTAATTAACATTAATAAAAGTTAACATTATTAACTATTCCATAAAAAAAGAATCATAGAAATCGGTATAGAAACACCAAAGTTATACATGAAAAACGCTAATAATAAGCCATCGCGCGTGAATACTGAATCAAGCTACTTATAAGGATTATTTTTGTGGTCGCGAACGCACAGGCAGGCGGCTAGCTTGGCGCCTAGAGCCGTCGTAAGCCGTTTTCCGAAGCTACTCGCTAGCCTCTGCTAGCGAGTAGCTTCGGAAAACGGCTTACGACAGTTTGCAATATCCTTTAATAATTATAATGTCGAGGGGAAGATGGTTATAATTTCGCTTTACACCAAACGAGTAATATTATAAATGTGAAAGTTTGGTTGTTTGTTACTCAATCACGCCAGAACGGCTTAACGGATCTTAATGAAATTTAGAACAAAGACTACTTTTCATCCCGGGAATATGTTTCCTAGGGATCACGCGGGCGAAGCCGCTGGCAGAAGCTAGTCTCAAATAAATAAATAAACTTTCACACATTGTGTATTGTGTACGTACTTATTGTGTAGGTACTTATTGTGTAGGTACTTATTTGTAATTCTGTAGTATTAAATAGTAGAATGTAAAGGGACCATTATTGTTTTAAGATCATACATTGTAAACCTACATTCTAGCAAATAAATGAATCGAATCTAATTTTATCTATTACTTTACGCTCCTATTTGTTTTAGCGTGATGATATATACCTAGCCTATAACCTTCCTCGATAAATGGGCTATCTAACACTGAAAGAATTTTTCAAATCGGTTCATTAGTTTCGGAGCCTATTCAATTCAAACAAACAAATCTTTCCTCTTTATAATATTAGTGTAGAAGTGTAGACAACAGATAATAAAAATGAAGGTGTGTGGTACGGAACCCTTCGTTTGAGAGTCCAACTCGCACTTGGCGGCTTTATTTTTGTATATTTTTTATTTTTCGTGTGAACATGATGAACTGTCGTCAAGATGAATATTTTTCTGTCATTATAAATGATTTACTAGAATATAACCAGTAAGGGTTCCAGTCTAGACAGGTTGTGACAATACCTGTCACTGCCGCCTGGTGTCGTGTGAGTTTCAGCGTATACGCTACTAATATAGAATCCACGCATTCACAATTACGACTAGTTATTCAGATTTATTAATCGCATTTCCTTACAGAAGAGATAAATAAGAAAAATTAAACAAGGATTGGACTAAAAAGTTAACTAAGAGTTTCAAAATAGTTCAGCGCTGTGGCTCTGTCTTGTACACCAGTCCCAGCATAATGCTGTGAGATGGTCGTTTTGCGCGGATTTGACGCAATCTTCCCAATTTTTCATGTGTATATAATTGTATTTTGTGTTTTTTTTTGTAGGCGTCATACTGGCCGCAAATAAACTCTTTTTCTTTCTTTTTTTCTTTTCTTCTTTCAAAGAGGGTGATTTATTCATTTCCAACAACTGGCAATTTTGTATAAATTCTTTGAGGGGTAAACACTGAAAATAACTGTTTGCATAGACTCTATAGAGAAACTGCAGAAACATGTACTCCATCGTCAGTAAATAGGCATTATGTGAATGTCTTAACAAATGGGTAATTTTCCGCGCGAGCTCAGCGCATAATTAATCACTTGGCGGCGTCCGTCCCGCCTCAGTAATCGCTGCTAAGATTAATTCTCGCTCAAGATGCTTCATTGTTACGGAGATATCATTGTTAATACACACCAACATTAATATAAATGTGAGTAAAGCTGTTGAGGTAGCAAAAATAATTGTATCCAAACGAGGTGAATCCGACCCGGCTGGGCAGTGTTCAGGACGTTACGTGTTATCTTTTCGTCTCACATACTATTGTCTCAAGACGAAAGTCTATGAGCAGTGCGTGTTGCCAGTGATGCCTCATCAGAAGGCTAAAAGTCACTCAAAGGGCGATGGAGAGGGCAATGCTTGGAGTTTCTTTGCGAGATCGAATCAGGAATGATGATATCCGCAAGAGAACCAAGGTTACCGACATATCATGATACATAATGGCATAGGATATCCATACTAATATTATAAAGCTGAAAAGTATGTTTGTTAGTTTGTTGAACGCGCTAATCTCAGGAAGTACTGGTTCGAATTGAAAAAACATTTAACTGTTTAATTGCCCCCATAGAAATAAAATATTATATCTATGGATAGCCTATTTATCGAGGAAGACTATGAAACATCACGCTACGACCAGTAGGAATGGAACATGAATGCAAAAAAGTGACGCAGACAGAAGAGGCGCGGATCAACTAGTGTTTTATAGTGATAACTTATAGTGTTCATTTTTGTAATACATCACATGATTTGAAAGAGTGTCCGTGGAATTTCTTGCACGTTCTTCTCCATAGAGATCTACGCTTTGGAATGTGCAAATAGCTTCATGTTTTTGACTGACCGACCTTGACAATCCGATAATGCCTGTTCTTTTAAATTAATGCTTTGAATCTTGAATTTTGATAAGTTTCTCAGACGATGTGCTGCCAAAATCTTTTTTTTTTTTTAATGGAAGCAATAGAAATGCAAAACCCAAGATACTTTGTCCTTAGCGGTCGTTAAAGAAATTGAAGAGGGATTTTCAGTACCAGTCCCCTCATTTTTTATTTATTTGTTCTCTTTTATTTTTGGAACAAGCAAAACAGTTACCGTGTCTTAAAATTCCTCGGAGTTTCCTAAAGAAATCTTAGAACCGTGTACCTACGTGCAGCCCGTCGGCGATGGGGAGTTCTGCAAAATGGTGGTTATTATATGTTATTACATTATAAGCCCGACCGAATATCGGTGGCCAAACTGAAGGAAGATTAGTTAATTACGCAAGAGATATGATAGCGCACAAGTGTGCGCGCAAACACAGTGCACTCTTTGTTCCTTTACTCTCACAGTCCGATGGGACGGCTAAACGACCCGAGAGAGATCAGCAGTGCGATGCGATTCTGCAGTGCGATTCTGTAAGCATGTCGAAGTGAGCACTTAGGCGAAGTGAACTACAGGTGAGCTGTCAAACCATACAAACAAGATGGCATGACAGCTCACTTGTCGTTCACTCCACCTAAGTGAACACGGTGAGAAGTCAACAGAATCGACCAGCTGTAAACATGTGGTGTAACAACGTGGTTACATGGTTTGACAGCTCTCTTCGTAATCACTTCACCCAAGCCTTCACTTTGACATGTTTACAAAATCGACCGGCCGGCGTAGGAAGAACGCCTTAACGTGCTTTCTACAGACGTAGGTGTCAACAACTTCCAAACGCCGACTTTATCTGACAAATTACTAGTGGAAAAAAACAATTACACTTTTGCTCGTCCTGTTTATCGAACCCAAAACCCCACGAGACCATCAAGGCAGCAATGGCAGTTTATTCATTTTTAATTTTCCATAATCAAAATTAATAAGACCCTCTTTTAAAACCCTTCGGAGTTGTGTAAAGAAGTCTCAACCTCGTGTAGCTAGCATGCAGCCCGTCGGCGATAGCAAGTTCCAAGAACGTCGGAACAGGGGTTATTTCAATATAATTAATTATATAATAACAAAGACGGCGTCTTGTCTACCAAACTCACGATTAATAGCATTTTATTATTTCTCAGTTTTGTTTATGTTTACTTGGTCTAATTATTATGTTGTTACTTAACTAAACAGAAGCACATACAATATATTTACTCATCCTAAGTTTAATATTATTAAAAATGAAAATGTGAGTTTGTTTGATACCTCTTCACGTCTTAACGGCTCAACAGATTTAAATAAAAATTGGCACTGAGCTAGAACTTCTCTTAGAAAAGGACATTAGATTTTTTTTTCTTATCCCGAGAAGATGTTCCCCTCGGATAAATTTTGACTGGAAAACGCGAGTAAATATAGACACTGAAAAGCGGAGAATTAAGGACTTTTGTCGTCAATTTATATTACAAATTAATGAAATTCTTACACTGATTAAGGAGTAATGAATGTGTAAATGTTCGCCCCATATAACATCTAACTCAATGTATACCTATTATACCTATCTTTAAATTATCAAAAGCTTTCACGTTCACTTATTGTGCGATACATTACCAGACACGTACCTTCTCTAATACCAACTTTATTCCTTACACTTAAAGTTTATTTTATGTTGGTCCGGGTTTGTGTCAGTAGCCTTGAATGTTCAGGCCGTAATGTGATTCCTCAATATTTATAATAGGCATTGTGTTCGTCGGAAGGCAGGTTTTGTCCATAATGCTTTCGTAGCAGTCAATACATATCGACTGAGAACGGTCGAAGTTCGGTGCTACGCGCTACGAGGGTCTACGAGGGCTACGGCGTAGCGCGTAGCACGGGAGTGAGGTGCCATAAAGTCGCGGACTATTGTTTGGTCAGCTTTTAATTTAGTCCATTTGGTATTTGTTATCGAAGAAATATCTGTATTAACTATAGAAGGAAAATAATATTGTGTAAATAGCTGGTGATTTATAAAATTGCAATAAACCAGTTATTATAACGCTGTCCTAACAAACTAAGCAATATTGCTTTACTAGCTTTTTCCAAGTTTAAGGTAGATTATAATCGTCTTCAAGCTCCCATCGCTCTCAGAATCAAAATTCATCAAAATCGGTTGTGCCATTTAGGTGTGAAAGGGCTCTTCTACCATCGAACATCCAGACGCACTGCGACTAGCCATCCCTACCTTGTTGCTATTTCACCAACTTGCACTAAGCACGTCCAAGCGTCTTTCATAATGCGCACAGCAAAGGAGTGGAACTCTTTGCCTGCGTCTGTGTTTCTGAATGCTTACAACCCTAATCTTTTCAAAGTTGTGATGAGTGAACAGGCTACTTCTGGGTAAGCTCGCTCCATCGTAGACTTCGTCTCTGTCATCTCTGACTAGAGTCAAGAGCAAGCCCATATTGTGACTGTTCCTAAGTTACCCTAGGCTGATAAAATTTTCGTTTTTCCTAAATTACCCTAAAAGGTAAGGTCGGTCCCCCCGTAGGGGGAGAGACACGCCCCAACCAACGCGTGTCCCCGTAGGACTCAGACCAGACTGGACATCCTCCCGCCGATTATTCGAAATGAATTCCCAGAACTACTGCCTTGTCCGTCCATTTAGGTGCAGGACAAGGAGGGGATACTAGGTGAAATTAATATTGGGAATTCACGGTTAGTAATACATCAACAAAATAGTAAATGGTCATGGAACAAATATGAAATTACAGAGTATGAAGCTAAGAAGACAAGAGGATTGCAAAAAGGAGAATGATACGTAACGCTTGCTTGGCTGAACATTATTTCGAATTACGTTAATAAACTACTTCGCAATAGTCTAAGGTACCCAACTACTACAGTGACATGAGACTATTTTACAACAGCCAACACGTCGTACGTGTGCCGTTGATCCTATTGCGCATAGGCCTAGAGAGGACCTGCTGCGGTCACAACTGTACACGTTCCCTATACTCAAGCATGCCTTACTTAATCCTAAGGCCGAGGACTGCGAAGTACCTCTGCTATTAAGTGAGACAAGTTTCAAGGAACACTGGACGCGCGCTATGTAAATTAGCCCCCTTAAATCGGCCTACAGCCCTGTACCGAGACAATACAATTGTTAACTTAGCACAAGCGTACCGCATCGTCAGTCGTTTGCAGAATACATTACACTGATTCGCTATACGCCGAAGTGGTTATAAAATCGTCGCCTCGCACTTCCTTAATCTAACCCATTTCGGAGAAGCACATAGAGTACTGCAGCAACCGTTGCCACGTCTGGCAGCGAGCGTTCCATCTAGGCTTCCTAAAATATGTATTTCGCTAAATATAATTTTTTTATATCAGTGAGAGGCCTCGGGGGCCGGTTGTGATTTAGCGAGATACGATACATTCCCTATCGTCCATTAGGACAACTATCAATTCAGTTCAACCCGTACTTGGTGAAGCCTACCCCCCTCCAATGGAAGTGTGCATTTTTCAGAAACAGTGCAAAGTATAAACTGCTCTCAGTCAGTCCTAGGGAGAGGCAATCTCTACTAATGTTTGGTTGATATGACTAACTGTTACACATTCTCAAGAAACTATTATAGTTCAAACGTGCCCTAACTGGTTACGAGTACTACTCGGTTCAGCCTTTCCTAAGCGGTGACTTGGTAGGGTTTGTCATGAGTCAGGTTATATAGTCATTGTTGCATAGTCTGATGCTGGGTCATAAGCACACCCTATAGAAAGGCTTTCTCCGAGTCCCTAAAACCAAACACAGGTGTTGACTACCTCATTTAGGTCATAGAAGGAGATAAGGAAGGATTATGCATACATCACTCGCCCTATCCGTTCTTCCACACCATCACTAAGATTCACGCGAACTATCACGCACGGGCCTTACACTCTGCTTACTTTAATACTAGCCTCACATAACCTTGTCTCAATCCACAAATACATCCATCCCTAACACCCACACGCCATACATACTATTCGCATATCAGCGCCAGAATAACTTAGGTACAATCTAAATCTACAGTAGGTCTCACCGCTCAAGACATCGACCACTTGCCCTGTGATCATGTTGGAAGCCAGCTGCTAGCCAATCTGCGGAAACAACATTAGTACCCTAACGATAACTATACTACCCTTATGATACTTAATTTAAAGTTATCACTTACCAGGGTCCGAAATGCAAGAATAGATCGCAACTCACTTACAGAAATCTGCTCACAAGTTACCAGATGCGTCACCCACACAGCTCTTCCCACCAAGCGTGCACCTTCGCGTCCGTCCACTGACTGTCCCTACCCCACTTCCTCTCAGCCCAACATCTCATCCCCCGTCGCCCCTCTCGTACCCTTTCTCGAAACTTTCGAATATTTTTTATCTGTTTCTCAATTGTCGCAAGGGTCGGTCACACTTAGGTAACTAAATGTTTTTGCTCTAGGAACGTACAAATCGTCTGAGTTATTCGGCTATTCTGATATCGACTCTGAGGTTCGTGAAGAAGGTCGCATTTCATCTAACGTAAAATATTGCATTCGAATAACGTTTGGTACTTGGCGCGGTTGTTTCCCATTAAAACAAAGATTGATTGATTTCCTGAGTACCAAATCTCATGCTACACATTTCAAAAGTAGATACTTAACATATTTTGTGATTCTCGAAATTAAGTGGCAGGCTCAAAGGGACAATTTATGATCCGTCCAAGTGCCTGGCAACATGTGAAACGTTTTGAAACAAGTTAAATAAGTATTTTGTTTATTAGGATTGACGGATAGTCACAATATCATGTAAAAAAAAAACAATAAATAAACGCGTTTTCGTATATTGCTAGAATTAGAAATGTGGCGGGTGTCGTACTACGTAATAAATCTTGATTTCTAATTAATTCAATTTTGCTTGAATTAATTAGAAATCGAAACCGTCCGCTCGTAAACAGAAATATTAGAAATGAAATGAAATAATCCTAGAGTTGGATCAAAACATAAAATGTTTTATACTGCAAAACATACAGGGTTTTTCAGAAGTGCTTGGTCATATTTAAGCATCTCGTTCTGTATCTGATATACATCACGAATTTGTAAACGTCCTGAATATAGAGAGAGAGCTCTGTAGACCTATAGCAACATACCGCTATCAACAACCCGCGGGTGGATATTGACAAACCCCTCATATTTATAGTGGTTTATTTGAAGTCAAACCGACAAAAGAAATATTGAACTTCAAATACATTCCTGAAAGTCCTGAAACAATATTTGATCTCCCCTCGAATTGAGTCTGAGTGACGAAGTATATTGAATCAAAAACGATGGAGTGGAGATGACGCCATCCGGCGCCCGTCCGGCTTCAAAACGGTGTTCCGGCACGGCACCGAAATCGTACGGTTACGATGTGGAGACAAATACGATGAATTTCATTTCGATATATTGTGGATTGTTTGTGCTGTTATCTGTGTGTGACTGTTGAGGTGGATTTCATGAGATTTGAAGATAATGGGGAATATTTGTAAAATAACATAGTTTAGTATTATGTAGTGTTTTTTTCTATTATATTTATAGAAAAATAATAGGAACGTACAATTAAAATCGAAACAATTGGTAGCACAAATGAAAACGTTGTAGGTATTTTATAAACTAGCTGTTGCCCGCGACTTCGTTCGCGGCGGAAAGTAAAATGATATCGCTAGTTGGCAGCACAATGACAGACTTGTATTTAACAAATTATGGCAACAAATTCCAATACAAATAAACTAAAATTATACTCCTCGGTACCACAAAACTTGTTTTTAAAATTCACCAAGACCTGTCATGTGGGTAAAACGCAACGTCACCGATTCAACCCCCGGGCCCCTTCTTTATACCAACGAACCTACATTTCTTACAAGTTTAAATTCGCTCGCCTCAGCGCGATCGCCCACTAAACATTTCATAGGAAGCATTTCAATCCAAATCCCTTGCTCAGCGTCCTATAAATATAATTCGGGCACATTTCCGCCGTCAAAGGCAAAGCGATGATATCAGATGGTACCGGGCAAAGATCGGGCATTATCCACTGATTCGACGCTCGTGATAACCTCTCGACGCTTCAGAAAGATTCCACAACAATGAACGACTTTATACTACTTCAATCTTTGTGAATCGTACAGTTGATCCGATGTCTTTTCTTTCACAAGTGGCGGATTGACTCGAGACCCTTATCTGAAATTCGGGGATCAATTATAATATAATCCCGGGGTCGTTGATATTCGTCCTCGAGGTTTGGTTCGCTAAAAGTTTCACGTATTAAATATAGTGTGGTCTATGAATAGATCAATCGATTAAAATAGTATGCATGTCTTTTTGGACGTTGTTGGACGGGCGTGGCTTGCCAAAGTAATAATATGAGTTGAATGTCTTTGCGCATTTTATTTTAGTAACGCCTTCATTCTAATTTAAATTCTTGGCCTTTTATAATCTTTTCTAATATTAAAAAGAGGTAAACCCGTTTGTTTGCGTATCTTTGTAGAAGAAACCTTTTTTTTTTAGTATCAATACTTCCAAATTTATTAGGAAGTAGTGATACTAATAAAAAATGTTACACTGATAGAAATCTACACTAAAATATTGGGTTATTCCAGAAAATCCAAGTTCCTATTGAATAAGCCACGGGCGTAATTCCGCGGGGTAAATCTAGTTGTAACATAACCCTGAGGCGACAGGTCGCTGACGCGTCGCTCGCCAAAAGTTTCACGTAATAAATGTGGCGTGCTCTAAGAATAGATGGATCGATTATGAGACGTGACGATAGGATACGATGAGATAACGTTCATGTTTATACACTCTGGCTTTATTCATACTTTAGACATTTGTTAGCACGTGCCATTTTATCAATCGTTTGTGATATTTAAAATTATACTATATCCTCATCCGAGATGGAGATTTACGTGTAGTAGGCATAATAAAACAAGCTTTATTTTTTTAAGGTACCTTTGACATCTTTCTCTATTCTTTGAGTGTTTATTCGTTTTATATTATATATAAATAAAACAAAGACGGATTTGTTACAACACTTATAACTCGAGATCTGCTGAACCAATTTTCATGGTTATTGATTCGTTGGATTTGTCTCCGACCCGAATAGCAGAATACATCTTAAAAACAATGAAAACTCAAAATGTGCAATGAATACTTAATTGACGGGAGCGAAGCCGCGGGGGACAGCTAGTATTATATATTTATTAATTGTTGACAAGTGTCTAACAACCTGGCAAGCGAGCAACTCAACGCAACAGGAATTCTAAAAAGTTGTTGGAAAAATAATTACCTAAAATCGTCATTTAGCTGCAGAACAATGTTCTAATAATGGGTTTTAACGAAATTATTTTGACACCCTACAAAACTAACAAGCATGTATATAAGTTATTCATCAGTGGGTTCATTATTATTTCGTGTTGCGGAACTCTCTGAGGATACTCGGTAACACACAAACATCCTCCATCAAAGTCCTCACAATGAGCTACAAATGACGTGATACGTTTGACGAAGTCTACACAGTATATGCTGTGCTAAGTTTACAGTAGTGTAACTTGGCACAGCTTTGGAAAAGTCTGGTATTAGGGTTGTAAGCACGAGGGAAATTGTTATGATGACCAGGATGACCATCTAAACTGTAAGATGGTCATCTCAATCTCCAGTGTTTAATACTTTTCAGGACAACGTTCATCAGTTGCAGACTTGTTTCCTAGCCTACGAGTATATGGTTTGTGATAGGCACTGCATTATGATTATACTCTTACTGTTTCATTATCTCGTCAATACATGATGAAGGGTGCGAGTTTTGGGCCTGCCCTTCACAAGCCACAAAAAGTCATAATTTTAAAATCCGTGTATAATAAATGTCGTTTGCCTTTTGTTTCCCGCGTGCCGGTGTCGTGTCCCGCCCCGGGAGGCCGCAGTCGCGGGACATGCCCGGACATGTTTCAGCAGCGACTTGTTGCTCCCGGCCTACACCAGTGCGGGCGGGGGGGATGGTTTGGGAGGTGCGGGAGGGGGCTGTTTTGCGAGTATTCGAACGTATTAGCGTAATGTATTCAGCGGGAACATGTCGCGAGGTTTGATTTACTCGCTTTAAAATATCATGAGTTATTCAGTAAGCTAATCTCTCGTGAATTCGGTATCTTAGCAACAATGAAATTGTATCGTTTTTCCGCATGTTTGACTTTAGCTGGGTTATAAATGATATCTGTGACTCTTTTAAAAAAAACCCACACACACACATTTAGGTACACGTAAAACAGAAAAATAAAAATTAAGTACTAATATAGTTTAAATCAAGACGAGATCGGTGTTTCCTGTCCGACGACCGTGAGAAGCAAAACTGATGCAAACTCAGACGTCAGTCTTAATCCAGACATTGTGACGTGTTGGTCTGATATAAATAATATGAGGACCATTAGTATCTAGCACGGTATGTATTTTTAGGACATAGTATTTGGGCAATTTCACAATAGCTAATTGGACTTTGCCAACATATATTTTCTTAGTATTGTTGGAAATAAAGTGTGTAGTAACGACCGGTAACTCTCAAAGCAACTCAGTGCTCGGCACTTGTTGAGGTTGGTCCGGCGCAGTTAGCGTTGTGTAGTTAGTGCGCGGCCGCGAACCAGCTTATTGTTACGAGCTTGGGGTTCGTGACAATAAAAACAGCCGATTATTTAACCAAAAAAAATGACACTTTAAGTATCAAAACTAATTAACACTTTAAACACACTAATTACAACCACAATCGCACTATTAAACACTTCACTTCACTTAACTCGCAGTTGAAGATCGCTTCCGAAGATTCGCTTGTATCGCCAATTCAATACTGACTCAGTCGCTAGCGATTCGCAGCTTATATAGTCCGACAGTAATTTCCAGAACCTTCGAGAATGGAAATATCTAGAAAGTTCGGGAACATACCGGTCCCGACTGACTAGGTGTCGAAACATCGAGAATGTTCTAGCATCGAAAATTCTAGAAAGATCGTGACCCAATTAGTTCCACTACTCGATACTAGATGGCGTTAGTAGTACGTTGTGAACCCGGCATTAATTCTGGCGCGTAACACTGCCCCCTCCTAAGACATGCTCGTCCCGAGCATCGGTCCCATAATAACGCGCCAGTCGATCCACATGGACGATCTTAGGTGCACTTCTCGTACCTTTCTGGATACGGTAGGTCACGTCATTGATTTTTGTGACAATCCGGTACGGCCCGTCCCATTTAGCTTGAAGCTTAGGAGATTTCCCTTTACTGCGAACTGGATTGTGCAACCACACTAGTGAGCCTTCGTCGAAACCTTTATTGTTCATTTTGCGGTCATAACGGGTTTTCATCTTTTCTGACATTCACTGGCCCGATTGTCTGATGTGCTCATAAATGTCATTCATTTTGTTCCGCAAGTTATTCGCATAATCGGTTATACTGCGAGGAGCGTCAGGTGGTATTCCGGTGATCAGGTCTGCAGGCAGCCGTAATTCTCTACCAAAGTTTGCGAAAGCTGGTGTCACCGATGTGCTTTCGTGAACAGCACTTCGGTATGACAGCAATAAACGGTTGTATATGCTTGTCCCAATCGCGTTGCCGGTTTTCCACAACTTTAGCCAGGTATCTCTCCAATGTCTGATTAAATCGTTCCACCATTCCATCCGATTGTGGGTGGTAAGAAGTTGTTCTCGTTTTATGAGTACCCATAACTCGACAAGTGTCCTGGAATATTTGTGACTCAAAATTCCGTCCTTGATCGCTGTGAATCTCCAAAGGTACTCCAAAACGACAGAAGACTTCATGAACGAGTTTATCTGCAACTGTAGAAGCTTCTTGATTCGGAATGGCGAAGACTTCCGGCCACTTGGTGAAGTAATCCATTACAACCATGAAATACTTGTTACCACTTTCACTTTCCGGAAACGGTCCCGCAACATCCAGGGCTATCCTTTCCCAAGGTGTACCCACATTGTACAATTTCAACGCACCTCTGCTACGAGTCTGAGGTCCTTAAACAGCCGCACAACTTGTACATTTGCGACACCAGTCCTCGACATCGTCACGACAGTGTACCCAGTAAAAACGTTCCCGTATCTTCAGTAGAGTCCGTTTCACTCCCATATGGCCTCCTGAACATCCATCATGGTACAGCTGTAGAACATCCGGTATTTTCGCTTTAGGGACAACCATTTGCTAATGTCAGCTGTCTCCCCGAGCATTTACGGCACAGGACTCCATCCTGAATCACTAAGCTGTCCCATTGTGCCCAATAGCTTTTTGTGAAACTACTTACACTCCTACTACTACTCTCACTCTTACTTCTACTTACTACTTACTTTTGCTTCTTTTTTTTACTTTAAATAACATCTTTGTAACAGTGTTTCTGCAAAAATAAATAATTTGAATTTGAATTTGAATTTGAATTTGAATTTGATCGAACTCATCGCTGAGACGTCGCTCCACGTAGGCTTAGGTGCACTGGTCCTTATCCAGTCCAGAATCGGCTTGACGTCCGAATCTTCCTGCTGTGCACGTTGTAAACTTTCCTTCCACTCGTTGCTGAGGTCTGTCTTAAGCATCCTCACAGGTACGGCTTCTTTACCCTCTTGCCTAGTACAATGCTTGCAGTCTTCAAGGCAAGGTCTTCTTGACAATGCATCTGCCGTGCCATGAGATTTCCCACTGCGATGTTCGACCACGAAGTCGTATTCCTGCAAGAGTTCAATCCATCTCGCAACTTGTCCTTCTGGGTTTTTAAACTGCAATAGCAATTTCAGTGCAGCATGGTCAGTTCGTAAGTGGAATTTCCGGCCCAGTAGATACTTGCTAAAATGCTGTACTGACTTTACAACAGCAAGCAATTCTCGTCTCGTGACACAATAATTCCTCTCTGGTTTTGACAACGACTTGCTGAAGTACGCAATCACAACCTCTTGATCGCCGTTCCGTTGAGATAACACACCGCCAAGTCTGATATCACTTGCGTCTGTGTCAACTATAAATTCCTTGTCGGTATCAGGATACCCCAAAATAGGTGTTTTGCACAGACGGTTCTTTAGCTCCCGGAAGGCGACGTCGCAACTTTCATCCCAACAAAACTGTCGCTTCTCCTCGGTTAGTTTGTGCAGGGGTTTGGCTACATCTGCAAAGTTCTTGACAAATCGCCGATAATAGGAGCATAGACCTAGAAATGCTCTGACCTGCGTCTTGTCTTTTGGGATTGGCCAATCTTTGACAGCGGCGATTTTCTCTGGATCCGTGCGGATACCTCCTTCCGACACAACATAACCCAAAAAGTTAACTTGCCGTTTGAAGAGAGAGCACTTTTTCGGACTCAACTTGAGGTTGGCACTCTGGATCTTCATGAGCACGCGTTCCAGGTTTTGAAGGTGTTCATCAAACGTGCGGCCTACGATGATGATGTCGTCCAAATAGACGAGGCATGCATCGCCAATTAACCCGGTTAGTACAAGTTCCATTAACCTTTCAAACGTTGCCGGAGCGTTACACAATCCAAACGGCATAACTTTAAATTGCCACAGGCCCTTTCCTGTCGAGAATGCAGTTTTTTTCTTGTACTTGGGGTCAATTTCTACTTGCCAGTAGCCACTTTTTAGATCTAATGTGCTAAACCACTTAACTCCAGTGAGCATGTCCAGCGTGTCATCAATTCTTGGCAAAGGATAGCTGTCCTTCTTCGTAACGTCGTTCAGACGACGATAGTCAACACAAAACCGCATGCTGCCGTCCTTCTTTCTTACCAGCACTACAGGTGAACACCATGGACTGGATGAAGGTTCTATAACACCATCCTTCACCATTCCCTCAATCATGGTTTCCACTTCCTTTTCACGTGCTACCGGTAATCTCCTTGGCCGCTGACGAATAGGCAATTCTTCTCCTGTATTTATTTTGTGTTGAACTAAGCCAGTCTTCCCGATATCAGCATCATTCGAAGAGAAAACATCGGCGTACTTGAGTAACATCCTCTTCGCCTTGACCATTTCGTTTTGAGACAGAGCGCTGCGACAGTCTTCTAAAAGTGCGGTGACTCTTGTTCGGACATCCTTGCTGAGGTTACCAGTTGATGGATATTGGCATCGACGCAACCACTCCACTTCCTCGCAGGTACCCATCAGTGTGCCTTTTTCTATCACCTGTTCCTTGTCACAAAGGTTCAGCACACGTACCCCTGAGATGCCGGTAGCTCTGACCAAAGTTCGTGCAACTTTCCATGGAAGGTCATTGTCTACCCTTTCCACGAGTACACAACGATGAGTCTTCCCAGGATTCCGAGAAAGACTAACCGGCACAATCGTTTCGGATCTCGGAGGAAGAACAATCTTCTTTAGGCTATATATATTTCCTGGTAATGCCCCTTCCATGAACAGTTCCTCTTGTCGGCGAGCCTGCTCCTGCAGCATCATCATCAGAGCAGCAAAGTCTGGTGATGATGATGCCGGAGCTGCTGTGGACGGACCGGCCTCCATGGTCGGTAGCTGACTTTCCGACGTCTGCGGCGTTGCACCACCAAAACGCCTCTGATCCGTCTCCTGCTGGCGTTGACTACGGGTACGTATACCCTCCGTGTCGTCCTTTGGCAGAATCGGCATGATAATCCTTACTTCTGACACCAATTGTTACGAGCTTGGGGTTCGTGACAATAAAAACAGCCGATTATTTAACCAAAAAAAAATGACACTTTAATTATCAAAACTAATTAACACTTTAAACACACTAATTACAACCACAATCGCACTATTAAACACTTCACTTCACTTAACTCGCAGTTGAAGATCGCTTCCGAAGATTCGCTTGTATCGCCAATTCAATACTGACTCAGTCGCTAGCGATTCGCAGCTTATATAGTCCGACAGTAATTTCCAGAACCTTCGAGAATGGAAATATCTAGAAAGTTCGGGAACATACCGGTCCCGACTGACTAGGTGTCGAAACATCGAGAATGTTCTAGCATCGAAAATTCTAGAAAGATCGTGACCCAATTAGTTCCACTACTCGATACTAGATGGCGTTAGTAGTACGTTGTGAACCCGGCATTAATTCTGGCGCGTAACATTATGTTCATTAAAACTAACTGTTTTGAATCACACCCAGTGTTATTTTGGGTTTGAATTTCTTGACATAGAACCCTTATATTTTTGCTGAAACAGAATTAGCCTAAGTTACTCCTTATTACCTCAGACGTCAGCTATTTGCCAATGAAAGTCCCGTCAAGATCGGTCGAGCTGTTTCGGTGGTTAGCCTGAACAAACAAAAGATACCTACTTTAGACATTGTTTTTTTTTTGTAATAAGTATCGATTTATGCAAGTAGAAGACTTGCTGCGCCTACAAATATTTATATGATTTACGGATAACCGTACACCTATGATTAAAAAAAAAACTCAAAGAAGTTCTGAGCAAATGAACAGCCGGTCGAGTCTGTCGACATCTCACCGTGATCACTTAGGTGGAGTGAACGACAAGTGAGCTATCATGCCATCTTGTTTGTATGGTTTGACAGCTCCCTTGTCATTCACTTCGACATGTTAACAAAATCGCATTGCTGAATATCCGTGCTTCCCCGTCTCTATTCAGTTGTTGAGTCTTTGCTACAGCTCACCTGTCGATAAGCCAGCAGTCAACCCGCAATGTTGAGCTAACAATCACTGAGCGCGTACTAATTGGGGCCTCGTCGAACTGTCCACAATTTTGATGAATAGCGGGTTCGGTTGCGAACTTTACGTAGCTCAGAATATCTGTAAGAAGAACATTGAAGACTGAGTTAGTAACTGTCGAGTCAAAACAACGTCATTTCATAAAGAAATATAGATAGGCTGAAAAACTAAATTCATGTTCTTAATAGAGAAACAGGATTGTTCGATGTACCTACACAAAACAAGGGTCTCAAAACAAGCAGGCGTATTCTCGAATCTAGCGGGTAAGTACTTGTTCATTGCAAGTTTCACACCTTTCAGTGCCTGTCCTAGATAAAATAATAATGAAATCACAGAAGCGTACTCTTCAATTTACAACCAGCAGCACTCACAAACAGTTTCCTCATTTCCAATTCTCAACAAAACGCGAAACAAAAGCTACGCAGTTTGATATTAAAACCGCAGAGTGTGGAGCTGTCTGTCGTCCCTTTATCAATTAGAGTCCTTCAGCTCCGCGGGACGGAATCAAAGTTTTGTTAAGTCTGCAGACGTGACGCGGTTGCAGAGTGCAGAGTTCAGCTCCGCGGTAACTCTCGCCAGTTAATGTCATTGTTCTACCGCGCCTGTGTGTGCGCGAGGCCCTCAGATGGTCGCAATGGGAAATGAAAACTGTGTTACCAAACATAACCATGCGGCGTAAACAGTAATTGCAAATTGAAAACTCGTTCCTACGCATATAATCTGTGGATGATACTTAATATTATAAAGCAGAAGAGTTTGTTTGTTTGTTTGGTTGAACGCGCTAATCTCGGGAACCACTGGTCCGATTTGAAAAATTCTTTCAGTGTTAGATAGCCCATTCATCGAGGAAGACTATAGACTATATATCATCACGCTAAGACCAATAGGAGTGGAGCAGTAATGAAAAATGTTACGCAGACGACGTTGCACGGGTCAGCTAGTTATTTATATCTGTGGATGATAATTAGCCTTTAGCTAGTGGTAACTTTTTGTCACTGTGACAGTATATTAATTCTATCTTTCGCATTTGTGAAGTGCAACAGAGAGAAATATACTGTGGGGAGTGTAGGAGAGCACTAGGAGAGGATTTACCGAAATTTCTTCATACTTAGTAGATCCATAAAGATAAATTTGTGTTAATAGTTTGTTAGTATTAAGAAAAAAAAACATTTTAGGTGGTTTCCATTATTCACATTCATTTCGTTATGTTAGAATTATTTCGGACGTTCGTGCTTGGACTTCTGTTTTTAAAGAGACATACTGGACGCTTGTTTTGCCTCGTCATTATCATTTAATTTATGCCCCACCTTACTTCGCATTCAAGCTAATAAACTGGAGTGAAAACATTATAATTTGCCTCTCAGTAGCTGTTTAATATAAAAGTTGGCTCCGACTCAACTGGCTCGCATCGCATCAATTATTGACTGCTCTACTCAACAGTTTTACAATAAAACATACGTTTGGGATCACTCTGGAGTGTTGCACATTATGTAAATTGTGTCCCTATTTTACCTGTGTTATGTATTTGTATGTAGGAGTAGCTCGTGGCTAAATAACAACAGCCGCACGGGTCGATCTTTTTTTTTTTACTACTGATAGGCATACGTTTGACCGCTATCTCACTTGATGTTAAGCGATGATGCGGTCTAAGGTGGAGCACGCTTGCCTAGAAGAAACAAAAACGTTTTGTGCGTATAGGTGGGATGTCCACCATACGGTGATGCGCCACGGTACGGTGGCGCATCACCGTACGTCTTGTGGTCCGATGGTGGAACGGGCGGAATGAAATTATGCAATTCCGTTGCACACTCCCCAAAATGTAACCGATAGAAAACCGACAGGCCAGCAACTCGGCGTCGATGCTCAAGACTTTGAAGGACTTTGCCTTTCTTTTCAAGGTTAAGAAATGCTTGCCAAGGTTGGTCTGTGGATGGGTGACCATCTTAATATATCGAGTTTCCTCCGTGCCTCAGAAAGCACGTTAAGCCGTTGGTCCCGGCTGTCATTTGTAGATCTTTGACAGTCGTTACGGATTGTCAGAAGCTAGTCAATCTGACTCCAGTCTTGCCAAGAAATACCGTGTTACCCAGTTACTGGGTTGTGGAGGTCTGCTAGGCAGCCGCTTCACGTAAAAAACTGGTAGTCAGCTGAATCCAGATCATCAGCTTTGCTGTTTTGCCCTCAAGAAAAGTGCATATTCTTGATCGTCAAAATCGAGCATATTTGCAGAGCACTCACAAATAAATCAAAACGAAAATAAACATTATAACCATCTTTATAATGTATAGAATAATTAATCGAAGTTTAATATGCTTTAATAATTTGATTTAGATAAGTAGCACGAACTGAAGAATTAGTTGACAGTTGATGTCGTGCTCATGTCGCAGAATATGACCAGTCAGCACATTAGCGTCAGCTCCAACAGAGGCTATTTTAATGCATGTGATTATGTACCTCAGATTATGCCTAAAAGGTAAAAGGGAGCCGCTTTAATAAATATTTAATGGAGTGAACGTAATTCGCATGAAACATTTTTAGCTTCCAAAAATACTCGGGAGATCGTGAATACTGAATGGTGATGACACGGTGGTAGTTGTCTTGTTTTCTGTTTACTATATATTGTTTAAATCAAGATACTCCATTGCATTAGTGACACAAAATAATGTCTTTGTTAATCTGCGGTGATCAAAACTCGCTCACACTTATTGTGTTGACTGACATATCGGTGTTAACGTTGGCGCCAAATAATTGTGTGATCTTCTAATCGCGGAACAAATCATGGCGGTCGCCTCGCGAACAATGGATTTGCAGAAAATCTCCGCACTATGTGATTCAGTGACATTTTGACTGACATGATTGATTCATATTTACTACAATAAACTATTTTAACATTACTAGGAATACTTACTATATAATCTGCTTTTTTATTTTGTTCCGATTCCGATACAAAACTAAATTAGTAACAAAGGACCGTTTAATTCAGTCTTGTCCTCTTTGAAAACATAAAGTTACATAAACTTTTAGTACGATAAAAGTCACTTCCTACTTTTTTTCAGATAAATTCGCCTCATAAGTTTCATATTTCCGCTCCAGTGGACTGTGCAGTTATTTAAATGTAACGACATTGTTCGCATAATGCGGTGCGCCATAACCCCGAGTGCACAACTTTTCAAATAATGCGACAACTGGTCAGGAGCGAGATTCTTTTGGTGCAATGTTTGAATTCGTACTTAATTCGTCAAAAATACTTTAAATCAAGTTGTTATTTAGTATTACAGCAACGCTTGCAGAGGTCGGTATGTAGATTCTCCGTCGTATTACCTACTCGCTCCATGTAAAATGTACCCAAATACATTGGAAGCCAACCCTCTAAAGTGGTAGGGAAAAAGTTAGGCAGATTTCTTAAAATCAGTTGAATATTGTATTGTAAAATCGCCAACCGAAACATTTATAATCTGTGATATCTTGGAAAGATATACATGATACAAAATAATCGCATCACACTGCAACTGTTGACCTCCGCAGCACATTAAGGAGCTGCACTGTTCAGTGTTATTTCCTGAACTCGGGAATGTTTCAAACATTAACCCACTTAGCTGGCGAGGTGGGTAACCGGCTTCACAGCTTACTCGCAGTCGCTTACTTATAACTTCGAGCTGCTTTTCAACTTACCTACTATGTTCTCTACACGCTTTCCTGTGTGTCGGGCTCACACAAACCGTGTTTTATTCTGAAAAACTTTCGACGTGAAATTTAGGTGAAGTGAATATAACGCTGTCAAATCATACAAACAGGGTGGAACGACAGCCTGCTCAAGCTCATTCCACCTCAATTTTCAAAGTGATATGTTTACAGAATTGACCGGCAGACTCATTTCTCAGTTAGTACTTGTATACAATAACTTGTTGCATTAAGCCTGTGTACCACTATTGGACAAGTTTAAATTAATCAAAATGAAAAAAATAACCGATGAGCCGGGGAGGGCCGCTTATGTCGAGCTGGGAGAGTCACTGGATGCGTCAGCACTGGATCAGTCAACAAGACGACACTTTGGGGAAATATGTCCAGCACTGGACGTCTTTTTCGGCTGAAGAGATGACGAAGTTATAAAGAGATAAGATCGATTATGCATGCTTCCGATTAGTATACGTGGGTGATTCTTTGAAACCGAGTGTATATGACTAATTAATATGGCTCAACTTTTTTTTTTCTTTTTGATATTTACTAACATGTTATCTTGTCCAGGTTATTTAATGTTCTAACATACATCAAAGGCAATCATTTTTACCCATTAGTTTAGGGCTAAGACTGTGCTGATTAATTGGTTAACCAGATTAATGATGAATAAGGCAGATGAATGAGAAAAAATAATCTTTAATCAACTTTACCATGAATTATCGGACAAAAATGGAAATAATTACAGTCACATAATCTACGTTTTCACTTAAATAACATAATTTTATATTAAATTGTAATTCGAAAATAAAACGTAACATTTTTGGTCTTATTAAAAATTCGTTAAACTTAAGAAAAAAGTAAGTCAATCACGATTTCTTCAAAGATCCATTTCATATAATTTTTAACGAGATAACACGTTATAGCACAAATAAAAAGATCTTAATTTTAAACTAAACCCATAAGGCCTGGGTAAACTAGCGGACGGGACGGCAGAGGATTTTAATTTCATCAAATGAATTACCTACATACTTATTCAATCGAAATAAGGTGTATATTTCAACGATCTAAAGATTAAGTTTCCTCGGAAACAACAAATATTAAAAAATACTTTATTTCGATTGATTAAATATTAAATTCGATTGAAGAATTTAAAATCCTCTGCCATGCCATACACCAGTGTGTGCGCACACTGGTGTATGGCATGGCAGAGGATTTCATGAGGAGGTCATTACAAACTCAACAATAAAAATAAAATAAAACGTAATGACTATGAGCATCAAATTCAGACTATTAAATAAAATAATTAGTAATAGGAACTAAAAGGTGAAAGCTCCAACCAGCTCGCGAAATTAAAATTTTCTTACGTTTTTTTGCGATTTTCAGGCCAGTGCTAGGTTGCATGTTGATTAAAATATTATTCGCGGCTGTAAGACGTATGTAGTTACAGAATTATAATCATCAAAATCACCAATACAACCCTCCAAGTTCATAAAGGCGTAGAAACAAAAAAAAAAACAGAAAAAGTAATTCCTAGAGCTTTATGAACTTACAAAAAAAAACGATTTTTTTCTCTTTCCACAACTCTACATTATTTTTGATTCTTTCGTATCTCCTTTTCTCGACGAGTCTTTTTTTCTTAGTCTTTCTTCTCCTGTTTGCTTCTTTGGTTTTGCCATTTCGATAATCTAAGACAAAAAAATGGAATTCAAACGACAGCTAGAGTAAATATCGCTTAGTAAGTTGAAAAATAATCAAAATGACGACTGGCTATGCCATGAATGTTCTACACTCTTTAATAAAAACAAATAACTTACTTTTTCATTAAACTTAATTCATCTGTTTTTAAAGAAAAAATAATCTAGTCTTATGAAATCATCTATATTTGAATCAAACCTAATTCATCTGCCCCGTTCAAATTCATCTGGTCATAAAAGCCAGATGAAAACAGACGAATGAGAGCCAGACAAATTAGAAATTCTTAGAAAATCGAATCCTGCTCTTATATTTATGATCGGAAGAATCATAGGTATTATTAACATGAATAAACAACCTTATCACCGACTTTGGCTTAGTTGCAAAACATAGCTACAGACACACAATCCATAAAAGAAGACAGATTAATTATACGACTTACCTGACAAACGCCAGATCACAACTTTCGATCGTACTTTTTCGCAAAATTACACTAGCGCACGAGCACTTCGTGTAGCAGTTCGATACTGACGGACGCGGCCAATCACGAGTCGATATTACTCTATCAAATATTTTGTGTTTACGTTGAAATCATGCTTGAACAAATTGCGCCAAATGAATTATTATTTTAGTCGGGGACATTTTTTGAAGTAATGTAATTACGAATATATGCTATTATTTTGAAAACAAATTATAAAATATCATGAGACAAATATTCAAATATCGATGGAACGTAGTTATTTTAATATATTGTTTCATTAGGACCATATAAAATTTAACAATTCAATGAAAAGCGGCATGGGGACATACCAGATTAATTAGTTTTGACTGTTTTCTGCAGACTTAATAACTGCTTGTTATAAGTAATTCCAATTAACTACATTAGGCCTCTGTAGACATTTATATTTACTAGAAAACCTGTAATTGGTGTTTAAATTGGATATTAAGTTCTCGTGTTCTTTAGTAAAAAACATGTCAAAACTACGTTTCAAAGAATCACCCACGTGTTTGTTACTGTTTATCTCTGTTATATTTTAACTCAGCTGCTTTGTTCTACAACATCGGTCTGTGTGAGCCCGTCCTCGGATCGCAGAACGCATATTGTCATTACGTATAGCGCGGTAACTGCAAGTTTGAGCTCGGTTGCTCCGCCGTTGTTGAGCGCTAACCTCTGAAATATTGAGCGAGCGGCGCCGGCGGGCGGCAACTGTGTTACTGCAGCTACGAGTCTCGGGACTGTCGGGATTGTTTGCTAAAAGATAGATAAGAGGAGGAGTGCTTCTGTACCTACTAGATGGCAGGGCGGGCTCGACGACACGATCCACAGAAGGCCGGGACCGAAACAACTGGAATTCATGGACGAGGTCAAGAAGTGAAATGATACCTACAGGATAGTACCTACTTACCTAGTCTTTTGAAGAGGGCTTTCCTAAAATTGTTTTGGACATTCCCGTGATAGAGCGAGTAGAACAATTAGTTCAATTACATTTTGGGGCTATTCTGTGTAAATGTAATCATGAATACTTAGGTGATGTGAACATTAGTGAGCCGTCCATCCATTCATCATGATAGTGAAATGACAGTTCACGTACAGGAGCTTTTTTGGCATAATTTAAACAATAGTTTTAATCATGCCAAAAAATAGTGGTCATTTTATAATTTTAATTGAATTGAATTAATTTTGACGAAAGGGATCCGGTATCATATTTAAAAGTAATGTTTTGATACATTTATTGTTATTCACTCCCAGTAATCTTAAAGTTTTTATGTTCAGTTAAAAGATGGATAATTTTATTGCCACTGTAATCTAGAGATCATATGGAACACTTCAATTTGCGTTTCATTACTATTCAGGCAATACGCAAACGAATTAACTCCCTGCTATATTTACTGAACAGAACGGCTAATCTGTTACCGATCACTTTAACTAAGTATGACACTGAGCGGCTACAGCTCGACCTCGGTTTGTATTAAACCTACTGAGATGTTGCTCTAACTTATTCTAACAACTCAATATAAACCAATACAGAGTTCTCTGCCAAAAACAAATATTTATTGTTATTGCATTGCTCTGTTTGTTTATTCCGATGCATTTCTAGGATTTGATATTATTTGCTTACTCGCCGGATGCGATCTCACCGCAGATGGATCAATCCAGCTCATAAACGAGGAGATATATTATGTCTGGTGGCTGGCAGTGTTGCAAGTGTTGCAAGCTGCTCGACGTTGTTTACCGCGCTACCTACAGTAATACTGTTGTGCTTGGCACTCACGTGGACGTACTGCGGATAACATTATGTGCGGTACCGTTATCTAGGTATTTGATGAGTTTGGCAGTCGATACATCCGAGTTTATACACGTTCTACACGTTTGCTTCAGCAAAAGTTACAAGGGTTTTAGATCCGTCTATAAATTGTTAGTCCAATCAAAAAAACAATCAACAATAATTACTCATTACCATTTGCATTTTTTGTCAATAATGAAACACATCTGTAATCAGACAACTGAGTACAAATTATTAAACCTCATAAAATCTAAAACCTATACTTTTGTATATTTCATTAATAATCTATAGACCTTACAATAGTGTCCCTCTTTAATGAACTCTGTTTTCGAAACAAACAGGGTGCCGGCAGTTAGAGGTATGATAGCCAGTTCCTCTGTGTAAGAGGTTTCCGGGTGAAACTCGCTTCCATCTTCGGCCTAATCATCACTTTCCATCAGGTGAGATTTGGGCCAAGAGTTTACCCGTTTTGTATAAAAAAAAAAAAATCAAACCGTTAAATTGGCAGTAATTTTCAGTCGCTGTAACAACAAACAAATAAAGTTTTCCAAGTTAAAAGTGAGCTAAATAAACTGGCGGTGCTCATATTACGCTCTGTGTTATGAAGTGCGCCGCCCTTTGATGTCCCGGCTTTGTTGTTGCAACTCGATACTTCGTAACACTAACAAGCCCGCCCGGCACCGTCCGCGCCTGTCGGAACAATCACTGCACTGTTATATTATGAAAAGTAGCTTTGTATGTTAACAGAGTATGGGTTCTTTGCTCTTTTATAGGTGATCTTAGTCTGCGTGTTGTTCTGTCTGTCACGACGCACGTAATTAATTATTAATTTGGTACCTGCAGCTAAATTTGGATTGAATTTCTAATAACAAAAAAAAGCCTACGACTTATTTTCAGACCTACTCAATATAACTAAACAAAAAAAAAAATCTGCCGTTTCGGAGGAGTTCGATAGCAAACACTGTGACACGATATTTTGGGTTCCGTAGCCAAATGGCAAAAACGGAACCCTTATAGATTCGTCATGTCTGTCTGTCTGTCCGTCCGTATGTCACAGCCACTTTTCTCCGAAACTATAAGAACTATGCTGCTAAAAACTTGGTAAGTAGATGTATTTTGTGAATCGTATTAAGATTTTCACACAAAAATATAAAAAAAATACTAAATTTTGTGGGTCTCCATACTTAGAACTATAACTCAACATTTTTTTTTTCATCAAACCCATACGTATGGGGTATTTCTGGATAGGTCTTCAAAAATGATATTGAGGTTTGTAATGTATTTTTTTTCTAAACTGAATTCTTTGCGCGAGAGACACTTCCAAAGTGGTAAAATGTCCCCCCCCCATGTAACTTCTAAAATAAGAGAAATATAAAACTAAAAAAAATATATGATGTACGTTACCATATAAATTACCAGCGAAAATTGGTTTGAACGAGATCTAGTAAGTAGTTCTTTTTTAATACGTCATAAATCGTAAATCGCAACTTCTGCTTATAATATAATACCTACTGGTTTGTACGGAACCCTCGGTGCGCGAGTCCGACTCGCACTTGTCATATATTATACTAGCTATCTCCCGTGGCTTCGCTCCCGTTACCTGCAGCTTTATAATTTTTTTCTTTGATGAGAACCTTCTCCTGACAATAACAAACCTAACAAAAAAATAATTAGTGAAATCGGTCCAGCCGTTCATGCGGAATTGTTGACTAACTCTTCGTTTCCAGAACATCCTGTCACAGCTTTCTGGGCCAGCCTCGCTGACGTCGTAGAGGTACATCCTGTGGTCATAATGCATGTGGCCGGCGTGACCTGCTCAATACTTTTTGAGCCTGGCAGTCCACGTCTATGATTCCCTTATTTCGAGCGTAGCACAGCGAAAATAAACTGAACTCTTCATTTTATTGGCCGGCCCGAATATACATAATTATGTAGTTGATACTTTTGTTACGTAAATTATACCCCGAGTCACATAACCTCCGGTCCTGGAGTAAAGTAAGGCATCGTACACGGCTCATTAACCCAACATTAAGCGCCTTTAATTCGCGCCGCTAATGAATTAGCTGCCGTAGTGAGGCACTAGGGCTGCCACACGCCGCAAATAGCTATTCATTAGGTCGTCCACTTTGTCACAAAGTGGATGGAGCCACCGCGTGTGAGCTTTTGTTTTTAAGTAATTGCTCGCCAATGACTCGTGAGAATTTAATGTAAGAGCTTACGTTTAAACATTTTACGTATGTAATTACCTCTTAATATTTTTTTACTTATAGGACTTCGCTCAGGTTTCCTACTCAAGATAGACAAAATATATTAGAAGCGCATTACCCTGCATCGAGTCACCTAAGTTCTGAATACTGGTACACTTCCGTGGAAGTGTACCAGTATTCAGAAATAATTGGTTTCAAATCATACCGATTTAGTAGACATTTAGAAAACCCTAAAAAGACAAGCATGCCTACAAGTAGCTAGTGTGGCAGCCCTGTTTTAAATAAGCGCGTTTCGTTTTGTTCGTCGCCCGCGCCGGCTCAGGGCGGAGTGTGCAGCACAGAGCACAACATCTCCGCACCCGGCGGCGACCAGGGACGGCAGCATTCAGTGCTAAGGGTGGCGGCTCGATACCTCAATAATCATTGCGATCGTCTATCGATGTCATCCATGGCTGGCAGGATGGGTCGTTATCAATCGACAGTTCCTACTTAAATCAAAAGTGATCAATAAGTATCGCAAACCCCTACTCAAGTACAAAGTGCAGATTACCAAATATACGTTGAGCGCACAACTTCTGTCATGGACCGCCGTCAAATCAGGCGAAGGTACGTCATATAGGTACTAAGTAGACTAATCTGCAGGGTTCTGAAAGTACAGCAAATATGAGGACTGTAGGTCGGACTGTTACGGGTGTGCATGTCGTTCGGTACTTTGGTATTGTTCGTCAGAACGTTGAGCTCTTCAAAGACAGAGTTGAGCTGTACGATGACTGACAAATACTTACACTGTTTGGACAGGTCAACTCAAATCTGTGTGGCTCTGTTTTCAAAAGACCACCTCAGACATAATACCAATAAAGTTCTCTTGCGACCTAACGTCAAAGCATTGTATAGATTCAATGTCTTTAGTATTGTAATAATTTTTCGAATGAAGTGAAATATATAAAGATTATTTTGTAATATATCACATAATTTAAAAGATTGTTCTTGGACTTTATTGCACATTCTATTTCATAGAGATCACGCTTTGGAACGCGCAAATAGCTTCATATTTTTGACTAGCTTCTGCCAGCGGCTTCGCCCGCGTGATCCCTAGGGAACATATTCCCGGGATGAAAAGTAGCGTATGTGCTATTCCAGACTATAATCTATCTTTGTTCTAAATTTCATTAAGATCCGTAAAGCCGTTCTGGCGTAATTGAGTAAGAAACAACCAAACTTTCACATTAATAATATTACTCGTTTGGTGTAAAGCGGAATTATAGCCATCTTCCCCTCGACATTATAATTATTAAAGGATATTGCAAACTGTCGTAAGCCGTTTTACGAAGCGACTCGCTAGCCTCTAGGCGCCAAGCAAGCCGCCTACCTGTGCGTTCGCGACCTTATACAAAAATAATCCTTATAGCATGATTCAGTATTCACGCGAAATGGCTTATTATTAGCGTGTTTCATGTATAACTTTAAGTCATAAGTCATTTATTAATTAGGGTTTGGTGTTTCTATACCGATTTCTATGATTCTTTTTTTATGGAATAGTTAATAATGTTAACTTTTATTAATGTTAGTTAGGAACGACTGAGAGTTTTATAAACGTAAGAGTAGACAAATACAATCAGAAAGCTTCGAACTGCTAAGTTATCGGGAGTTACACGTGTTATTGTGCGTCAATCATAAAGATAGACATAATTATGCTGTCGTGGGATATTTTTAACCGAGTTCACAAAAAGGAAGAGGTTATCAATTCGGTTGTATGTTTTTTTTTTTTTTATGTTTGTTACCTCATAACTCCGACAATTATGAACCGATTTGAAATTTTTTTGTTTTATCTGAAAGGATATACTTGCAGATTGGTCCCATTTAAATCATATCAAAATCGGTTACGAACTTTGGATTTTAAAACGAAATAGCTGGAATTTGACTATTTACATGATTCTTTGATAATCGAAATTGCGTATTTTGCTTTTCTGCGATTTTGTAGTGGTGTTGTTAGGTGTGGGGCACCACTAAAAAGTGAAAAATAAATAACTTTTTACAAAAAAATACAACCGACTTCTAAAAAAAAACACTACAAAGTAAATAATATTACTTTGTAGTGTTTTTTTTAGAAGTCGGTTGTATTTTTTTTTATATAATTTTAAGGAGAGCATTTCCGTCATACATGATTTCTGTGTAGCTTTAACCATTAAGGTTGCACACGCGACGGAAGCTTAAAAAATGGAGTAACTTCTCCCGTTTTCCCAATATTTCATTTCACTGCTCTGCTTCTATTGATTGTAGCGTGATGAAAAGTATACTAAAACCAGCTCAGGAGTATGAAAAACAATTGTACCAAGTTTCGTTAAAATCCGTCTAGTAGTTTTTGTTTCTATAACGGTTATACAGACAGACAGACAGACAGACAGACAGACAGACAGACCGACAGACAAAAATTTTACTGATTGCATTTTTGGCATCAGTATCGATCCCTAATCAGCCCCTGATAGTTATTTTGGAAATATATTTTATGTACAGAATTGACCTCTCTACAGATTTATTATAAGTATAGATATAGATTGACCAACTTTGACAATTCAAAAGTGCCTGATATACTCAATGACTGTGCTGGTCATTGAGTGACATATTATGTCACAGATACTGTTGCACATATGACTGCGTTAATTTGTATGGATATTGTTATCAATAGCGAATACCTCCTCTAGTGACAGCCGCAAAGGCGTTTCCGTAGTCTGCGGTCCCGACTGCCAGTATGTAGGTACCGTGTGCGGTGGCCGGCGACCCCCCGCGGCGCTCCTAGCGAGACGTTAATGTTTAAGTAGCCACCTTTTATTCCATCTTTATGCACATTTAGCTTTGTAAGCTAACTGAGCCGGCCAGCTATCTACACGTATGAGGGTAGAATTACTCTGCTCATTTTAAAGTGGAAATGCTCGAGTGTCGTAATTATTCTCGGACACACTAGTTCTAGGTTTTTTTGCTGTAGTTTTCTAACTACAGCAAAAAAACCTAGAACTAGTGTGTGTAAAATAAGACTTCAAACTTCTTGTTGAAGTCTTATTTTTAGCTCGTTTGTCATTTTAATCCCTCAGTTTTGTTGTCTTCATTATGAATCGCTTAGATAATTAAGTTGATTAGTTAACAAGTCATGTGATGCAGCTATTAACTAGCTATTTCTTATCGTGTTCAGCTACCGGCTTACTCAAGCTATTTGGGATGCGACGCGGCTCCGCCCGACATTTCTCGACCTTCCTCAGTAATTATTTCTCGTCAGCCATCGGGGTCGCCGACAGGAAATTGTTTCTGTTATAATCTCCTTCTTTACCTTTCTCCTTGGAGGCCTATTATGAAGTGTTGCCCGTAGCTCCGACGTAATGAATATTGACAAATTTTCTGCTTAGTAAATTTGTGTACGTAACCAAGTTTAAACTGAATAAACACACGCTAGATAGATAGTGTCCTACTTTAGGCATCAGGAGGTAACATGTAGGTAAAGTTTCAGCAAACGTGGCCGTGGGCGCTATCGGTAAGCGTACGTGTGCTCCTCCGAGCCAGTACCGCAGTACCGCAGTACCGCAGTACCGCAGCACCCGTAGCGAATGTAGCGATGAGACGAGCACTTCTTTCTGAATGTTTGTAGGTATTATTAACGAGAGGGGTATTATGTGATTAGTTTAACATTCTAAGTTGCAATCTGAATAATACCATATTTCAGGCACATAACTGAATCTATCTATCTTTTTTTTTTTAATATTTTTAGGCGTACGTTTGACCGCTATCTCACCTGATGTTAAGCGATGATGCGGTCTAAGGTGGAGCACGCTTGCCTAGAAGTAACCTATTCACTCTTGACTTAAAGACTCCCAGGCTGTAGCTATCAGGAAACACAGACTCAGGCAGGGAATTCCACTCCTTAGCTGTACGCACAATGAATGTATTCCCAAAACGTTTTGTGCGTATAGGTGGGATGTCCACCATGTACCGGTGGTACATCGCCGTACGTCTTGTGGTCCGATGGTGGAACGGGCTTGGCGGAATTAAGTTATGCAATTCCGTCGCACACTCCCCAAAATGTAACCGATAGAAAACCGACAGGCCAGCAACTCGGCGTCGATGCTCAAGACTTTGGAGCTTCGATTCGACGAGCTTATCATCACCGATGATCCTCTTGGCTCGTTTTTCAATTGACTCGAGGGCATCAAGCTGGTATCTGGCAGATCCGTCCCAAAGATGAGAGCAGTATTCCATACACGATCGAACTTGCGCTTGATACAGTTTAAGAAGCTGTTCTGCGTGAAGTACCGTCTCACCTTTGCCAGGATCCCCAACTTTCTAGCAGCCACTTGAGCCTTGGCCTCTATGAAGGGGCCAAAATTGAGGGTGGATGTTAATGTAACACCAAGAAGCTCAAGTCTGTCGGTTATCGGCAGGGTTACACCGCGGAGAGATGGAGCAGGGTCGAATTGACTCCTTTTAGCGGAAAAAAGACACGCTTGGGTCTTCGCAGCATTGAACTTGACCAGATTGGCATCGCCCCATTCGGAGACAGCCTGTAAGGACACGTTCAAGCGCTCAACCATAGCCTCCCGGAGAGACCGGGTCTGTGACCCACCAGCTCGTGCGTCAGACACGTATCTCTCAGCAACAGTGCTGTCGTCTGCATACCCAAAAGTACCGGGTTTTAGCAGATCGTTAATATGCAGCAGGAACAATGTTGCCGAGAGTACTGACCCCTGAGGAACCCCGGCATTAATATCCAGCAGTCCGGACGAGCAGCCATCTATGACCACTCGGATAGACCGATCCCTCAGGAAATCTGCAATCCAGTCACACAATCCGACGGGCAGACCGAAGGAAGGAAGCTTACTAATAAGGCCATCGTGCCAGACCCTATCGAAGGCCTTCGAGATGTCTAGGGAGACCGCAAGTGCTTCCCCGTGTTTCTCAATGGCCTCACTCCAGATGTGAATGGCATACGCTAGAAGATCCCCAGTTGACCGATTTCGGCGAAAGCCGTATTGTCGGTCACTAAGGATATCGTTCGCTCTCTATATAAGAACGTTCAAAAATATTGAATTGAGTCGAATTGTGTCAGATATAGTCGGTAATTTAGTTAGTAGATTTTGTTGCCAAGCTAGTATGTATACTTTTGCGCTTGGATGAAAGCAAAATATGTTCGCCACATCCAGCCTTAAATGTGACAGAGTTTGTATCGAATTTGTTCCACAAAAACTGTTGTTTCCGTTACATACTCCTACATGTACTTCCGAAACTTTTGTAATCTCACGATTTACGGCCCGATGTGAGCGAGATTGGAAAACTTGCTCCGAACACAAAACGAGACTCAAGCGGTGCTTATGGCAACTAGAGTGTGGGCTCCCGCTACAACGAAGCAGTCTATGGTTTTATTACATCACTTTTTTTGTATTCCACCAACGGTTAAACGGAAACTTTTGTTATGTTGTTAAAAAATCGGTCTGCTTATTTTAAAGTAATGTAAAACTTTTTGCAATTACTTCAAAATAAGCAAACGATTATTTCTTAATGTTAAAATGTATGCGTAACTAAATAGCTTGCAAAACTGGTGGCACATGGTGCAATTTAATTACAAGCCCGTAGCTGTCTCTCTTCAATACTAAAAGGGGTTTAAACATTTTCTATCAACTGGTTCTATCCCGACTGTGTAATAAAATAAAAGCATCTATAAAATTAATTAAATAGATCTAGTTCAATCTGGGCTGGTCTGAGCACACTCTGCTATGTCTCAAGTTTAACTATTTTAATTTAGTTGATGAGTTTGAGATATCGCTGCGAGCAACTAACACATAGATCAGACAATGTTTCAAATATTATTTTTTATAAATGTGAATAACTACTTAGTACCGACTATTAAACTTTATGCATATATAAGGTATTTTCCCAAGTTTTAGGCGACACAAAACACAATTGAGTTTCTCTGTAAATAAAGTTTTTATTTCAATTAGTTTACATAGGTATATGATTTTCAATTTCACATTTAGTATTATATAAGATCGTACCTGTAAATAAAGAAACAACATTTAATGTTTATAATTGTGTCGTTTCTTAATTAAATCACAATAAAGGATCAATAGTAATTTTATCCACAATGACGAGCGCTTTTTGGTGAGGTCCATAGATTACCTTAAAGTTTTCTTTACCACAGATTACACTTAAACGTAGAACTATAAACTGTTTTGATGTTGCGGTCAGCTCAAGAACCATTATTGCGCGGGAATTCAAATTAATGAAAAATATATTTTTCATTACATCTCCCCTCCAAAAAGAAAATAAAGTAATGAGCTTGCTCATACATACTCTTCAAGTGCAGTCAGGGGCTGGCGTTAGTTTCGAGATGTGGAATAAATTTGACTCTGACTTCCTATGATCAGTGTTTATCCTGTAAATTGACTTTGATATTTTTTCTATAATTTTGTAGGGTCCAAGTTTTAATTCATCAAGCTTCTTCCTATTAAGTCTGTTTCCATTCTCCACAAAAACGGTATCACCAATTTTGAAGTCTATATGTCTGCGATTTTTATCATAAATTGTCTTGTTGTAATCATGTGATCTGATTGTATTTTCCAGAGCTTTTTTCCTAGCCTGGAACAAATTGTATTCTGTCTTCTTTTGCTTCAGCTCATTTGGCAAAATTGTTACATCTGTGCCATAGAGTAGGTATTTTGGAGCATACCCTGTAACAGTGTGCTCTGTTTCATTGTAATTTTTTACACAGTTGTGTGCTATAGTTGACCATGCTATTTTTGTGTCACGTTCATTTATCCTGCACCTGGTTCTATTGACTAGCGTTTGGTTTAGTCTTTCATTTATGCCATTTGAGAAAGGAGAGTTCACTGCAGTAAAAATTAATGAAATATTCTTTTCATCCAAAAAATTCTTGAATTCCTTTGAATTGATACCTGGGTATTGGTCTGAGAGTATCAATTCAATCTCATCTGTTTCTGCACAGTTTCTTATCAGTTTGATGAAATCATTTGCATTTTGAGTACTCGATGTTAAAATATATGCATACCTAGTGAAGTGGTCTGATAGCAGGTGTAAGTATCTCTTCGTTGATCTAGAACCTCCAAAACCCCCAATGGTATCAATAGAGCATATCTGAAAAGGTTTTGTAGCAGGACCCAAGTGGGACATCAATCCATATTTTTTTTGTCCTCTTGATTTATTTTTTAAACATACTATACAATTTTCATAGATGCTTTTTATGTTTTTTGACATGTTTTCTGCTGTATACACTGAGCTAATCATTCTTTGCATCTGTTTAATTCCTATGTGTCCAAGATCGGTATGGACATTTTTCATAAATTCTAAGCTGAATTTCTCTGATATAATTATTTTTTCTTTTTTGTTTACTTTCTTGTAGTAAACATTGTTCCTTATTTGTAACTTATCTTTTCTGCACTGAATATATTCATTTTTTATTTGATCTTTTAAGATGTCTTCTAGTGTTATTGTGTTAACTACTTTTAACTGTTCCTCTTGGTTTTCATGGGGTTCTAGAACTGGATTCCTACTCAGGCAATCAGCTTCAGTGTTGTATTTTCCGGGAGAATATTTAATTTGGAAATCATATTGTGATAAGTAGTATGACAGATCACCTAATTTTTCATCTGTTCTACACCTTAAGTTCATATTCTCCAGTGGCTTGTGATCCGAAAAGACAGTAAATTTCCTACCTATCAATAGATGTTGCCAATATTTTACACATTCTTTAATAGCCAGTCATTCCAGATAAACAGCTTACTTTCTTTTTTGTACTTCATTCAATTTCTTTGAGAAGTATGCTACTGGTTTCTCTTCGCTGTTTTCTTGTGGTTGTTTTAGGACAGCTCCCACTCCTAGTATACTGGCATCTGTGTATATGTGAATAGGTAAGTTTGAATCAAAGATTGTTAATATTGGTTGAGTACACAATATTTGTTTCATTTCTTCAAATGACTTTTGGCATGATTTAGTCCAGTTAAAAGGTTGTCCTTTTCTTAAAAGGTTATGCAATGGTTCTAATTTTATTGCTATATTTGGCACATACTTATGGTAGAAATTTATTTTCCCCAAGAATTGCCTCACATTTTTTTGAGTTTTTGGAGCTGGAAAATCTTTTATTGATATTAAGTTATCTTTCAGTGGCCTGACTGAGTTATTCTGTATTACATGACCCAAGTATTTAACTGAGTCTGCTGCAAATGTGCATTTTGAGAATTTTAGTTTTAAGCCTTCACTTTTAATTGCTTGAAATAGTTGTTTTAGGTGCCTGACATGATCTGAGAAAGATTTTGAGAATAGCAAAATATCATCGATGAAACATACCGTGAACTCTGTGAGCTTGTGCTTTCATATAATATTACACATTATCCTCTGGAAAATGGCTGGAGAAGTTTTCAATCCGAATGGTAAGCAGGCCCATTGATAGTGACCTTCTTGTGTCACGAATGCAGTTTTGTGTCTATCTGAAACACGCAAAGGTATAGACCAAAATGCTGAATTTAAGTCGTGTTGAAAAATATTTGCAATCTCTTGTTTTTATTATGAGGTCCTCAATTAGAGGAAATGGCTGTGATTGAGGTACCACTATTTTATTTAAGTCTCGAAAATCTATGCACAATCTTGATCTTTTGTTTTCATCTCTTTTAAATGCTAGCGTGACTGGTGCTGCAAATGGGCTATATGACTCTTCTATTATATTTTTTTCTAATAATTTTGCTACTTGGTTCTCAATTTCTTTCTTGTCTTCCATTGTGCAACGATATGGCCTTTTACTGCAATATTTTTCTACTAGGAGATCAATGTGTGCTTCATAATCAGTTACCTTTCCTATGTCATATTTGTCCTTTGCGAACACTGTTTTATTTTTGGATATTAATTCATCAATCAAAGCTTTTCCTGATAGTCAAGATGGTTAATACAAATTTTGAAGTTTTCTTCACTGAAGTCTTCGTTGAAGTTTACTAAATTTTCGGATTTTATTTCCTTAAAATCCGTATTTTCTTTATTTGCTTCCTTAGAAACAATTTCACTTCTATGTATTAGTATTTTCTGACTAATTACCAAGTTTTCATTTTGGACTAGATAAAATTCCTTTATGCAGTCTAGTCCCACTAAAAAATCATAATCAAAATTTTCTTTGTCTATTACAAAAACATTCATTTTTTTTTTTCAAATCAAATATGGCAACATCAAGAGTAATTATTCCAGTTGCCTTTTTAACGCCATTAATCGTTTTTAAATTAGTTTTGTTGGAGAGACCGGTTTCCTCTTTCTTTATCTTTAATAATTTTGAGTTTATCAATGAGACGTTAGACCCCGAGTCATAGATTCCAAATACTTCAACATTTTCATTGAGTACTAATTTTATTTTGATCAATGGCGGCACTATTAGTTTTTTTGGTCTTCACACTGTAATTCACATTCTAATTCTGAATTGTTTATAAGTTTTATTTGCTTTTTATCCTTTTCAATATTTGTTTTTTGTTTAAACCAACAGGAATCTTCTGAATGATAGCGTATGCCTTTATTTAATCTTTCACATATACTGCATTTTTCTTTAATTGGCTTTGTATCTTCTTTTTTCTTGAAGGTATTTTTTTTCCTTGTGACCAGATGTTCTAATTTGCCGAGTTCGTTGAATAAATTGCTTGTATGTATTATTTCTTCTTCGTTAATTTTGTTTGTTATAAAATCTGGTAAGCCTGCAGCAATTATGTCAATTAGGGTACCTTCATCCATTGTTTTCCTTATCTCGAGTAAAAGTTTTTCCTTTTTCACTGCATACTCTAGTAAAGATCCTGATTGATACTTGAACGATAATACTTGCTAGATGTCCAACCCTTATTGGCATAGGTTTGCAAGAAACTTGATTTCCATTCTGACCATTCGGAGTGTAGACTAAGCTTTATCATCATGGAAGAATACCAATCAGTGCATGACTTTTCTAAAAATAGTCGGAAGATTTCAATTTTTTCTTCATCTTTTAGTATATCAAACCTTGTACATTCTTTTTCAAATACATTCATCCACTGACATGCACTTGAGTTTCTTCCGTAAAACTTTTCAATTACAAATCTCTCTGCTAACATTTTTACACTTTGTTTTCCTTTGCTTTGTTGATCTTCAACTAATTTTTCCAAAATTTTCACTACAGGATCTTCGGAATACTTTTTACTCACAAAAGATAACTGTTCTTGGGTAGTTTCCTCTAGAAATTGGTCCTGGAAAATCATGTTGCTGTCCTCATCAACATATGTTTCTAAAATATCCTCTGTAGTTTTTATCCAAACATTTCTGGTTTGATATCTTTTTTTTATTGTATTTTTCACAATGGCGAAGCTTTTCGAGGTTAGGATATGTTTGTGAAGCGATATTGTTTGATATTCTTCTGGAATTAAGTAAACTTTGTCATCTTGCGTGGCAATTGAGGTTATGGCAATAAAGTTTGACTTTCCATCTGTTGTTGGTTTTACTTGAAACGTAAATTTTAATTTTTCCATCTTCTTACAATAAATGTTGTTTTATAAGGTATTTTCCCAAGTTTTAGGCGACACAAAACACAATTGAGTTTCTCTATAAATAAAGTTTTTATTTCAATTAGTTTACATAGGTATATGATTTTCAATTTCACATTTAGTATTATATAAGATCGTACCTGTAAATAAAGAAACAACATTTACAGTCTTACTACAAAAAAGGATTTAAACAATGGTCTAACACGTGTTTAGCTAAACACTGCTCAAAGTACTAAACACGTGTTTAACAGCTGTTTAATTTTCGTTACCACAAAACCAAGTTTAATGCGTGCTTTCCTAGACAACGTCGATCACATTCAATTTTTTTTGCTCTTGTTAACACAGCAAATCATTCGTTCATCCGTACCATTCTATGCAGATAGCTTACAAGTAATTGCATACTTTTTTGTGATGGATTAATTTTATATAATGTTTTAAACACTTCAATAAAATGAAGTAAAGGTATTTTTTGTAATTCATGTAATTATATCGCCAATTTTACTATTTTGGAGCAAAGCCGAATAGAAACTGAACAAACGGTAAAGTCCAATTATGTCAACCAGAACGCTGTCTAATGTCAATTTGACACTCGTATTGCCTGTCACTGTCATTATCTGTCACTAACGTAACAGTTTTCTTTAATTCGTAATTTGTTTATTGTTGTATCACCCAGGAAGAAAAGGTAAGCATCATAGTTGTTAATAAATACCACGCGATTCTTTGCCATAATGTTTGTTGCATGATGAACTTGTGGCCTAATTAATCTCTAACAAGTTAACTTTTGTCACAGACTCAAAGAACTTACTGGGAAACCCAGGGATATAGCACAATTAAAAGGTTTCTGGAGGCGGTCTAAGGTAGCCGCAAAAAAAAGTGTATCACAGCACAGAAGAGCTTTACAGGATACCGGTGGTGGGCAGCGACCACCATCTCCCTCACCAGAAGATTTAAAAATACTGGAGTATTGTCCAACTGATTTCGTTATAGACGAAAATGATTTTGATAGTGATTCAGTTCCACAATCTGTTTTGAGCTATTAAAAAAAAAACTCAATAAATAATAATCAAAATCAATCAATTTATATTATAAGTACAAGTTTATATTAGAACTATGATGATTTTACTAATTAAAATGTTGATTAATGAAACATTGTCTTATTATGGCACCCCTAACTGTTCCTCTAGTGTTGTCGGCATGTTAATAAATAAATGGGCTTTCTAGCCAGTGCTTCTGCGACATTTCTCGCGATTTTACTGATTGATTGCTGAGAAATTCCTTGCATGTCCCCACTGTCATCTTGGATCTGAAACATAAGCACAGTTTTATAGCATAGGTACCTACTTAGGTAGGTATTTGTTTACTTATAGCAAAAATTATGATTCAACCAATCTTACCTGATGACGAGCCCAGTGGCGTAAAGCACAGGCTACTTGAATGGCTGGTATTATGGTATTACCACGAGAATCCCCAGGAAGATCGTCTACAACTAGATTCAATATTTTATTAGCAAAAGCTTTGCTGAATCTGAATTTTTTTTTTAAATTGCACGTCGTCGAACGGATTCATTCTCACACGGTTTATAGTATTGTCACGAAAAGTTTCCATGTATTCGACATCCAATTCGTCGATAAAATTTACAGAATCTAAAAATTCCATTCTAGATGAGTTGACAGCATCTATAACAGTGGTTCTGTCACAAAATTTCGAGGTTAGACACTTGCAAAACAAGGGTGTTCGGGTGTTTAAATTTAAAACCATGTCGAAAGCGTGCCTATCTCTAAACAATCATAAAACGCAGTTTGGTGGTAACATTTTTTTCAAACACGTGCTCAACAGATGTTTAACTTTTTTGTAGTAAGACTGTTAAATGTTTATAATTGTGTCGTTTCTTAATTAAATCACAATAAAGGATCAATAGTAATTTTATCCACAATGACGAGCGCTTTTTGGTGAGGTCCATAGATTACCTTAAAGTTTTCTTTACCACAGATTACACTTAAACGTAGAACTATAAACTGTTTTGATGTTGCGGTCAGCTCAAGAACCATTATTGCGCGGGAATTCAAATTAATGAAAAATATATTTTTCATTACACATATAACTAAATTTCACGCTCTTTAATACATCAAAGTCGTTTCAGCAATTTAGGCATAAAGCGTAATGAAAAAACGTCACTCACACGGCTACAAAATAATCCTACGTTTGAAAAAAAAAAACAACTCTGAAATCATTTCTGAAATAAACAACTAAAAATTCATTAAAACTTCGCTAAAAAAATTCAGCACTAAAAGAGAAACATAAGTGATTCTAATAACACCGAAATGCTCTTTTATAAAACGCTCGCTCACATTCTGAAACGTCACTGTTTTGCAGCTCAAAGTGCTGCTGTAATGAAAAGGTTGTGAAGGCGGAGCGGCCGGAGCGGCGGCGTCCTTTGAGTCCTGAGCGCATTGTCTCTGCAATAACAACGCTCGTGCCGGGATTCATGACGACGCTCATTCGAGATGAGTTGCATTTTTGATGCCCCGTAGCTGAAACGTAGCCGTGTCGTAGCGTGGCGTAGCAGTATTGTCAGCCTTGGAGATAAAACGTAGCAGTGTTGTAGCGAGACGTAGCAGTGTCGTGAGCCTCGTAGCTGAAACGTAGGAGTGTCGTAGCGCGGCGTATCTGTGTCATGAGTGTCGTAGTAGTGTCGTAGCGTGGTGTAGCTGCGTCGTGTTGGGTGGCCGTGGTTTAACGCATGTCGCTAAAAGCAAACCCATCTCAAATAATAAAAAAAAACTGGCAGTATTATTATTGATCATAGCTTCTGCCCGCGACTTCGTACGCGTTCCCGTGGGATAAAAAATAGCCTATGTGTTATTTCAGACCATAATCTATCCCTGTTCCAAATTTCACTCAGATCCCTTCAGCCGTTTTGACGTGATTGAGTAACAAAAATATACACAAACTCACTCACAAACTCGCATTTATTATATTAAATAATATATAGCAGGAGTAGGATAACTTACTTAATGAAATAGTACGAATATAATATCAGAGATTATGAATGTCATTTTTAATCTTTCTCACACTTTAAAAAAAAGAAATATAAGTAATAGCGGCCGCGGCTCCGCCCGCGTGGATGTCAGTTACCGCTGCAAAAAGCCTACCCAGGAAACACACGGTCAGAAAAATGATTCCCAGGTCAAATCACAGACACCGACACTAACATCGACGACGCAGTCATTATCCGCAGGCTGCACAGATTGTCTTTCTGTGGATGTTAAAGTTGTTAATGATGAAAATATTTATAATTAATACTAAGTTTTCACTTCTGCCGGCAGTCCAGGAGTGCAACCCTTTGTTTTAGGATAGATAACTAAAGCGATTATTGTAGAGCTTCTCTACAACATTAATTGACGTTAAATCATTCTTTTCGTAAATCAATTCCTACTAATTTGAATGTTTGGCCCTGGACTTTGATATTCGTTAGTGCGAAAGAAATTTTTACTGGAAATTGGAGCCTTTTGAAGGGTATAGGCATATCAGTAGGGATCATGGGTATTCTTGGTATATGAGCTGATTCAAGAATTTTTAAAATCGGTCCAGTAGTTTTTGAGCCTATTCATTACAATCAAACAAACAAACATACAAACAAAGTTGTCCTCTTTAGAATATTTAGACTTCGCGCACGACCGCTGCGTAGGGAGCCGTATTACCTTACTCATAGATCTAAACTCCCCTCCCGCACGCGCACCCCCGCCTTGGTGACGTCCACTTCGCAACGGGACGTGCAGCAGAAATCGTAATATTTTAATTTCGCCATAACTTCAAAACCAAACGTCCGATTTTAATCATTCAAAGACCAAATATTATCTACATAAACTGTACTTAGTGATGAAATAGTTTATTTTGATAAGGATTAATAGCATGAGTAAAATAAACGCGTTTAAATGTAGTCCAAAAAAAATCAAGATTTTTAAATAAAAAAAATGGTTGTTGTGCCTCACTCGACATAGATAGGTATAGTGTGTCGCGGACTTTTTTGTAGATATTTATAAGATCTACAATTAATTAGAACAATGTATGGTTCTATCTTTTATAGTTTAGGCAGCGTACGCAAAATAAGTAACTTTTCCGGTTGATTTTTACACCTTGTGTCCGAAAAACCCAAATATCTTACGGAACCCTATTTTTTTCCAAAATAAAATATAGCCTATGTTACTCGTGGATAATGTAGCTTTCGAATGGTGAAAGAATTTTTTAAATCGGTCTAGTAGTTTTTGAGCCTATTCATTACAATCAAACAAACAAACAAACAAACAAACAAACAAACAAACAAAGTTTTCCTCTTTATAATATTATTATTATATAGATATAGTGTAGATAACATGTTCATTTATCATGATTTTAGCGCACCTCCATGTTTGTTGGTGTCATTGTACCGTGTGAACTCAGCGACACATAATCCATCATAGAACAGACCTACCTGCGCCTTACGCGTGAGGTGGGCGAGCGAAACATTCCCCGCGGGATTACACGCCGTAATTAAAAAATGTATTGTTGGAAACACGGACACTGTGAAGTTGACTGCAGAAGTTCAATTTTATGCTTGGTGAATCCTTTCAGTTCAACCAACAGCAGGTAATATAATAAATGAAGTATTAAGAACAATAATTATGGCAGGTTATTCTTCAAACGGCAGTGAGCAGGCCCATGTTGCTCGCAGAACAGACGGTCGATGTGATCGAATGGCGACCAGGTAGACCGATGCCCTGGTGAAGACCGCGTAAATTCACTGGCTGTCACACGCACAGGTCCGGTAGATATGGTGGCACTTGGGGGAGGGCTAAATTTTTTGCATTTGTGACCGTTGAAATTGTGCTTCTGTGGTGTCTACTATTTTCACTCGCCTGTAAGGCAGGCCAGGCGAGGCGCGGGGAGGAGGGTGCTGTAAGTCAGGACGCCATGTATTATTCATGCACACGCGGCACTACGGTCCTGCAGCGCCATCTACATAACTGAATCACTCTTAGCTTGCTAATTGCGCCAAACTAAGCTCCGCCGTAATTAAGCGCGCCCTTATCTCCGGATTAGCGGATGAAATTCATTTAATTTTGTTTCATTTATTCAGTTGTTAATGCTTCATTTTCCTTCTTTTTATTATGAAGGTATTTTTCTGGGCAGGCGTTTAGTCATGACAAAGCGTTTGGATTACGTTAATTAGTCGCAAAGGGAATTAAACATTTTTGGTAGTAAAGTGCGAAGTTAACACCGACTTTAATGCCTAAGTTGTCACATGAAAATGAAGCCAGACAGTAAACAACAACTATGTTTACTGTTTAATTTCCCCCGACACAGGCAGCTAAGTACGAAACCAATACACACACTCATCTACTACACATTACACTCCACGATTATATTACATCCTCCGACAAACGTATTGCTACAATACAATCGGGTTCAGTATATTCTCCGCGAGGGTTCCGTATTAAATCCTGTAATCCCGGCGTTACGCCAGACTCTATTATTTAGCGAGCTTCGCGTAAAAATAACTTCGTACACCGGCAGCCAGCCGACAAGCCTGAAACACGAAGCTGAAAAGTAAACACAGAGATGCGGCAATTACGATTACGAAAACATTCGATTACATGAATTTTTGATAAAATCAAAGTCAAATCTTTATAGCTGAGTTAAACTAAATCGTTAAAGAATATTCAAAGCTATTTCTTTGAATTTTCGCCCATTTCCTAAGTTTCGTGTAATAAATTAGTTTTATTAAGTTGTGACGGAATTGAAAGATGAAAGAACACTGTTGACCTTGTTGTTAGTTCACGGTCACCGGCGGCGCGCGGCGGTGGCGGGTCGGCCGTACTTTAGTTCGTTAGCTACTTGTTGAATCATTTTATAAACTAACTAATGAAGTGAAGAGTCAAGGTTGACGATTAAGTATCTTAGAGTTTACTTCAAGAGTAGTTTCCGTGATCGAATTAAAATCACATCTGTTCTCGATATTCAATCAAAAAACACAATGATGAATCGATTTGTCAAATCTTGTAGAAGCTCTTCATGCTTCCTAACTTTTTTAGCGATCGATCCGAGCGCCTCTAACGACATAATTGATTCGCTCCGAGCCAGCTCGCTCCGGATTGTACCGGCTCGATCCGGTTCGCAATTAAACAGATTACGACACACCGATTACTGAACTGATATCATCCACGGAGCATCCGCCCCCGCGCCGCGTGACTCCGGGAGACGACTCCAACGAATACCAAACGTTCGTTTGAAATATTTATCAATTTGTAATACGTTGTAAAGGCGGATGTAGCGTTTCACTTGACTGCTCTATATTTTGCAGCATTCAACATTTTGATTGACAGACGCGGTGAACTCACCCCCCGTCAGTATTGATTTTGAAGAAATGTCTTTTGTAATTGAAATCGTATTACATTTCAACCGAGGTTGTTTCTCGATTTATGTTGATAGGCAACTGACTATATTCAATCAAACCGAAGCGAGGTGAAAAACATTTTCATAAAAATATGTGTGTATTTTCAGTACACCTACGTTTTTTCTTGACTGAAAAGCGATTGAAGATGAAACCTCAAATCTTGCTTTAATATAAGAAAACATAACAAACATACTGATGTATTGTAGCAGTAAATCACAGCAGAACCGTGTATTATCACGAAATATTTATGTATTATTGAATTTGTGATATATGAGCTTCTATTAAGATGTGCTAAATTTTGCGTTTATAACGTGTATAAAAGTGTCGGAACACGGCGGTAGCAGAGCGATGGCCGGCGAGTGTTTACTCCTCGAATAGACTTTTATTGGAGAGAGCCGTATTTAGTGTATCAGAATAGTCTAATAGCACTTTATGAGTAGGTAAATGCCTAGAGCTGATAATGAGCGTCCAATATTCTAATTCTCATTGATTAATTACTTCCTCGGAATATTTTCTTTGCAAGATTTATCTGCTTCCCCGAAAGATTGATGCGGAGTTTGGAGCCGGCTTATGTTTTGAAGTTTTGGACAATGGGCAAAAATGTATGGAACGTGGTACCCGCTCCAATAGTCCTCATTAATATATCATTGAATAGACATTTTGATGCAGAAAAACGTCTACCATGGCGCCTGTCCCTATTCACGTTTGGAAAGCAGTAATCTCACTATCTATACTTATTATTATAAAGCTTTAATCTCAGGAACTGCTAGTCCGATTTAAAAAATTCTTTCAGTGTTAGATAGCCCATTTATTGAGGAAGGCTATAAGCTATATATCATCGCTACGCTATGACTAAAAGGAGCCGAGCAGCAGGGGTGAAACCACGGGGAACAGCTTGTGTTTTATAAATGATGAAGAATTTATTACAAACTACTTATATAAGTAAAATAAAGCTAGAATAACATGATATAACACATTTAGGATTCTATTATTAAAAGAAGTAAGAAAACAAGCATTCTTTAAATACAAAACATATATTTTATCAATAAGTGAGTAGATTTAAAACATTACATATCGGTATCAACTATAACAGCATTGAGGAAAGATGCCGGAGCAGTAAATCCCGTATGCCTCGCATAGCCTAAGTACCATACGATGGACACTATATGTGCACAAGTGCCGATCGTACGTCGCCCGGTTAAACATGTGCAATACTGTTGGACAATATTATTTGCACTGCTGATTAATATATAACAAAAATATGTTTTTACACGGACATGTCGCGACTGGATTCGTCCACGCAAAAGCCAGGCATCTTCGTGTATGCCATAGTCTGGCAGATCATCAAGTGCTCCCTCTCTGTACGTTTCAATTATATATAGACCATTTGATAAATGCTCGGCACAGTAAGATCTTGCCAGCTTGAGTTGGTATGTACCTAGCGCTAATAGAATTATATCCTCCTCCGTCATTGAAGGGAAGTTTTCAATCTGGCTCGCTTCCATCCTCTGAAAATCTACTCTTCTGTGGTTAAGCCGTTTTCTCTCTACATACATATGCAGAAGATTCGGGGTATCTATTTTCTGCCTTATTATATGGACGAATTCGTCTGCGTGTACGCTATCCACGATGGGTTGGTGGAAGTGATTCGTGATAGCTGCGGCAATCTTAAAATCAGTGAACATATTGGGCAGTGACTTATTAAAATATTTTTGCCGCAAGAGCTTAAAATCACGTTTAAACCGGCCATTTGCCACTTCCACAACCCACCGGCATAGCGTTACCGATCGAGCTTCGTTGGATTGTTCAGTGGTCAGCTGTGTCTCTTGGCGGTTCTTTGTTGGTGGGACATAGGATTCATACCCACATTCATCAATGAGGTCCAAGCTGTCTCTAAAACCTCGATCTAATATAAAAGCATCGTTTGTTCGGAGTAACCAATGTAATGGATGTTGTCCATCATTCATAATATCGCCCATTATTTGCGCATCTGTTTTTGTTGCAGCGTATGGACCCATTACATCCAATATATATCCATCAGTACATACAAGTAGGAAAGGTTTCAGTAGATTCTGAAACTTGGGTAAACTGTAGGATAATCTTTGGAATAAAAAGTTCGAGCTTTTATTTATGTAAATGTAAGTACCATCACCAATCAATAATAACTTATCATTATTTTCATTTCCAAATAATGCTTTTGGTATAGTTAGATTTTTTCCAATAATTGTTGTCTGTCAATGTGATCCACTCCCAAATGCAGCCCGACATAATTGTTACTGAGACACTCCCTCACAATAACCAATAAACGTTCGAGCTTTCGTCGTGACATGTTAAATAATGTCGCAAGTCTTTCATTTGGCTCCCCAGAACGCAGTTTTGTTAGATAAATACCTAATGCAGTTCTCGGCTCTCTACATCTTTCATTTAGTGCAGGTGTTTGTACCAATATATTATCAAACTCTTCGCACTTGCGTCCTGTCCAAAAGTGCATTTCTTCGTTGGTTAAAGCGCCTCTCGTGTTGAAGTCTAGCCGAGGTCCACGTTGTAAGGCCATTCTTAACATGTCACAAATGTCAGTAAACTGTTCTGTATTAAAATCATGAGTGACATTACATGTTTGAGGTAGCTCATCCCAAACATTGTTCTCTAAGTGCTGTGTACACACTCTTGCACCATTTGGAATATAAAGCTTATATTCACAAAAGATGTGAGTTTTAATTGTTATTGGGATTCGATGGCGAGTTGCGTTTGGACAGTTGTTAAATATACAATGCCGTGGTGTGTTTGGAGCACGTGTATACTCTGAAACTTGAAATTCCTGAACATTTTGCACAGCTTCCGGCACAGCTTCCGGCACTGCTTCCGGCACTGCTTCCGGCATTGCATCCGGCACTGCTTCCGGCATTGCATCCGGCATTGCTTCTGGCACTGCATCTGGCATTGCTTCAGGCATTGCTACGGGCACGGCAGGGTTCGCATGTCTTCTCACTGCATTATCAGCGGACTGCCAACATCGGTGACACACACGTCGTGTGCCATCGAATACCACCTGAAAGTAGTAAAAATATGATTTAATATATTTTTTTTTTGGAACTAAGCTAAAAAACTGAGAAAACAACGTCACGTAAATACAAAATATTAAAGTGTCGATCGTAACCTAACAACACTTTTGTTATAGTAAGCGCAGATTCAACAAAGTCGTCGGGCCATAAATCATTTCTCTATGTCCATCTTGCTTGCACTTATAAAGCTTATGGAACGCTAATGAAAAATAATAGGGCATTGGAATAATAAAAGTGACTTTCGAAGGTCCGATGACTCCACACGTGCGCACAGTGTCCAGGTAGCTAATATCGAGTTAGAAAGGATAAGCCCTTTTCTTTGTACTGCTAACCATTATCTATTGTTATTGGTAATGACCGTCTTAAGTGGCAGCACCTGTGCTATACTTAGATTAAGAGTATAAACGGCACGGACGAAGGGATGATGAAATAAAACCACACCTTGATTATAATAATGGAAGTGCTTACCTCCAGAACAGCATGTTCATGAATAAACGCAGCGAACTCAGGGCGCGTTCTTGACAGATTAGTTGTCAAAACATGTTGTTGGTATCTTCTGGTATATAAAGCTCGCCGACACATTACACAGTTGAGACGTTCCATTGCGATATTCCAGTTCGAAAAGCAAATCAGTATAGTCCACAACACTAGCACAGGTCAGCGTTAATTAGAGCGGGTAACAAGTCCAGTAGGAGCGCAGGGGTCAGTAGTTAATAAAACCGAGTTATGAAAGCACAAAAGAAACTCAAACAGCAGCTAAACGTCGTCACGAGCGCAAAACGAACGAGCGACTGACTGACGCAGGACGCGAACACGTCTGGTGTCAGTCGATCCCCTCCTCTCCCTCCCCCGCTGCTCTTGCGCACACCCCGCGCTCAGGAGCAACGGGACTCGAGTTAAAATGAGGAGTGCATGGCAAAGTCTTACGTAAAAACGTTATTAATAGAAAACATGAACGGAAATGCCGAAAATATTACCTTGGTACTCATTTTCTTACATAAATAAGTGGTAACTAATATACTCGTATATGTATGTTTATCGCCGGGGCCACGAGACTGTCTAAACAGGTTACTGTGGCCCTGGAAAGCAAAGGGAAACTGAAGGAACAGGGTTTTTATTAGTTAGTAAGACTGTCGTTTATCTTCAAACGCAATCAGATTTGAGAGTGGCGGCTATAGTAAAAATTGTTCCTCTTGGTAAGACCTTTTAAACGACACTACAATCATATCTATTGGAGCCGGGTACCATTTTGCTCATTCTCCTTTTTACTCCCCATTCTTTTATTTTAAATTATGGGGCACTTTAATTATACTACTCAGTTATGATAGCACGTTGTTTTTTTTAATTATCCGTAATATGTAACACAGCTCTGCTAGACGGATATTTCCGACGCCATGCTTACCGAAGTACTTGTCACGACTCCCACATGTGGATCTATTCTGAGATCAAAACACGGCATTCTTACACAAGCATCACATTTTTACGCAAACATCACTTTTTACAGGAATTCTATTCGTGCGCTCGTAAACTCTCGTTGATGTGTTCTCCGAGAGAGGGTACCTACCTACCTACCTACCCACCTACCTCCACTGTTTGAAGATAGCCTCGCCACCTGTCTCTGTTTACCAGATCATCACTTGACGAGAGCTGTGCGTATTTTTAAGTGATCATTGTAATATTTCTTCGCCCACGCAGAAATTAGTTTCGCTAATTTGGGAAACATTCCATGTCGGAGTAAACTTCCATCCCAGCTGGTCGAACGTGGTTGTAAAACAAATTGCTATCAACATTACATTTTAAGTTTATCATCACGATCTTTATAGATAGAATACAGATAGGAAATCAGTTGGGAACATCGTCGTGTAACGTGGATAGAATCGAGAAATTCCACTTTAGGACAATCTGTAATGTCTAAATTATTTTGATTGTAGATTGCATTAAGGGCATTGTTTCCATACTACCTATTCTCCTTTATTGTTAACGTTTATTATATCGCCCAGATTGCACACTAACTCGCTATCGAATAACCTGTACACTCCGCCCTGTGGAGAGTGTGCCAGTTATAACGTCGTGCCGTCGATTGCACTATAAACTATTCAGGCTACAGTTTGCAACTCTCTCAAATATAATGGTGCAAGTTGTAGTTGAATGCCCAAAGTTGCCGGAACGATTCATTAACACGGTGAGACTTGCTCTGTAGGTCACCAACAATGTGTTATAAGTTCATTCCTAGCAACAGTCACCTACTTCCGAAATATATTCAGTCGTAAACGTTAAATTAAACTTTATAGCTAAGGAGAAGAGTGTGAATATGAATACAGTTGTGACCTTGATTTAACCTTAAAAACGTATGTACCAGTTTAATAGCCAACTTTTATTGAAACTATTCTCCACTATACCTACTAGTGGAGCCGCGGTATGCAATAATTACTCCTACCCTCATTATCTGCCGGCAAATATAATAAAAGAGGGTTCAAAAGACTTATTGTGTTCATTAACGACAGATATTAAATTACTGAAGCCTGCACGTGTACGTGGAGGCTTTAAGTACGTTACACTTGCTCTGCTGGCGCGATTTCATTATTTCGTGTATGGCGCAAGTCGTGGCGGGGCGGGAATAATTACGAGGCATTAATAAGTTCCGGGAACTAATAAGCAACCTCTTCCCACCTGTAAAAGCACGCGCAGCATGGTTTTGCGGTCTGTTCATCATCATCACTATCTTGCCCTCGTCACAATGTCGAAACATGTCTTCTTCTCCCGTATCTACTAGACAAGTATTTTATTGGAGTTTTCTCCGGCGTCCATTGCTAAGAGCAAACTGCAATCACGAGTATTCGCCAGTCCCTGGACGCAGCCTGGTGATTATGCCAAATCATTATGGAAATGGAACTCGCGAACGGTATCGTCATCTTCCAAAATTCTGGTTAAATTACGATTACCGTTATCCGATAACCGCCTAATCAAAATAAACGTGTCTCTAGACTCGAAGGATCCTCGAAAATCTCGCGTTTCCTGGTATCGATCCTTAAGTGTGTGTAACAGGATATTATATTGCACAGGATCTCCTCTGTTACATGCTCCAACAAGTTTACTGATATATTGTTCTTTAACTAGCTTTTGTCAGCGGCTTCTCTCGTGTAGCAAATAATCTTTTTCTTCTTTGGGATCGTACAGCGGTAACGAGTTTGTATGTGTGTGTATAATTCCTATGTCCTAATCCAGCCGGTCTTTTCTGTAAGCATGTCGAAGTGAAGGTTTGGGTGAAGTGATCACGAAATGAGCTGTCATTTCTTCTTGATTACCTACATGAATTCTATCCTGATAACATAATTGATTAACAGCCGGTCTATTCTGATGGCACCTCACCGTGTACACTTAGGTGGAGTGAACGACAAGTGAGCTGTCATTCCATTTTGTTTGTATGGTTTGACAGCTCACTGGTCGTTCACTTCGCCTAAGTGTTCACTTCGACATGTTTACAGAATCGCACTGCAGGTCTTGATCTATCTGTATTCATCCAACAAACACCGAAAGTTGGACCATCAACAGATGTAAATAATACAGTATAATATGTAAATGTAAAAAATGGATGGATATGGATGGGTACGCAATAACAACTGAACGGATGTAAGGTTCGGGATAAATTCCGAAAGCTAGTTTATAATGTTAGTGAGAGAGGAAGTAGTAGCTACCCACACGCCCATAAACTTCAAATGTAGTTAATCCATGTCTTATCTGAGGCAGTATAATATTTGCTCGCCGCTTCCCAAAACATACCATCTATTTATGTATGGGTTACTAACCGCAGAATGTGCGTACGGAACCCTTTGTTGTCCGTAGTATATTGGTTTTAATTCCGGCTGTAATTTGAGGCGGGTTCTGTATCCCATCGCGGGTGCGGCACGTTTCTCACGGACTGTGGTGAAGCAACACTGACCGAGGTAGAAAAGTTTTCATCTTGAACTATGGAAAGTGCCTCTTTCCATAGTTCAAGATGAAAGCCTATCGTTTACCACATGTGTAAGTAGGCACTTAGTTATTGCTAGATAAAACAAGGACCATTGTAAGGAAAATTGTAATATATGAAAGAAAATTGTCCTCCGCCGCGTATGTCTGTGTGTCTGTTCGCGATAAACTCAAAAACTACCACACTGATTTTCATGCTGTTTTCACCAATGGATAAAGTGGTTCTCGAGTAAGGTTTTAATATACAATTAGTCAAGTCGGCGATGCCGCGGGCATCAGCTAGGTTAAGGCCGTACCCTGAGCAAATAACCTTGAGCATTTTTTCCCTACATAACAGCGCAAGAGATACAATAGCGAATACGCTCAGAATGTTGAATTAAATCGTTATAAAATCTAATTTTGGTCATTTGAAAAAAATACTTCTACCAAAATGTTCATAATTAAATTGCCTATCCATTAGTGTAAGTACAAAATCAAAATAATCGTTAGTTTTCGAGAAGATGCATGTTTTCAGTAATTTTTTCTCATTTCTGTGGGTTCGTTGTGAGAGATTACTTAAACATTATACTTAGTAATAAAAAATAAAATCTACCATTTTGAAGCCAAGATTATGTAGAAATTTAATGTATTTTTTATTAGTTGATATTTCTTTTGGATAAAGAGTAGATAGCTCCAAAAACTGCACAAAAAACGGCTAGCGCTGCGTTTTGCTCGGGGACGCGCCTTAACATATTTTGAAATCATAGACACCATTAACTATCGTGAACTAGAACCACATCATTTCACGATGTTCTGTTGTTGATGTTGTTGTGTTGTTCTCTCGCAGAACATCTTAAATTCCTATGTAAGTACTTGAATAGTATCAATCAATCTGCCCAGTCTTCCCCGTACTGCGCTGGGCTCGGCTCCAGTCTGGCTGAAGGCAGCTGAGCACTTGACATGGAGCGACATGGGTGGAGCGAGGGAGTTTCAGACTCCTACTGACTAAAACCCATTCGTGCTCCTCCTCTCTTTGCGGTCCAGGGCCGCGGTGACTCTTTCGAATTAAGTCCGATTTCTGACTGTTGATTTTACGTTTCCAAAGATATTCATGTGACAGCCTGAACCAACGGCGTGCTTTCCGAGACACGGAGGATACTCGCTAAGTATGTAATGGTTGGTCACCCATCCAGAGAGCGACTTCAGCAAGCGTAACTTAACCTCAAAGTTACTTCTTGGCACCGCACTCCTCGTAATTTTATTTTTTTTTATTTAGTGATATTTTCATCGCAATACGTATATCAGTTCTATCGTACCCTTAAAGAAAATCAGTCATATCTAGGACATGAACCCAAACAGACTCTTCGCATCATCGTTATTTGGCTGAGCCAAGATATTATTGAAAGTGCCTACGTCGAGTGTGTGTATTTCATGTCAAAAATTAGAACCTTTAACCTGTGGGTCTGTAAACATAAGTCACTTCACACTTATACAAGGGCTTGCACCCCGGAGAGAGGTGCTAATTACACCCCTGAAATTATAATAACCGGACGACGACCCCTCCCCGCCGCCGCCCCCGCCCTCGCCCTCCTCGCGCTGGTTAATTCAGCTGCTGCGTACGTGTTTCGGGTTCGCTCCCCGGCGAGGCATTAACTCGTGCTGATGTACGCAGCTGCTAATTATGCAGGAGGTACGTGCGAAACGTGCGAGCGTGCGACTTGCTCCATCATTCCCGCACGGAGCTCATAAATAAGTGCTCGTCGAGATTCTGACATTCCTTTGTCACACACACACCCATACGGTCAAAACGTTCAGGAAGCGGAGTCTGTGTTTCCTGGGGGACCTTTAAGCAAGAGAGAACAGGTTACTTCTAGACAAGCGTGCTCCATAGTAGACCGCGTCACCGCTTTCAATAAAACGTGAACCTATAAAAAAAGCAGTGAAGAGCGAGTCGGACTCGCGCACCGAGGGTTCCGTACCATCATACAAAATGTGAAATATTTTTAAATATTCTTGAGCGAGGTCTTTATTCATTCTTATTTGCAAAATAGTTGAGCAAGCATCATCTAAAATTATTCCGAAATTCAAGTTGATAGCATTTAAGATTAGCTTCTTGCGATGTCCAGATGTTACAGACGGAAAAACTTAGTCACACCATAAGGGTTTCTTTTTACCAATTTGGTACGGAACCCTAAAAATGTTCGTCAACTGGATTATCGCTGCTCTTGCTATTAAGGTATCAAAACTCGGCTTTGTAACAAATTCGGGTCAGCTATCAATATTCTGAAATTCAATGTTGGATAGCCTAACAATTACTCCTAAACTCTATTATATTAGAGAGAAAGGTCGAATCAATCAGTTTACATTGAGGCTGTTCTTGAAGAAGAATTATTCTGCAAACATATTTTGTTAATAAGATACGATTTAAAGGATTTCCATAAAGACGAGATCTTTTTACACAAATCCCGTTAAAACATTGTTTTTATTAGATAATCCTGTTGGAACTTTATTAAACGATGAAAGCATTCCGAAATCTTTGGAATTCTTATCGTGTAACTTTCTTTTAACTTGATGAGGGGAGCAGGAAGAGAGAATAACAAAGTACGAGATTTGTTGATGCAAGCCGCGCGGGTCGGAAGTGGGTCACGCGGGTCACGCGCGGATCACGCGCTGGTCCATACAACCTGTTACTTCACTTCCAGGGCATACGAAAACGTTTAATGAAAGATTAAAGGCGTGTTTCATTAATCTCTTTCAAAAAGTGGCTCCTTACTTAGTTTATGAATGGCACTTTCAATATTTTAATTCCTCTGCTCAAAGATTTTGAATGTTATGAAAAAGACGCATGAAAATAGATTGCATGTGGCGGAGATGAGAATGTTGAGATGGATGTGTGGAGTAACAAGAATGGATAAAGTGAGAAATGACAGAGGTAGTTTAAAAGTGGCGCCAGTGACTGAAAAGTTAAAAGGGAATCGCTTGTCTTGGCATGGTTATGTGAAGAGAAGGAAGGAAATGCATTTAACTAAAAAAGTAATGAACATAAATGTGGATAGATGGAGAGGGAGAGGAAGGCCAAAGAAAAGATGGATGGATTGTGTGAGGAGAGATATGAAAGAAATTGGAGTTAGTGAAAGTTTGACGGCTGATAGGATAGAGTGGAAGAAAAAAAACGTGTTGCGCTGACCCCAAGTAACATGGGATACGGGCAGGAAGATGATGGTAGTTTATTAATACTATTTTCGTTTTATTACCTAAATATTAATTACATTTCATTTACTATAGGTATATATACTTCCGATCATTATGGAGTTGGTTTGATTGCAAAAGATCATTAAGTTTAAAAATTACAGTTTCTTTTACATTGGGGTCACAGTTGTGAAGAAAATTAAAAAAAAAATGTTATAAGAAATAAAAAATATTAGATTTTTTTAATACGTTTTCCGTCGATTAAATTAGGTATAGTTTCCCTTATTTTCGTATACATTATAAAGACTCACACTGTATAGTTGGGAAAAAGCTAGGCAGGTGATTGTAAGTCACACGGGTGGCATACGGATCATTATAATTTAAGAGAGTAATTTATGAGGGACATGCTCCAACGCCTAAAGAGCTCGGAGCACTGTAAATTAGTGTCAAAGTCGACAGATTAGTATTCCAGGCAGCACTGGAGTCGCTGCCGACTTCATAAATTAAACTAGTCCACCGTTTATTATGAGCGCATTAAACGAATGTTAATGAACATTATAATGGAAACGTGCTGGCAATATGGCTCGTCGCAGACACAAAGCTATCTGCCTTTGGGAACAGTTTACATCGCGAGCGCCTAGCACGCCTTCTATTACTTTTGATGAAGCATTTAACACTGGTTCCTGATTTAACGTGACGTCTATTAAGTGCTTTTGATAGGGTGTTTCCAGTCAGTCAATGGTCTCAATAAATGTTAGGGTTTGTGAGGAAAGTTGAAAGCGGTGTAGTTGTTGTTGTTTCATCATCATATCAGCCAATTGCCGTTGACTGCTGAACCTGAGTCCCGGTCCTGAGCACTTGAGCAGCCTGCATCCATCCGCTGCCCCACCGCGCTTTAAATCATCGATCCATCGTGCCGCAGGGCCTCTCACACTACGTTTGCCCACTCGCGGTCTGCATCACATGTCTGCTCCATCGTCCGCCTGTGTTGTTGTTTGCAGTGAATTAATTTTTATTGGACGAATTTTCTACTTTCTACGAATGTTCTAAGTATAAAAGCTCTGTTGTATGTTTGGACATTTGTATAATTTTCAATCAGTCACGCTACAGAGGTAGAGCATATCCTGGGTTAGAACTCATTATCCTGAAAATATTATGTTCTCGTGGGATAATTTTCGACATTCACACTAACACAGCCACTTGTATAAACTAGCCAATAAATTTAAGCTGTAATAAATCATAAGCTGTGATACACTTTGACACAGTATCACAGTGTTGTACAAACATGTCCAAGTATATTTCGGCAGCGTCAGTGTCGAGTGTCGGCCATGACAGCTGACAGCGACGGCCGCGCGCACACAGCCATAGTGTCGTATAGTGTCGATAAAATGCTGTAACGTTGCGTTAATCCAGTTACTGGTTTATTGAATCATGTTACAGTGATTACTGACTCGCTGACACCTGGGGGAGATGCGAGGGTTGGTAGCATTCATGTACTTAGTTCCACGTGGTTATGAACAAAGGAATGGCACACGATGTAATTAAATACGAGTAGTACTTTGAGTCCTGTAGTCCTGCACATTTTCATCCCGCACCTTTGATTGCTTTTTTACCTGTCTGCAGGGGGATTATGATTTTCAACAGTATGTGTGTTTGTTAATATGCCAATCTATTTTATGACACACCCTGTAGCCTAAACGGCTGGATAGATTAAAAAAAAAATGAGGATTATAAGATTCTTTTCAAACAAGTCACTTTTTAAGGGACAAAAGTGCGGCCACTAAAATGCATAAACTTTTTTATCACTTAAAAAGTGACTGCAGTTGGTGGCATCAAATAAGTGATCGAACTGAAGTTTAAAATTAAACCTAAATCTAAACTTTTAAGGTAGAACAGTGACTTGTTTGAAACTTTTTATTCGCTGTTTAAAATAAAAAGAAAACCATTTACGGCTGTGACAGAATCTTGATTACGATAAATTCTGCAGAAAGCGTTTATGACTTGGGATATGAGCTAGGATCTGTGATCATACATAATAGGGAATATGCATGCGATTTTTTTATTTGCAAAATGAAATACTTATTAGCTCTAGAAAACAAGCATGAAATTATTTTTTTAATATCTTCATCAGCGATAAAGTTATAAAGCTTCAAAGATTACAATTAGAAAGAGAAGTCCGACATGAACTTTGACGTCAAATTCCATGACGTCTATACAGCTGCCATATAAATCAGCGTTTTCGTGAGAGGGACAGATATATTTGTTTAAAATAGTTATATCTCCTTTATTTTTCGAGCAATTTTGGTTCTATTTTCACTGTAAGTATTATATTTTTAGATAGAATGTGTAGATAATAAATATTTTTTTTATGCATATTCCCTATTGTGTACACTCATCGTCAGCAACGATGACATAATTATTGCACTGGTTCCATCTACGTGGGAGGTCCATCAATTAGTATGTAAAGCGGCGCGCGAACTCGACACTAATAATGACAGCTAATGAGGCGATATGAGGCTCTACAGTAACTAATTATGTTCTCAAATACCTACACAATGAATGAACAAAGACCTGCCGCCGTAAGCGAGGACACTTGCCAGGCTAAGTGGTCGGATTTTATTGCTATTAGGTACCTACCTAATTATTTAAAGGCGAGAGAATAAGAACCTCCATATTAACCAAGGTTAGGTGTTAATCTATATTTACAATTTCCTAAATAACACCAATTTTTTGCGTTCAGGTGTCATCTGAAGGTTGCTGAAAACGAAAATCTAAGCACAGGTTGCTTGATTTATCGTTTTAAGTAACATTAGCCACAACTTGCACCTGACTACTATAAAAGCTTTTCGCGATAGCAGTACGTGCCGCCATTTATCTCGTTATTGTATATTGTAGTTGTAATGCAACTCATTCCCTAGATGCAGAGACTATTAAAAACCCAACCCACCCTGCTATTCAAATGTAAACATTAACACATCTGTCTAGAGTTCTTATTTCTCTGAGCTTTGTACTAGCCAATTACCTAAGCGCATTGTCCCGGTATGTTTTTAGTTTTTCAGCAATTAGTCGTAATGCCTAGTAATGGTGCCTTCGCTAAGTAAATAGTTTTCATGTTGAACGCGCACCGTGAAGGGGGGCTGAGGGGGGCTGAGGGGGGCATGGTGGACCATAGTGGGTGGCCAGCACGGGACGTTGGTGATAATGGATGAACTACATCGTTTGTAAAAGCCTGGTATTGTTAACGTGTGTATGTGGAATTCTATTGTTTCGTTTTTTGTTGTAGGCACTATAATGTCGGCTGTGTAATTGATAGTACGGTTAAGTAGTGTAGTGCGTGTCAATGTGGACATAATGGAGGACAGCCTTGGACAACACTATTGTTGCTGAGGGCCTAGAAAAATTTGACAACGTAAGTCACCGGAATACTGACGTAACAAAACTGTTAAATTATCATTTCTAAGTATAACTCTGTATAACTATAATCATCGGTCTAGCCTTTTTCCCAACCATATCGGATCAACTTCCAGTCAAGCCGGATTCAGCTGCATATCAGTGGTCTACGTGGAGGGTGGATCTGCCTACCAGACCTCCACAACCCAGCAACTGGGTAACACGGTCTTCTTGGCAAGTCAGATTTTTTGGCTTCTGACTATCCGTAACGACTGTCAAAGATCTACAAATGCCACCCGGGACCAACGGCTTAGCGTGCTTTCCGAGGCTTGGAGGTGTCTCGCTGTGTTAAGATGGTCACCTAATCACAGACTGACCTCAGCAAGCGTTGCTTAACCTTGAAGATCGATCCGTGTAACTGTTATTATTTAGCCACGAGCTCCTCTCAGTATACTTGTGAATAAGTTTAAGTAGTAAGAAAAGAAAAGTTTTTCTAAGAAATTCACTTTGTATTACATTCGATATTGTATTTGCAGCAATAAAGTAAGCCATAGCATTCCCTCCGGTCCCTTACACTCTTCTTATTTATGACTCCCTAGTAGACATCGTACAGTCCAAGATATCGTCTCATTCGCTCAGGGCACTCCACTCGCTCAGGTATTCTTTTTTTTTTAATTTTTTATTCAAAACGGGGAAACTCTTGGCCCAAATCTCACCTGGTGGAAAGTGATGATTAGGCCGAAGATGGAAGCGAGTTTCACCCGGAATCCTCTAACATAGAGGAACTGGCTATCATACTTCTAATTGCCGGAACACAACAATGCTGTTAACATTGTTGTTATGGCGACAGACTTAGACATGATGGTGGTAGCTTGCCAGGCGGACTAAGAAGTCCTACTATCAACCAAACCGAGCAAAAAATTTGCCCCCGCTGGGAATCGAACCCGGGACCTCTGGGTCTGAATCGGGTGGTATAACCACTACACCACGGAGGCGGTTAGTGTCACCTGTTTAGCACCACCCGGGGACCACGTGTAGGGATTCGCTGAAGGGTATTCTCCTACGGACGCGGGTGACTCGGCCCCCAAAAACCACTATTCCCCGCTAGAGTTCCGAGCCGTAGCCAGACTAGACGGATGCACACCTGTCACTCTGACAGCTGACTGATGTGACTACAGAACGAGTTGGTTGCGTTTGTATTTACAGTTTTCTCTCTTTTACTCGTCGAGGTCTTGGCTAGATAGTAGCAGCCACACATATGGATGCTTGAAGTTAAGCAACGCTTAAAGAAGATAAGTGCACGGATGACATCCATTACGTATCGAAACTCGTCCGTAGCGGACACCACGTAAAGCCATTCATTTGGTCTTGGCTGACATGCGTAGATCTTTGGAAGTCGTTAATTAGAAGCCGGAAATTCTTACAGTCAGTCTTGTAAGGGATTTCGTCACCGATGACTAAAAGGTTACTACGTGAGTTTGGTATTCAAACTGGATTGTTGCGAACAGAGCGCTGGTCGCAACATAACGTTATGTAGTAGAATCTGGTTTCGCTGGAAGTCGACACTGGAAGATGGATAGTTGAGAAAAGGCGAATGATTTGTCATATATTTTCTATTTGTCATAAATATTCATAAGCACATTTCATACATTCACGATGGACGCACGATGACCATCAATGAAGGGCCATCATGAATGGGATTACAATGGCCTATTGTCGAAACGCCATGATAGTCGTAAAAATGTCGTTAAAGATAATGTATTGCGTGTCGAGGCGGAGGTCACCATCACTGTGTGAATGTAGGCGATACCAGCATGTACGTATAGGACTTGTACGAGAATTCCTTCAAGATACAAGCATACTTAAGATTCATTGGTGATTATTGAAAATCTGATTTTGAGAACTATTGTTTGTATTCATGGATGCTGTCACCCCCGCCAAAGTTGCTGACAGTTGCCTTGTAATGATTCCGAAACGGATTAGGTGTTAAAATTAAATCAACCACAAAATATACCATAGACGCTACCCAGGAACTTGGTAAGATTAAGTGGGATGGGGTCGGACTCGTCTGTCGCATGACAGAAGGGAAATGCGTTAAAAGACCCACAGAATGGGTCCCACTAAACGTCTCGGTAAGACACGTCCTCCTTCCACAATGGCAGGCCCGCACTAGCATAAACAGAATTGTGTGGGAGAGAGGCCTTTGTCCTGCAGTGGAACAATATAGGCTAGTTAGATTAGATTACATTAGAAACATGCATAGTTAATATAACTTAGAGGCGTACCATTGGGATCAGAATCACGCACGCTACGTGCATAGTTAATAAGTCAACTGTTTCATAATCATAAACGTCGAATTGTTACATACATAGATATTTATTTGTAGGATGATAAACATAGAAAATAAAATAATACATAGAAAAAAATACACATTCGTTATTTCTGATTTGTTGTAGATATAGTATATTACTGCAGCGACCAGCAAAAGAGGTATTGATGGACGAAAATGTAAATGTGGCCCGAGGCGTGTAAGAGTGGCCAAGGCTTTTATTATACTTAAATACTATACTATTTTATTATACTACTCAAATAATGCGCGGAAATTAAATACATTTACTTTTACAAATCGATGCTGAACAACGAGCAAAATAAGTAAACTCCTGGTTGCCATGTTTAGGAGTAAAAGATCGTTCAATTTTTAAATTACACGACAGATATGAGTTTACTAGAAAACCTACCTAACTATACTATTAAGTTACTGTCACGGTATCGTAGTACATGTTTATTACTTCACGGTGACAGATCAACTCGAATGTTTTATATTTGATTTGGCTGACATTGCCAGTGTTCCATTTTCTTCTCTAAATCAACATCGGATCTTTCAAAATAATCCGTCAAACGAAAGATGTTTACAAGCAAATATTTAATAAAAGAAAAAATAACAAGGAAAACGCATTTAGATTTTATTACAGGTATTACCTGTTTTACAGTCACGCCGAAGCTAAGCGAGTAGTTTTCTTTTCCTGCTGGAGATTGAATAAACTTCTGTAAGCGTACACATTTACATAATCCGGATTTAACGGCGTTTTTAAAGGCCGAGAGAAATAAAACTCGAGCCTGAAGTGAATGGAGGGTAGTTTGAATTGAAGTAGGTACCCACTCAACAGGAAGTCGGCTGACTGTTCAGGTTTGTTCGAAGAAATCTATGTGGCGATCAAAAAGAAATTCTGTTGTTAATATTAACAACAGAGTTTCTTTAAAGTTAAAATTAAAATTCTGTTGTTAATATTAACAACAGAATTTCTTTACTTATGATTTTATTTTAACAGGTAGGTAAAATGTTCAGGAAAATATAATCACCTCATAACTAACAAACTTGCGTTTCCCACGAACAGTTTGAAAGAGTGATTGTAATCAGTTTTCAGTAGCCTGCAGCCTTCAACAAATCAATATTGAGCCTAATCAGGTTAACTTAAAGCCATTTCACAGTGAATCAATTTTAAATCACGTAATCGTGCCCATCTGAATGAAACAACAAAAGCAAACAGCGCCACTTCCCGCGATGACTCTCGTAACCCGGAGCCTCCCTAATGAACTCGTCGAGCAGTCGAGAGGGTACCTACTGGCGCACCCCGAGCCGCCGACACACGGAAAGTGGACACAATTATGTTTCCATTACCGCTCATTGTTATTTAGTCTTCATTACATCGGAAGCTGCTCGGTGCGACTCACTGAGCTTGCCCCGGGGGCGCTCAAGACGTTAAGTGATTAAAGATCAGTGTACTTACTGAATTAAATATATTATGTAGTAATTACATTGTGGTAGGATAAACTACATAGAACAAGAAGGTTCTACATTGTGTTGCGCGCTCTTTAACCATTCCACACGTGTTTTACGACACAGACGGACAGTCTCTGAATGGACGCAATCAGTATTTCTTTTTCTATTCTAGAGCTGCTGCTGATCCATTTACGTCTTAATTAAGACCCTTTAGGCGTGTTCACAATCGGTGTGCCAGCCAGGAGCAGGCAGGGACTACTTCATTAATTGATTCCCGATCAATCAGCCGACAGGCGCCGGGTGTAAGCCTGCAGTTCAAACGAGCGGCGATAAGGATTCAATTAAGGGCCGCGTGAGGTACACCGGGACTACTGGGAGCTACACGAGCGAGGGACAGAAGGCTAGCTGAGCACTGAGCACAAGCAACACACGGTACGGTACGATGAAATTACAAACTTTTACTAAAGGCTTTCAAAAGTTCAAAATTCAGATGTGGTACCTAAATAGTAACGCGAACAGTTGGTTGATACTTTAGGCAGAAAAGTTACCGTGCCAAGTGCGGATGTCAAAGACAAAGAAAACACTTTTGCCAGATTTAGTTATTAGGAGTAGGTGTGTGTCAGAATGTTTGAATTTTGAATGAACTGGACCTTTTGAATTTAATATTCGTACTGGCTAAGGTTATTTTGCTACAAGTCAGTAGTAAGTCGTCTAGTCACTTTCAAATGTATTTTATTGAGTGAATGCCTAAACGGCATCTAACTTGAGAGAATCATTTTATTTGGCTCACATTTGTGCTGATATTGGTTACTAGTTGTTTCTTCCTTAAATAATCACAGTTCTGGGAGAGAGTCTATATGTAGATTGTGTAAATGGACGAGTAGAGTTCCTGCAACAGTTGATTAAAATACACAGCATATTTTATTGCTGAGCATTAACGAAGTACAAACCAATACATTTTTTTCTGAATTCTTTTCATTCACATTCATTTGTATCGCCCGCAGCTTTATTAAAACGTGGAATACGGAAATTTGTAAATGTTTCGTTATTTTCTCAAAAAGCTATGGTGATTGTGAAATATAGTTTTTTGGTTTAAAAAGTAACGTCAGTATAAATGAACTACGTTATCCACATGGCTCACTGACTTACTGATAGGTTTCAGAACCTTTTTTTTAATTTTATCGGTTGTGGAGGTCTGGTGGGCAGCCGCTCCATGTAATATACTGTAAATTATAGTTGGGAAAAGGCTAGACAGATGAGTCTAACTCTCTATTCTGCTCTGCCCAGAGCGGAATGGAGTCATTTGATTACCAACACTACATACACTAGAAAAAAAGGTTCTTTTCCGTGTGTGTGTGTTGCTTTCTATTAACTATTCCGTGTGACTCCTCCTCACCAAAGGAATCAGGGATGGCTTTGTGTAAATGATTGCTAGAGAGTAGGTTACTGTTGTGATGACGGCAACAGAGGGAAGGATTCTTGACAGTGCACATGTTATAGCCATGAAAGTAAAACTAGGACTTTTACATGAACCTTGACGAGTGATGACTTCAGTGAGGAAACAAGTTGAGTCTGTGTCGTCAATAGCTCCACGGTCATTAGCGATAGAAGATAATAAAAGTTTACGAGTAGAGCTGTCAGTGCAGCCGCGCGCAACTCTTCTGTGTCAGCGGTCAGCGGTATGACATCCTCCGTATCTTGACGTCGGTGTTCACACTAAACTAACTCTAGTTTACAATCGACTCAATGGCTTGAGAAAACGATAGACGTTTCTTAACGACTTCCATTCCGACTAAATCTATTTTAAACGTGTATTTTATTTCTTACAGTTAATTGGTTTTCCCTGCGGCTTTGCTTTCATGTCCCATAGAAACCGCGCTTTCGAATCAATACTTTAAAATAATGATATCCTTTAACAAACATGAAAAAAAAAACCTTAATATAGCATAAGTTTATATTACGACTAGCCACAAAAGTTGTATCGTTAGGAGTTACTACGTCCTCAGAGTCGGCCACAAAACACTGAGATTGTGTTCGAGTATTGTTCTACAAACGTGCGAGTAAAACAATGCAAGCGCGCAATCCGACAAGTTATGTTCCTCCCCATACTGCTGCCAGTCGCTGTGAGCTGATAACTATGCGCTGCGTGGTGTGGGGGCTTATCGACTGGTTGTACAGTTGTGCATGTACCCATGCACATAATTAGTCTACCGTGTGCTGCATATGGAATAGCGATTGATACAACCTGTTATGATGCATGTTAAGGTGCGGTTCTTCAATGTCTACGGCATGGAACGATCGTTCCTGAACGTGCGATACAAAGATAGTGACATAGTATAATTCTTAACTTAAAACAACCTTGAGTTAAGCTGGTCTTTGCACATGAAATTTTCTTCACTGTAAAATGTATATTTAAAGTTGCTATGGTGTACAACAAAGTATTAAGAGTTATTTTCTTCCTTTTCGTCCATTCTTCATTCGACTTCCTGTTTTAGTTTTTACTTAAGCGTCGTGTCAGTTAGCGTCTCTTTTTGTTTATTGGCATCTGGTCAAGTTCAACGCTGCTGAGACCCAAGCTTGACTTTTTTCCGCCTAAAGGAGCCAGTTCCACCCAGATCCATCTTTCCGAGGTGTAACTGTGCTAATAACCGACCAACTTGAGCTTCTTGGGGTTACTTTAACATTTACCCTCAAAATTGGGCCCTTTCATTTCTATGAAAAGGCCCAATTTTAAGGGTAAATGACTCCCAGACCTTGAGCTTTTGCCTCTGCAAAAGCTCAAGTGGCTGCAAAAAAGTTCTGGAGTCTGTGTTTCCTGGTAGCTACAACCTGGGAGTCTTTAAAAGTCAAGAGTAAATAGGTTACTTCTAGACAAGCGTGCTTCATCTTAGACCGCATCATCGCTTACCATCAGGTGAGCCGTGAGATAGTGGTCAAACACGTGCCTATCAATAGTAAAAAAATGTCTCTTCCTGCACGCACCGGCTGTGGTGTAGTGAAATGCAGTAGAGTACAGTCGCCCGGAGCGGCAGCTGACAGGATCGTGTCCGTCATAGTTACGTCGAGTAGCAATGGGTGGAAGCCTCAAGTTCTCAAAAGAAGAAGGTTTTATAAGGGAGATGATCGCCGTTGTCGGTACATGATGGTACATGAGGTACGATATGATTATCACCCCAGAACAAAAAAGATACCTTAACTCCCGCATTTAAGTTACTGAAATCTAACTTTTAAGTAATTCCGAATCAGAACACAGCGGTATGTTCTTGTCGACCACTTCTTTAGCTATTACATTACCCGGTTGTTTAGAAGTTGTGGAATTTAATCCTTGAGCCCTGGAACTGTCACAATAAATTGAAACATTCAACGAAACGTTCCGCCAACTTATTTCATTAATTTCGTGGAAACCTTGAGGTTTGTACTCAAAACTCCCTTGTATTAAGGTTTCAACCTTGTTATATTATTATTTATTTAATATTTATATTATTTGTTACTGGATTCTTGTGTCATTTGTAAATTAATCGTCAATTTAAAAAAAAAAATGCCTAAACAACAACATAATGCCGCCGCGGGTCGGACATTCTATAAGTTTGTCGGACAATGTCGTCAAACTCAGCACTGATTGGACATTCAGCCGCGCGTCGGTCGCCGGGTGACACACACGGCGTGTCAGGGGTGACACACGCGGCGTGTCAGGGGTGACACACGCGGCGTATCAGGGGTGACACACATGTGTTGTGCGCACTCCTGTTGTTCCTGCTCGCCTATGATTGATGGCGCACTGGAGCGGCTGATTGATTGGAGCTGATTGAATGGCAGCCCCCGCAGCCCCAGGATGTAGCCGATACGCTACTAACGTTTAATCGAATGTCAGTCAGTGTGAGGAGTGCGCGCTAAGTACCGAGATATCCCCCTACTAATGTTTCATGTTCGTGTACGAGCACAGCTTTGTTTATAGCGCGCGTATTCTGTCAGTATTTTTGTAGAAAGTCGTAAATTTTGCGCATGATGACACCGCTGCGTGGCAAGATGTTCCTTAAAATAAGACTTTGTTTTAATACACAAGTTTGTTTAAAAGAAACCGAAATTCTGAAACATTTGGTTCAGTGCAGAACTCTCGCATTAAACATACATCGCGCGTCTCCAGAGCTCGGAGCAGACAACAAGTTACAAAGCTCTCAGGGCAACTCTTTCTGTATTCATGTTTACGAAGTTTGAGATTTTTTCAAAGTTATGTTCCTTTGAAGAGAGGTCTTTTAATGGAGCGTCCTCTGGGGAGGTCATTACGACTTGTACCGCACGAGGAGAATATTCAGGAGGGCGGCCGGCCGCGGTTATTGCCGCACTCGCGTGATATCGCGTCGAGATCGAGCGGCGCCGGGAACACGACTCGTTATTAATATCTAAGGTGCCCTGAGCGCCCAGCGCGCCGCCGGCACTACTTGTGACTACGTTATACACAATGGCATAACTTGGCCGCGGAAATTATATTAATTTTTTCCTACTCCTCCGCTGTACTTTCTGATTAATTTCGATGCGGGATCCAAGACAGTTGAATCGTTTCTCCGGGACTCGTCGGGCTTCATTAGCTCGGCGTTTTTCTGGTGGTCACACATCACTGTTGATCTGGTTTTCAGGAGTTGCAGTGGTTGGGAATATGTGGCGGGTTTGTCCCAATAAAAAAAAATAACTTGGCTGCTATCTCTCGACTAGAACTGATTGCAATTGACATAAATACGGGATTATTGTTGGTGAAGTATCTGACGCCTCGGAAACTAACTCTCAGGTACAATTGAGCCGAAGTGAGATTATATCAAAACACGCGTAAAATCTAAGTTCATTGTTTTCCAGAAATCGATTTAGTTTAAGGAGCTATTCACGATACAAATAATTTATATCAGAACTTTGAAGAAGACAAATGGTAGACCTTAGGTCTCTGTACCTTTTGTTTTAAATAACAAAGTAAGATTGATTCACTCACCCTTCCCTTTACCAACTAAGTTAAGGCTATTCAGTACTGAGCTAACAGCGAACTAGAGTACCTAAGTCAATGTTACTCGAGATGTAAATGATCTCAGTATTTGAGTAGGTTGAGCATCTAGACGTAGACTCGGACACGCTGCTGACACTTAGCGCCAACAGTTCGGAACAACTTCGCGCCGACGATTCAACTCAACCTTCTAAGAATTAATGTTTCAGACGCCTTGTTATCTCAATTTAATTATGTAAAGTTTAAAGTGACGCTCGCGCCAGAGGTTGTAATGTTACTCGTGTTTTTGTAAGATTTCGGATTGTTATGGAAGCACGAGAACGTTTAACTTTGCGGATTAACATTGTCTGCTTTAATTGAATCAGTCGCTTTCCCGTGTCGCATCTTTTAAAGTTTGCAACTCGTAAGTGGAACAGACGTCGCACTCGGGAAATACTTCGTCGATAAAAGTCAGTTTTCATTTAGTTCTCCAGCAGTCGATTACGGTGACCACAGACATGTCGGTAAAGTATCGCACGGACCAATTAAGCTCCGCACTAGAACTGTAGCGCTCGTACGATTGGATCCATTTCAGCCGCACGACTAGTTGCATCCGTTTTGCGCAAATTACGGGTTGCAGCTAACATTGACGTCGATCTGGTGCACACCGACAAACAAGCCAACTAACCGATCTGCGTGGATGGTTAGCTAGGCTCACAGAAGTTTGCCACATATAAACAGTTTGAAAAATGGTTTTTTATTTGGCTGCTACAATACAGAAAATGAATGGTTTGTTCGGAACCTCATGGAACATTGCATTGAAACACTTAACCGGTGAACAAATGACAATGTTTAAAAAGTTTCTAACTGCTTAAATTTTCGGTAATCTGTTTTATCTTCGCACTAACTTCATAAGCGAAGGTTAAAACACGTCGCCCATCAGAGAGGCTCGCGAATGAGGGTCAACCCGTCATTTGTATCGGCGAGCGTGTTCGTGAGCGGCCTCATTTCTCATGTGAGGCTGCGACTGCCTCGATTGTGACCCGTGACTGAAATATTTCATCACCTCAGCCGGAGAGAAAAAGGCACATTTGGAGCCGATCTAAGATTATTTAGACGTTTGTTTAGATCGAACAGGAGCTTGATATGGGCACCGATTAAGGGCAAACGAAAATACGTAGCCAATTGAATGTTTTCAATACACAATTTGTGTGACTTAACTTTTCGTCCACAGAATGCGGCAGTTGGTGCTCGTCACAATGGCCCTCGTTACCGTATAGGTCCACTCTGCGCCGCATCAACGTGACACCTCCTCGTGCGGCCCCCTCCCCCCCTCGGGAGTCCCGCGACCGTCCTATCTAATATTCCGCTTATAAATGCGGAGATAAGTTTGTTTGCTTGCCGGGCTCCATCGTGGCTGCTCGGCCACATATTGCACGTGACATGAAGATGGACGCCGCGTGATTCAAGCCGTTCCCGAGGGCTGCAACTGCTTCCACGCGAGCGCACACGGAGGTAAAGGTTGTGTATCTTGCCTCTTCCTATCTCTGTACATGTTGTAGATAAAATTGGAAAAATAGTTTTTTATCTGTTTAACTTAGTCAGGAACATGATTTGTACGAAGGCTGATGATATATTTGCACTGACATATAAATGCTAATTGGTTAACAGCAGCTACATTCAAGCAATTTTCGAAACAACTAGAATAAAGATGTACAATCAGAGAGCCAATTCTACTAATTTTCACATTCGCATCGCATTCGCATGTCAATCGCAAACTGTCAAAAATGTATGAACATTAAGACTTTTTGACAGTTTGCGATTGACATGCGAATGTGAAAGTTGTTTAAAACTTATTAGAATTGTGGAATATTTCCAGCAAGAAGAAATGCATGTTCTTTTATGCAGCGCAACCAATAGTAAAACTAAATCATGGTATTTTTTATTTTAGAAAGGCTTCCAAAACCATTATATCAGTAACTAGCTGACCCGCGCAACTTCGTCTGCGTCACATTTTCCATTAATGCTCCGCTCCTATTTGTCTTAGCGTGATGATATATCCTATAGCCTTCCTCGATAAATGGGCTATCTAACACTGAAAGAATTTTTAAAATCGGACCAGTAGTTCCTGAGATTAGCGCGTTCAACCAAACAAACAAACAAACAAACTCTTCTGCTTTATAATATTAGTATACATTTGTTAAATCCGTTTAGGTTTTGGTTGCACCCCCGTTTTTCTGCAAAAATTACGTATACACGATTCCTGCCTATGCGAATGCGGTATCAGCGGTATGGGAGAGGGTACTTTGGACCACATAAATTCTTTGAATGTTCCAGAAACGGCCCCTCACTCGATTTATATGGCCGACTCCTCAAATTTAAAATCCTTCTTCCGATTAACTTTCCCTGCCTTTTAACGTATTCCTCTCCAGAACTGCTTGTGGCGCTGATGATTTTCATCCGTCACAACAACATCAAACTATGAGTCATACACAATACAAAATTACTGTTTATGTGGATGTGGTATATTATAATACAATTTTATTGCTATACTAGCTGACCCACGCAACTTCGTCTGCGTCACATTTTCCATTAATTCTGCGCTCCTTTTTGACTTAGCTTAATTATATAGCCTATAGCCTTCCTCGATAAATGGGCTATCTAACACTGAAAGTTCTTGAGATTAGCGTGCTCAACCAAACAAACAAACTCTTCTGCTTTATAATATTATAACTCAGAGGTTCTCAGATTTTGTTGTGCAAGGCGTTGCGAACGTTCGACACTCGAATCTCGTGCGCGTACCTGAGAGTTTCTCTGATTTTGTTCAGCAAGGCGTTGTGAACGATCAGGTGAAGATTCTCCCATACGGCGTATTCTTGCTGCCCGTGCTTGAGAACTATGTTTAGTAAGTTGAGACATGGCTCTCTTTAGGCATTTTCAAATGTTTAAGAAAATGTTAATAGCGTGTAATATTCTAGCTCTGAAAAGAACTGTTGTGTAGCCCTGAAAAGAACTGTTGGTTAGCCCTGAAAATAACTGTTGGTTAGCCCTGGAAAGAACTGTTGCTTAGCCCTGAAAAGAACTGTTGTTTGGCTCTGAGAAGAACTTTTGCGTAGGTGCAGTTTTAAGAACGAAATCTAAAGAAAATCGCACGAAAATTATTAGACTTCGCGCACGACCGCTGCATAGGGAGCCGACGTACTTATACTTATCTATGGAGCCGACCTCGCGGCTGAGCCGCGCGGGTACCTTACTCATAGATCTAAACTCCCCTCCCGCACGCGCACCCCCGCCTTGGTGACGTCCACTTCGCAACGGGTCGTGCAGCAGAAATCGTAATATTTTAATTTCGCCATAACTTCAAAACCAAACGTCCGATTTTAATCATTCAAAGACCAAATATTATCTACATAAACTGTACTTAGTGATGAAATACTTTATTTTGATAAAGATTAATAGCATGAGTAAAATAAACGCGTTTAAATGTAGTCCAAAAAAAATCAAGATTTTTAAATTAAAAAAATGGTTGTTGTGCCTCACTCGACATAGATAGGTATAGTGTGTCGCGGACTTTTTTGTAGATATTTATAAGATCTACAATTAATTAGAACAATGTATGGTTCTATCTTTTATAGTTTAGGCAGCGTACACAAAATAAGTTACTTTTCTGGTTGATTTTTACACCTTGTGTCCGAAAAACCCAAATATCTTACGGAACCCTATTTTTTTTCCAAAATAAAATATAGCCTATGTTACTCGTGGATAATGTAGCTTTCGAATGGTGAAAGAATTTTTAAAATCGGTCCAGTAGTTTTTGAGCCTATTCATTACAATCAAACAAACAAACAAACAAAAAAACAAACAAAGTTTTCCTCTTTATAATATTAGTGTAGATTATTTTCTTATTAATGTATTTCATGTTTGTTTCAGTCCTATACTAACCCAGAAGATGTTCAACTGTACCAACTAATCGAAGAATATAACTCCTGTTACCGTTCAAGTACGATACACACTTGTTTTCCCTATTCACTTTAGACATTGGCAGAATAGTCGACATCGGCTTTACTTGCCATATAAAAATATTGAATAGAATAGATTAATAGAATTGGCCCTCAGAACACAAGTCCGAAAGGTCCTAAATGTACTCATAGAAGGCTTTTTGCTTTCTTTCAAAATCCTGACATTTTACTTTTCATAAAGTAATCCTACCAGCAAACAGTTCTTGCAAAAAAAAAACACGTTTTTTTTTCCAAATAAATGTTTTCCTACATTACACGCTCGAATGTAAAGCTATAACGTACATGTTTTCAGTTATTTCAAGACGGTGAGCTCTTAAAGCGAGCAGCAATGCTAACAATGTCGTGTTGTGTTCGTTTGAACTGTTGTACTCGTACCTAGCAGCGTTCGGATGAGCCGAGTGAGTGACGCTTCACACGCGCCGCCTCGCACAGGTGCGGGGACAGATGTCGGTGTGACCAGACATCTGTTAAATGGAGTTAAACGTTAAAAGAAAAAAAAGACGAAAGAAAATGTATTTATGCCGCCAGAAGCGACACACAAAAACATAAAATTAAAAGAAAATAAATTACCAACTAAATACAAAATGAAAAGAAAACATGTTATCAACTAAACCTGACATAACAGCGGTGGTAATAGTTTTCTTTTTTTTAACCGACTTCCCAAAAAGGAGGAGGTTATCAATTCGGTTGTATGTTTTTTTTTTTATTTTTTTTATGTTTGTTACCTCATAACTCCGACAATTATGAACCGATTTGAAAAATTTTTGTTTTATCTGAAAGGATATACTTGCAGATTGGTCCCATTTAAATCATATCAAAATCGGTTACGAACTTTGGATTTTAGATCGAAATAGCTGGAATTTGACTATTTAGATGATTCTTTGATAATCGAAATTGCGTATTTTACTTTTCTGCGATTTTGCAGTGGTGTTGTTAGGTGTATAAGTAAAAAATAACTTTAATTTCGGAAGTCGGTGTATTTGTTAGTTTCTTCGTATTTTGACACCGACTTCCGAAATTAAAGTTATTTTTTACTTTGTAGTGTTTTTTTTTTGGAAGTCGGTTGTATTTTTTTGTAAAAAGTTTTTTATTTTTCACTTTTTTGTGGTGCCCCATTTTTATTTTCCTATCAATAGACACGCGTTTGGTCACTATCTCACCTGATGGTAAGCGATGATGTGGTTGAAGATGGAGCACGCTTGCCTAGAAGTAACCTTGCATAAGTTACTTGTAGGCAAGCTCTTGACTCCCAGGTTGTAGCAAACACAGACTCTTGAAAGGAATTCCACTCCTTAGCTGTACGCACAATTAATGTGTTCCCAAAATATTTTGTGAGTGTGTGAGCGGGATGTCCACCACGTACCGGTGGTCCGATGATGGAATGGGCAAGGTTGAATTAAACTATGCAATTTCATTCGTCTCACACTCCTCAAAATGCAGCTGATAGAAAACCGACAGGCTAGCAACTCGGCGTCGAAGCTCAAGACTTTAGAGCTTCGACTCGACGAGCCTATTCTATTCTATTAGGGGGTTTTGGTTTCCGCACTTGGTCCTGACGTTGGACCATTGTACGTGAGCCATGGCGGCCGTCACTCCAACCATCCAACCTCCCTCCAGAAACAGATAAGTTTTATCGGCGTGTTCAGGATATCTGTGAGCAAGTTTGGTGACCCTATAGATTGCTTCCGTATTTCGGCGACGCCCTCACAATCAAGGAGTACGCGCGCGTACTCCTTGATTGTGAGGGCGTCGTGCGGTACCGTTTCTTCCCCCTCATGCATGCTCTGCATAGAGGGCTGTCCGTTATGCCTATCGTGTGCAAGTGTTTATTTAATGAGCAGTGACCGACGAGCCTATCATTGTCGATGATCCGCTTGACTCGTTTCTCGATGTCAACAAGGGCATCAAGCTGTTATCTGGCAGATCTATCCCAAAGATGAGAGCAGTACTCCATACATGATTGAACTTGCGCTTGATAAAGTTTAAGCAGCTGTTCCAGCGTGAAGTACCGTCACACCTTTGCTAGGATCCCCAACTTTTTGGCAGTCACTTCAGCCTTGTTTTGGTACTAAGTCCCACGGTTCGGTAGAACCTGCCTTCTTGAATAGTAGACCCTATCGATGTCCACTGATATCTATAAGTAACAACCGCAGGCGGTCGGACATCGTTGACTGGTAGAGAATGCCTATGGCATTAAGTCCGCCTCTGTACCTACTTTTTTGTGCTGAAAGTGTTAAATAAATAAATAAGACTGGCGAACAGGATTAGTGTCTCGTAGTAATTTGAAATATACTGAAAAGTTAGATATAATACCTTGTCTAAGTTGTAAGTCTGCCGAGTAGGTCCCTCCACAGTGAGTCACGGCCACGCGTGTACGTGTATATTTAGCTGTAATGAGTGTGGCAACACCGGCTCGTCAGGGCTCGCTGTTTACACACGGTTTATTTTACAAGTTTACACGGTAGGTCACTGTACAAATCACAACATATGTACAGTGACAGAAGGTTCAAAAACCATCTTTGTGACATCAACTCTTAGTTACCTATAGCATTTTGTACAGAAGTGGATACCATTTGATTACCAACATTATTTTCTACGTTACCGCACCGCATCGTCTTTGCCAAAAATTCAAATAACAGATAAAATTAATGAAACGACAAAAAACAGTCATCAGACCAGCATCCTTTAGCGTCGAGTCTACCTCGATGTTGTAAGCCTTCTACAGTTATCTGTGGTTTGGTTCAAGGCCAAGTTTGCGTGATTCGGGGCATGTTTATGCTACCTCGCAGGGCCCCGGTTATGAGCCCCGTACTTGTTGCTACGATCCCATGAGACACCGTGCTCCACAATACGCACGTACACTTGTCACGTCGAGTCCCATCGCAGCCCCCAAGGACACGGGGGCTGACAAATGAGCCCTTTGGTGTTTGCTCTGAGGTTTTTCCTGGAACTTTCATTTATTTGAATGTGTTCCTCGTGTGTTACATCGGCAATAAACATTAATAACGTTGGCGATAAACTTCGGCAGCCCTTTTCTGTAGTTGCAAAAAGCTGAGCGATTTATAGCTGTGTCAATGTGAGTTACAAGGAAAGTATGTTAGAGCCGGGAGTATCAGCCACACCGAGACGAAAGTTTGTGCGTGACGGACTGACGGGTAGCGGGGGAGGGGGGGGGGGACATGTCGCTCTGTCGTGTCGACAACTTTGTAAACTTTGAAAAATGAGTGAAGTGAGCTCTGCTCGTAAATTATAAATGCTAATGTGAAAGTTTTCGGGACTCAGTGACCGGTTTTGTGGGCTTCTGTTTAATCCGTGTAGATACTGTTTATACATATAATATAGAGACTGCTGTGTACAACATGTTATCGAGTACAACTTTGGCTGTTTCCAGTAAGTTTTTCCCGTTGTTCCATCAATTTTGGAACGAAGTTCCTTATCGCGCGTTGCGAAAGGGGGCTAGACGGAAAAAATTCAGACGAAAAGTTGTAACGACACTTTTTGATATAGTAAGCTATTGTAAGCCGTACGGCGTGCGCATGTTTCTCTGTCTGTCTCTCTCTCTCTCTCTCTTATAGGAAGCATGCCAGTATTAAAATTCGTCATTCGTCGAAGTCAGAAGTCAGAAGTCAAAGTCAGAAGTCAAAGTCAGAAGTCAAAGTCAGAAGTCAAAGTCAGAAGTCAAAGTCAGAAGTCAAAGTCAGAAGTCAAAGTCAGAAGTCAAAGTCAGAAGTCAAAGTCAGAAGTCAAAGTCAGAAGTCAAAGTCAGAAGTCAAAGTCAGAAGTCAAAGTCGGAAGTCAAAGTCAGAAGTCAGAAATCAAAGTCAGAAGTCGAAATTCATAGGATATTAGAAACTAATGTGTTTTTGTTGAGTGTATACAGGTTTTTTGTACATAATAAATAAAAGGAACTTGCTTCCATCCGGGTGTCCCTTGACACCTCTCAAGTTTTTTTCTAAATCGTGGCTGTAACACATTATTTGAAAAGGATCAACACACAATTATAATAACGAACTACGTAGTTCGAATGAGTAGTAATAATAAATAGTAGTAGAAATGTACAGCCACTGTTTGTGTGTTTGTGTGCACGTTGACTGCGCGGTGGTTCAGTTACGTTACAGTTGTATTGAACTTAGTACTATCGGATCGTTGTCCAACTACTCGACAACTGTGTGTAAAGCATGCTGCACATTAGCCGCGCAGTCCGAGATATTTTCAGATTTGTTTTATTTTAACTTCACAGTACTGAATTTGTATTGTATTTATTTACTTTTTACAGTACAAACATTTTATATGAAGCAGTTTATATTAAACCATGCATGATCTGGACCGTTTCAGGCCCAGACGACGGCGACGCTCGTCTACACCACGGTTGCAATTGCTACATACTGTCCCGTCCGGGTCACGTACGTGGCACGCTCCGGACACCGCCCGGTCTAATTTAAACCATCCTTTTTACGTTATCAGCGCAGACAAAGTCGCTGGTGAAGTGTTAGTTAGGTAATAATTAAGCTTGTTAGCCCTAATGCGTCGTGTGACTTGTAAATTGTAATGTATCAGTGTCGCATTGAGCTTGACGTACTAATACCAACCCAGCGACAAGGAATAATGTGGATAGAACTACAATGCTAACGATGCACATGATTGACCCCCCCCCCTCCCCCTCCCCCTGCCCCGGCTGTAATGACCTTTCCTCAGTTGATTTGTAACGTGCCATTACTCGCGATAGATTGTTTTCCTTTAATTCCGTCGCCAAGTAATGTTGTTCTTTAATTAATTAAACTGTAATCCTGGATTAACGTCCACTGTAATGGAGTTATAGCCGAGATAGATCACCTCGCATTAAGCTTAATAATTCGGTTTTACGATATTTACATGAAAAAGAACGTAAAGTACAACATGTAAACGTTGTACGACGTACGATCGCTCAATTCAATTAAAGTTATCTGGGATCAAATGACATGTAAAGACTACCTAATTCTTTCAAATTTAAGGCTCATTCTTCCTCCTATACAACCTGTAACAGAATAAACGCAATACCTCTTAAGGGGTCATTGAACTCATCATTATCTTTTTCTTTCTTCTTTCTTTCTTTCTTTCAGCTGTTCAGTACATTTTGTCGAGTTATGCGTACAAAAATGTATGGGGCAGTCGATTTCTTTTTCGCGATTTCAGTATTGGCCCCATAGTAAAAGTTGTTCATAATGATGACTTCAATGACCGCTTTAAAGGTATTGCGTTTATTCTGTTACACGTTGTATATTCTAACTAATATTTTTATTGTGACAGTGAGTTTGTTTGTCGTGATTTGATGAACTTTGGTACAGAGGTAGATGTTACCCTGAAGGTGATTGGAACGATTCCACGCAAAAAAGATACATAGTTATTCTATACAAAGTGGTAATTTGAGATCCTTCGTTTATTCGGAGAGCGTTCCAGATGCACCCAGTGTGTACGCTCCGCTAGTGGCGCAGCGTGTCGCCGAAGTTGCCGCTATCGGCCGGAGTTGCGGCAGAGCACCCCTGCTGTGCATTGTGCCGCTGTGGAACTATTGACACACAGATAAGCACGGCCCGCATGCTGCCGTCCGGACGTGTTGACTTCCACTTGGATACGGGATCACAGATAACATATCTGGTCAGAGCCTCTAGACAAAGAGGCATGCTGTAAGCGATTGATTGTCGAAAAGCCAACAACGTATGGGATTGACATGCGCATCGAAATCACCCAAGCGGATGACACTTATTTAGAGCATCTCAGGACGGATAACGGCAACAGATGGAAGAAGCTCTTATCTAAGAATGGATAGTGGTTTAAACAGTTTACCATAATGTATTTTGTTTTAACATAATGGCCCATTTTGTTTTTGTTATGGAACTAGCATCTGCCAGCGGCTTCGCCCGCGTGACCCCCAGGGAACATACTCCCGGGATAAAATGTAGCATAATTATGTGTTATTCCAGACTATCGCAGACTATCTATTTCTAGTTATAGAATACTTGTAAAATAAATTGTAAAACGGAATTAAGGCTGACCCATGCCGCCACGATAGTGGCGATAAGTCCCCTCTTTGAGGAGTGGCTCGAGAGGCGCCATGGCATCCTCACCTTCCGCCTGACGCACGTCCTCACCGGACACGGATGTTTCGGGAGGTACCTGCACCGAATCGGGCGGGAGGAAACGTCGGGTATCACCACTACGAGGATCGACCGGAGGAGACGGTGGAGCACACTGCAATATGTAGGTGTGCTCCGCTTGGGCGGAGCACCGCTGTGTCCTCGAAGCGGCGATCGGCGGCGACCTCTCGCGTCCGGCCCTGGGGGGCTACTCTCTAAGCCCGAAGTCCGTAGCTTCGGGCTTAGTTGCGGGCGTATTCTACTCCGTATCACCTACGGACTTACGATTAGTCCCGAACCCGAACTAAAAATGAATGACAAGACGATTTGACAGTAACTTCCGAATTTTGTTGTCATAATATTCTTAGTCGTTAGATAATACGGAGTAGAATACGCCCGCAACTAAGTTCGAAACTACGGACGTCGGGCTTAGAGAGTAGCCCCCCTGGTCTAAATCATGGTCCGGAGCGAGACGGAATGGGACGCCGTCATCTTCTTCTGCCAAGCAGTCATGCTAGCGAAGGAGGTGGCGGAATGGGAGAGGGTGAGAACCTCACGTCCCGGCCGCCGTGGTAGACGCCCCGGGCGTCGGAGGCCACCTGGTGAACTTCGGCTACCGTAGGCGCGGGCATGTGGACGGTGAGCTATGGGTGGCTTGCCGTCCGTCCGTCCGTCTCATGACAACAGGCCGTGTCAACGGCGCGTTCGTGTTCCACGCGCGCCTCAAAGAGAGTCAGCACACAGAGGGGCCCGAAAGGGCCGACGCCTGCCGGAGTTGCGGGACTATTCGAAAGAGATACCGCGGCTCCGGAACACAAAGGGCAATGAAGAAACATGGATGGGTTTTAGTCAGTAGAAGTCTGACACTCCCTCCCGCTCCGCCCAGAGCGGGAGAAGTCATTTGATGATTTCCCATCCTTTAAAAAAAAAAAGGGGACCCGTGCCCACTTCGTTGGGCGGTATTATTCAGGTTATATATTATGACATTCATAAGTAACGTGGCTTTTTATTGATAAAACAATTTTCATAATCGGTTCAGGAGACCCAGATTACCCCAACAACCTCAAAAACTCACAAACTTTAGCTCTTTACAATATTAGTAAGTAAGTATACTAAGTATACCTAAATTTTACTGGAGTAAATTGAAGTTTTCATGTTTTTCGTTGAAAATGTTCAGCATTTATATACCGTAGTACAAACTGAAAATTTATTATGTTGATTTTGAGAACAATTTAATGTAGTTGAAAACTTCGCAGCAAATTGAGTCAAAGTAAGTTAGCAAGTTAAATGAAACAGACTGCACCTTAAACAGTGTTTAATGCAATTCCCTTCAAAATAGAAACGAACAAAAGCGCGCATCGTTCAGTGGCAATGTTTACACAAGTCACGAAGTAAATCTGTAGGTACTGAAAGTTTGCGAACGTTTAATGAAGAACTTGACGACCGTGGAGATGTTCCGGTGTTCAGCTGCTATTGGCTGCTATGTATGGGCGCTCCCAGTGACACCCACGGGTCGAGCCTAGAAGGTGCACTCTTACTACTTATAAGACGCGGCTGTTTTAATGCGCACATTTCGCTGTACGCGCGGTGAGAGCCACAAGCTGACCTATTTAAGGTTGTTATGTAGATAAAAGATGGCAAGAGTTAAGTAGAACGATGTCAGTATAATGTGTGAATTTATTGACCTTGTAGTGGCTTCGTTACGTTTCTGAGTCAATGCTATAGGTGAGTGTATTTGTGTTGCCTGTTTTTTTTTCTATTGTACGCTACGCAGAGTTCCTCATTAACGCCATCTGCATGCAGTCTCCGCGATATCGCGAGTATGTCATCCCGACACTCGTACTGTTGTACGATACAACGAATGTTTTCTCCCTCGCATCGCACGTGCAACTGTTTCGTCTGTAGTTGTGATCTAATGCAATACAGATATTATAAGAATACATCTTATTTATTGCTTCTCTCTGTTTAAAAGACATGATACGAGTGTTCGGGTACAACGAAGTCAGATTGTTTTGGAATTAGATTTCGCATGGATGGGTATTCTCTATTTCGAAATCGTAATCGTATTAGAAAGTGCTAGGTACCAGAAAATTGGCTAAGTGCGAGTCGGACTCGCGTGCCAAGGTTTCCGAAGCCCGAGATTAATTTTTGTAACATGTTTTTTTAATACTATAGACTTCTTATAGGTTTTCCTGTAGTTTGTAAGTAAAGAACTATTATTTGCATTTCTTTTTCGAAATAAGGCTCAGTAGTAATTTTAGGTCTAATTTCTTAAATGGCTTAAATACTGTTTATTTCTAAATTATGAAAAAAATATATTTAAAACCTTCATAGTAAGCCCTTTCATTTGATATGTCACACGATTCAGTTCGACTTTCTATTTCGACCCCCAAAAGTGACCATATCTGGCCACTTTTTGAATCACTTACGTAACGCGGCCGTGTTTGGGTCACAGAAATGTAACTAATTTCAACAGGATTGGTACAATAAATCCAGAGAAAACTGGCTGTGACAGATGGACAGACAGATAGACAAACAGACACCCGAGTGATCCTATTAGGGTTCCGTTTCTTATTGTTGTTTGGAACCCGAAAAACGTGGGGTTTTTAGGTTTCTTTCTTTTCAAATCCAAGCATTTGCTTTGTTTTCTATTATTTACACCTTGTATGAGTCAAGGTTCATGCTACCTGATATCAGGTGATATCAGGAGTGGGTGCAATTTGTGTCATGGCTTCTCTCGTTTGTAGAGTCTTCACGTATCCCAGTATCCTTTATTTCTTAGCTTCTCGATTTGTAATGAGGTCATCTCAGCTCGTCGATGTTTATTTAAAGATCTGATATGATTGCAGTTGCAGCCACTCCAGTCACGTCTGCTGCGCGCAATCCATACCAACGACGATACTCGGCGTATTCCAACTTTACTGCACCGTGTAGTCATAGCACACAGTTACAGGCACTGTGCTAAACACCGTGTATATTGTGTGTGCAGCAAGTGACACAATCAGCGAGGTACACGCGTGATGCAGCTGTAAACTGAAAGGAATATTACATTAATGTGAAAAGAAGAGAGCATACAAAGTCATAAAGACATTTTGTACGAGTTTGTTGACAATAATTCGAAGCAAAGAGGGCCCTGAAAATTTTTAAAATTTCTTATTTATCTCTGAAATCTTTATGTTGCCGAAAAATGGGAGGTCGTTTTTCTTAAATTTGTAAAATGTTCATCCAAAGTAAACTGTGAGAGAGGTTTTTGCTATTATTATAAACGTGAATGTGGCACATTATGGCGCATGGCGGTCGGCAACCACACGGCGGTGAGCTCTTGCGGCTTAGGATATCACGTGGAAAAGCTGCATTATGTGAGCGGGACATTATCATAGAGGGCTAAATGCGTTAGTTTTAGGTCGTTGTGCTTAGTTCAAACGAGGATTTAATTTTCAACGGGAAATCAGGAGCACGAGTATCTGACATCAGGAGCACGAGTATCTGACATCAGGAGCACGAGTATCTGACATCAGGAGCACGAGTATCTGACATCAGTCTTGCCGTGTTTCTGGGATGTTCCGATAGGCAGTGATTGGCATTTGGCTTGACTGGATGTCAACCACAATATAGTTTTGAAAAAGCTGTCAGATTGATTGAGTATTTAATTTATTCTCAAAACTTGAGGAAAATATAGATTGAACAATGGCGCCTATTGAATGATCTCGCCAACTGTGAGCAATTGACGAAGTTCCCGGAACTGTTGGTGACGGATGGTCGAAACCGTTCAGTTTGCTCGCTGCTCACGGCTCGGTGCAGCACGGTGCGGCGCGGTGCGGCTCGCAGTTTGGGTGCGGCCGCAAATAACCACTTGGGGTTGTAGCGCCAAACTCAGCAGATTTGTTGATTGAAACCCTTACGTTAGATGAGTTGGGTGAGCGGTACAAATCTATACTATATAATATATAATATAATAATATTATAAAGAGGTAAAATTTGTTTGCAAGTTACGTTTGTAAGTTTGTAAGTTTTTATGTAGGGGGTAATCTCAGGAACTACTGGTCCGATTTGAAAAATTCTTTCAGTGTTAGATAGCCCATTTATTGAGGAAGGTTATAGGCTATATATCATCACGCTAAGACAAATAGGAGCGGAGCAGTAATGGAGAATGTGACGCAAACGAAGTTGCGCGGGTCAGCTAGTAGTGTATATATATATAATTAGACTAAGTCGACTTACACTGAATCATTATTCGTATTACGTCATTATTGTTATTACTTTTTTTTTTAATTTTCAACCTGATCATAATAAACGTTAGGTCTTCCGATCGATTCTATCAGTTTGGTCATATTCATGGTTTTGTGTTTTCACAATGGAGACAGTCTCTTCATCAAGTTTAGCGTTCGACTTCAAGGTAGCCAGTATCGACTTCTGCGTGAAAAAATATGGACCATAGTTCACGTCACAATCGAAATTAACGTTTACCTACAGATATGCCAAAACTGTTTGAACCAACTTATCTACTTCTTATCTCCAGTAGATCTAGAGACGCTTCCTAAACATGTAAATATTTCACCACATAATAGAGTATTGTGAAAGTGAATGTGCATTCAGTAGACGTTTGCCGGCACATCAATGGCCGCACATATGTCTCCGCGAGTGCCTGGGTGCGGTGCCGTGACGTCACATCCATCCTCCCGTCCTGCCACCCGCGTTCATCCCCCTTGCATCGTGCTGTCCCGGACGATGGATGACGGTTCCTGTGTGTGGTGGGACGTGGGAGCTTTCTACTTGATGTCAGAACCCTTGCTGTTATAAAAAAGCTGAGGTGTTATGTGCACAGCTATTGCTGTTGTACAGGGTGAATTTTTCAATTGAGTAAGGACAGTTAAATCCGAAATTGAGTAATAATACAAGCGCGGACAAGCCCAATTTTGATGAAAACTAAAATTGTATTATGAATACTAGTTTGAGTTTCGAAAACCCCAGTAATCAAATTCACCCTTTATATCTGTATTGTAATAATATTCATTTAGCAATAAACGTAAATGATACATGTCGATTACATTACAAGCTTTTTTAGACTATAAATTGAACCTGTTCTAAATCCGTTCAGGAGAGAACGAGAACAAAAGAGACTTTCAGAATTAGCTTTTGCAGTGGAATAAGATTTAATTATATATCTAAGCTATTCATGAAAGCTTTCAGCAATAAAACTATCTGTCGCAACATCGTGTAATCTGACATGTTGCTGCATCTTTTATGTAACTACCGAGATTGGAACAACGAATATTATATGTATGTACTGTGTTCTAGCGCATCTGGATGTGTGTACATATGTGTATGTATATGTGGGCAAGTGTGAGTGCACTGCAGTCAATCTCTGTCTCAAAGTGAACACTTACGAGATCAAGGTCAACGACCGGCAAATTGCCTCTAAAAGGATCGCTACGACGCTCGTAGCACACTGCTACGACGTAGCACCCTCTACGAATTTGCAACGATATTTACGAGCTAACGATTTATTTAGGTTTAGTAGTTATACTACACATACGAATGAGATCTCGAAATTAATGAGGTCTTGAACTTGATTACAGTACCTTACTAAGTAAATAGTAGATTTAACATCAACTTTGATCAATTTCAAAGGTCTTCTTAAGGAAACATATTCTCAAGGTACCTACTTGTAAAACCGATGTCTGGTAATGTACATCAGCTAGTTGATCCGGTAAGACCCTTTTAGAGTAAACAAATATAATTTATTCGAGTGCCGATCTTCATCGTAAGCCCGGCTCAAAGTTGAGGTAACTAGCTGTGTGCGCGGTGAGGCGGTGAGGCTCACTGGCGTTACAAGTTATTTGGAACATAGAATATGTGGAATTATTGAATAACAAAATAACGGGTTGTTGAAGTTTCAGAATTAGGTACTCAAAGCTGAAACCTTTACAACGATTATTAAAACAAGAAGTTTAATTAGTAATTATAATATTTTAATGTTTTCCAACCGTTCCTCGCAGGTCTAACTAGTTCGTTCAGTTTAGTGTCTGCCGTCAGTCAGTCAGTTTCGTCCGCAAAATTTGCTAATTAGTAAATCAAAAGTTAGCGTTTCAAAACTGCTGAACATTTTGACGAGTTGTTTGAAACTGTTTTTGAATTTTACTGTTATGGAATAATTAGAGGTGTATCTTTTTGTGGCCAAATTAAAGTTGCTAAACATTTGCTCATTTTATTGGTGTTTGTCTTGCTTAATCCAGGTTTAAGAACAAGTACGAGTATAATGCTCAAGAACCGCGTATTGTCCGGTCAAATTGTAGCCCTGGCTCTGGCAGGTAGAAACACATATGTTACAAGAATCGACTCTACTCACGAAACAGTAACTTACAATGTTGTAAATAAAATATCACTCAGCGATACTGTATGTACCTCTTACAAACAAGCAATGTTAAGGGTGTGTATTCCGTCCACTAGCGCCGCTAATCGTTTTTTATTAATTGTGGTAAATTTAAGACACGTAGATAAAAAAACCGCTCTGTAGTGTTCTGAAGAAATGTATCTATTATTTTTTTAGAGCTATTTTTAATACAGAACTCATGGCTAAATAGCCAAAACGGCAATTATTGCTAAAAGTGGCCACTTTTAGCAAAAATATCGACTTTGGCAACTATTTATGTTCTAAAGTACAAAACATAACTCTCAAAAAATAATAAATACATTTCGTTAAAACACTGCAGAGCGTTTTTTTTATCTACGTGTCTTAAATTTACCAGGATTAATAAAAAACAATTGGCGGCGCTAGTGGACGGAATGCGCCCTCTTAATACTTTATCAACATCTTTGTGTTCTTATCCCATGTTACCTGTGGTCGGCGCAACACATTTCTCTCCAGTTTGTCCTTTAAACGTCACGCTATCACTGGTACCCTTTTCTTTCACATATTCCTCACAGAATCCATCCACCTTTGGTGTGGCCTTCCTCTCTTCCGTCTTCCATAAAAATGATAATTCATATCTTATAATATTGGTTGAGAGTAAGCGCACGTACAGTTCATCACTATTGACTAATTGGAACACAATCAACAATATTCGTATTGATCATGTCAGCCTCCCAGAACTGTCGCGTCTCTCTGACAACGTATTATGCTGTCAGTGCGCGCACAGAATTACTTAATAACCTCTTGACAATAGGCTGCCGAACACTATCGCTACGTTTTCCTTGTCTTGTACTGTCGAATTTCGAAAACATATTGTTATGATTGTTGTCAATATGGGAGATTTTATTGACAATTCTTGTTTAGCTGAAGTGGGGTTTGATAGCTAGGTTGAGTCTGTTCACAACAACTTTGGAACGTGTTTATGTGGGGCTTTATGTACAACCACTTGGTGTTGAAACTTAAAAAATCCCAAAATAACCAGTTATTGTTAGTCAGATAGAGCCAGTCGAGTGAACAAAAGCACTCAGCACAATTTTCGCTTATTCCAGTCTTTTGGTAACTAAATAGAAGTGAACCATAGGACGTTTATTCAGCAATTAAGTCGCATGCTCTCGCTGAAATTTACGTTAACCATGTCAACATCCCCCTCCAACCCCATCCGTGACGTCATCCACCAATGAGCTGCCTTCAATAGAACCTTCACTGAATGACAAAGAGTATGTGTCCTTTACTTAATACTCACGTTTCCATCTTTTAAGAAAAGATTAACGTGTCGTGTCACACGCGCCAAAAGAGAGCGTCCCTAGAATACTTGTTCAAAGTTATTCTGCTCTTGATATAAGAGCAGAATAAAATGTCACTGAATGTCTGATGAGATCTTGAAATTCGCTTTAAATAGGTATCGAGTGAGGAGCTAATCTGACGGATTCATTTAGCGCTCGAGTCTGAACGACAGACGAGAGCCGCTCCGGGCCGCACAGATACAATGAAACATTTTATTTGATCGTCTTTTATTTGCAACAGATTAAATAAAACCTGGATCAACGTCTAATTGGACGGGAATTAAGTACGTATCAAGTGGAGTACTGATGAGGATTCCAAAAAGAAATAAAGGCACTTAAAAATCCGCAACTGTACCATTGCTTTATTTATATTCGACTAATGGATAAATAGTTTTTAAAGTTATTGAAATCTGGATTGGAATAATTGTATAAGCAACAAAACACCATTTCACAATATAATCTCGCCAAGAGCTTCTTTGAATTTCAATGTAAATATTTCCTCAATAGTGACTATTTGTATACGATACCATACAAAACATTGACTCCCGGAACATCCAGAAACAAACATAAACTTCTCCACAGAACACGTAGATATTACCCTCTCAAGGACGGAGTATCTACGCGAAGCTGTCGAGAATGAAGCCGTTATGAATAACTTGAGGAAAGTACTCATAATTCAATTATTAAAATTTTTTAATAACATTTTAGAACAACTTTATAAAAGTCTTTGAAAAGAGTTCTAAGTACTCGTTCCGTGTCGTTCATCTCAGCAATTTAGAGGGCTCAGAGGTTATTGCTCCAAGACCTAATCGTACCTTTTACTCTAATCCAGGCGACCTAACTTCATTACACCTTTTTTTGCTACACGTAGGACTCAGAACACTTGATCTTTAAATTGCCAGTGTGTGGAGCACGCCCTTGTACGTTGAACTAGACGTTAAATAAACGTTTCCGTGCGAAGCTGAGCCTCGGCGGGTAATGGTGTGACTACCAACATGTTTGCTCGGCAAATGAATAGCTATTGATTAGGGGCCCGTAATGGATCACTCGCCCGAGACATCACCCAACTAAACTCAGCGAGCGATGTGAAGGATCATTGCAGCTTTAGTTTCCGTAAGATGGAATAGGTAATAGTGAAGAAGTACAGCAATGGAAGATATCCTGGGCGTTGGAATAGTTAGCCAGTTAGTCGTTCGAAAATGGGATGTTTGAAATGTAAATGTTTGCAGTGCATCTGTCTGCTAGTTTACTTCATCTACATACAAAACTCTAACTCAAACTCGGATTTTCAAATCCGCTAACCAAGCGACGAGCTCGCTTACTCTTAGGTATATTCCTTGTCACGGTCAACATGTTTTCTGGAACTTTTTATAGATTTATTTGCCGCGGGAACTTTATTCTGAAAGCGATTCGTCATAGCACGGTGTTACGTGTAATGGATCGAAACGGAAACTTTGTAAAGGTCACGCCGACGCCTCGAGCAGTTTATTGAAACTTAGTTCACTGTAAAGATATTTTCTGCTACTTTTCTTAGATTTTATTTTAATCCTATTCTCTATATTATTTATTCTATTCTATTAAGTCGCGTTAGACTTTCAGTGTTAAGAACTTAGTTGTTAAGATTTTCTTTTTGGGATTTTCTGTACTACTGATCTTCTTTAGCTTTTATAAAGTTAGCGTGGACCCGATTAGCCGAGTCATTTATCACCAATCTATCGCTGGCACGAACTACGTCAGATACCTCATTTTTTACCCCTTTCTTAATCGCTTATTTTTCTTATTCGGGGGCGGAATGACTCGCGCGTCGATCGGACCCTCGTCACCGACTGCCGGCGACGCGCGGCGCCGATAATATGTTAAACATAACAAATTATATGCCATAGTACGCGCTGGTGCCAGCTATAAAGGTACCATGAACGGACGATCATGTGAGATGGTAATGGATCTTTTTTACTGTGGAATGTAGCCGAACATGTGACACAGTTTATTTTGTTTGTTATTGTTGAAATAAGAACCGCAATACACGAACTTTGGATGAGAACTTCAACTTCAACGTGGTTCTACATTAGCAGTAGTAAGCTGATTCCAAATATATTTCTAGTTTTAGTTGAAATAATAGAATACAGTTTATGTTTTCCATTCCAATAACAAAGAGCCATCATTTTTAATTTGTAACAGCGTCCTGTCCGTCACACTGCAGGCGGCGCGCCTCTAATTTACAGCCGCTGTAATAATATTAATTTGTGTGGCGAACGTTTACAATACAAATGAAAGCCTCCCCCCTCACCTCCTGTAGAACAACTTCCTGTTGTTTATTTAGTTCCGCGTGACTGTCGCGGCTAGTTGCCACACTTGTGCACTTTTTACGCGACCAAGAAGAAGGGTTCTGTGTCTTACACGCAGCTCGTTTGCATCGCGGTGCCAGTTGGACTCAAAGTGTTTGTTGTGCACGGACGAAAATATAGATTCCATCACAAATGATTTCTCAATTAGTGGTTCAATTAGGTTTCGCCTCATACAACCAAGTATTCAGGACTTGGTCGCATCTATTTTTAGCATTCCTAAGAGTTAAAGCCGAAATAGCCAAAGTTAGCAAAAACCTTGAAAGAAAGCAGGGCAACTTTTATTAACTTCGCAATTTCGCATAACGTGCTCAGAGCTTACAGAATTAGTTCTGAGAGAAATGGCGGCACATTACAAGTCGCTACAATCTGCGGTAAGTCTGTGCGTTTGCCTGGGATTAGCTCGTAATAGCTCGCACTTAGGGCCCCGTCATTACCGGCCAATGGGGACATCAGCTAGAGAACAGGTTGCTTGGGACTCCCGGGGAGCACTAGGTGTTCTACACAATTAGCTCCCGAGCATGCTACATGATTAACTCATTTAATAGAGAGTATACTGAAACATTGATACGTCAGAGCGACAGGGTAGGTGACTGAAGTCTCTAGACAGTTGATTCGATGTTTAGTTCTATCGCCTCGTCGCTCTGTTACTATCTGAAGAGTTGTCCAGTGCACTTGCAAATATACTCATGGGAATGATTCGATTCAGAAATATCGTTGAACTTAAAACTCTCGCAATCTTCAGTGAACTAGTTGTCCGCATAAGAAACTTTAAAATAAGTCTTGGTTTATCGAGTAAAGCTTGACAAGTTCTCATAAACTGGTCGTGATGGATCGAGCCCCGCCGAGCTCCGCGGAACTGTGGAGTTAGTAAAGTTGGATGCATCTCATTACGAGCGGCTCGTAAACTGTACACTTACCTAGTTTGGTTCTCATTTGTGTTAATGTCTGGACGTTTTTGCTGTGATTCGTTTCGCCACGAGGTCTTTTTATTAAGCATCGCTTTTTACAGATAAAATAAATATTGGATAACCATTCGTTTATTCAATGCATTGAAGAATTTCATTTATTTGTCATGTCAGTTGGACTACTGCTATAGATTCTATAAAGTTATCCACCTACTTGAGGACCCCCGTAGTAACTTAGGTATGTTATAACATACTTTCTCTTGCCCCGGCTTCACAAACTCATACCTTCAATTTATTTGTCAATAAATTAATAATGTAATTTAATGAGATGTCCCTCGCTGTTCCAGTTCTGGACCCTAGCGCCCAACAGACTGTCTGGAGTGCGCGTGACTTGTGACAGGAACGTTCACTGCGTACAGCGTGAATATTGACCAGCGAGGGTGCAGTGGATTGAAGGACAGACAAACGTATAGTGAAACAGGTCAATTTGATTTTGGTATGAGTATCTGTTATGTCCGGCATTTCAAATGACGAGTTTGAATGACGTGTTTAAGATTCTGCTCCAACTTCTACAAATTACGCCGTAAAGTACTGTTCGTTACAAATCAATTTAATAAGGTGAGAAAAAATTCTGAAAATTCTGATTAAATACAGTATCCGCCATACCGGGACTTTGTCTATATTACAGCTGGTGTGAGTGACAAGGATGTCGTTCTGTCAAGCTCGTTGTAGGTACCACATGGGTGTTATACATTCACATGTATCGTGTAATGTCAGCCGTAGTGTCAGTCTAGGTATGATGTGAGCAGCTATTCGTGGAGCCGCGTCATGTCACACAGAACAATATCCTGTGAGTGGCGAGTGCTGTTTGTTTGTCCGTCTGCCGGCTGCGCCATCGACACACTCATCGGGTAATTGATTTCACGGGAAATTGATCACACACCTGCGTGTTGATTCCGATAATAGCTGTCGCGTGTTTTATAGGTTTTAAGAGACCTCACTGCAAATGTAAACTCATCTAATGTACGGTGCTTCTATCTATCAATAATAGGTAGGTCTAATTCCAATACAGCGTGTATATACTGAATGGAACATAAATCAAATCTCTCGCAGGTGTCGTCGACACGTCGCTATCATTGGCCGCACTTTTCACTCAATTGTACCTCTCCCGTACCGCAGTCGGTAATGGATTTATAATACTCCGTCACTCCTGCCCCCTCCCCCTCCTCGAGCCTCACCTCCGCGAGTATTCCTGAAGAACTCCCATAATGGAGGGCATCTAATTCTGCGGTACGTCACCGTCGCCGAGACAGATGAGGAAACTCTGCGTTTGTATCTGCACGTAACAACGTAGAAGATAAAGAAGAGGAATTATTAATTTCGCGCGTTTGGTAAACTAGCACAGATTATTTCACTAAGTATCATTGTTTAAGCTAATATTTCGTTTTAAATTATTGGCTGTGGGTACTATTCATGATAGCTCTATTAGTGTAGATACGATTCGAGCAGTCATTGTTTAAAATTCTATTCAATATTTAATCTACAAGTATTTTAAGGAATGAAGAGGTTTTGTACCTGCGTATTAACATAAGCTTTCATGTTTAGCTTTTAATAAGAAGTGATCAGACTGGGTCCAGATTATTGCCTACCTACTAGTTAGTCCCGCGGGCTCGCTCACCTCACGTTTTTGCAAGGACCGAGGATTTTCTAAATGAACAGTAACCTAGACACTCAGCTAAAGGTTTGCTTTATATTTGTGATATATTTCGTGAAATATTTATATAATAATCGGATGAAGAATACGGAGGTGACCTCCTATAACCTCCTAAACTGACACATTTTACTTCTCTATAACAACACAGTAGATGGTACGGAGTGTCCCTTCTGCCCCTCTATTCCATGTTGCCCCGTATGTTTGTTTTCCTCATATCCGCTTCCCGTTTTGTTTTCTTTCCGCGAGCTAACCGGGTAAGTGATTCAGGATGTTCGTACTGTTCACCGCGGCACATAATATGTACGTCTGTCATGTTGTATGTGTACTTACTGTTGGCGTGACGTCACGAGCGAGACGCGCCTGTCGCCTGGCTGTTCGTAGCTTTGCTCACACGAACACGTTTTCATGTAAGTAGGTACTACACATCACATAAAATCTTGCTTCAATTCTACAACTGTTGGAGAACGTGTTTTCCTTTTATGTTTGTCTCAATATCGTTTATCAAAGGAATGTCTTGGATCGTTATATTTTTAACAATCATAAATCATTATTTTTTATGCGAGTGTAAACGCTATTGTAAAAATTGCGTGAATACAGTGACAGAATTAAAAATAGCAAACATTTTCGGTTCAAAAATTGCCTCGGTACGCGTTTCTTTATCTTTCTTTTTTATCTTTGACCTCGGCATAGAGGAGGGAACTGGCTCCTTCGCCTCAGTTAACCTCACAAAATAAAATATCTTTTACACTTTATATTTAATATTCCATTCCAAATTCCCAATCTTTGATCCGCGCTTACAGCTGTAAGTACTCGTCTTATTTGATTAACTTTGATTGGTTTTATTATACTTTTGACTTTTTGAAATACTTTAAAGAAATCAAAGGCTCAGAAGTTCATCTGGCAATTAAATTAGTACCTACTTAATCCTTTTTAAATGTGTATTTACAAAATATACATTTAATTAAAAGGACACACTATATATTATAGACTTAAAATAGAAAATAAAACTCCTAACTAAAACATGGCGTCAAAAAATTCGTCCCCATCGCTATCGACTGGAAGTGAGCCCAATAGACTGGCTGCATTGCAATGCTTATCCTCTGTCCGAGGTAATAGCCAGCCCTTGGGTCACGCGAAGCGTCAACTAAGCGTTTTGCTAGATCTTTAAATAGGACGTGAGCACCCGGACCCCACTGTCCAAGAGGTTCAACCCCAAACGGCTCAAAAATGTATTTGCCAATAAGGCTACTATATTTCCGCCGTTTGAGGTTTTCAGCAGCCGAAGCGGCGGGAGGAAACGCCCGGGTGTCACCACTGCGAGGATCGACCGGAGGACACGGTGGAGCACACTGTGCAGGTGTGCCCCGCTTGGGCGGCGCACCGCCGTGTCCTCGAAACGGCGATAGGCGGCGACCTCTCGCGTCCGGCCCTGGTCCAAGCCATGGTCCGGAGCGAGACGGAATGGGACGCCGTCGCCTCCTTCTACGAAGCAGTCATGCTAGCGAAGGAGGTGGCGGAGAGGCAGAGGAGAACCTCTCGTCCCGGCCGCCGTGGTAGACGCCGCGGGCGTCGGAGGCCACCTGGTGACCTCCGGCCACCGTAGGCGCGAGCCTGTGAACGGCGAGCTGTGGGTGGCTCGCCGTCCGTTCGTCTAGTGACGACAGGCCGTGTCGACAGCGCGATAGTGATCCAAGCGCGCCTCAAAGAGAGTCAGCACACAGAGGGCCCCGAAAGGGCCGACGCCTGCCGGAGTCGCGGGATTATTCGCAAGAGACACCGTGGCTTTGGAACACAAAGGGCAATGAAGGAACATGGATGGGTTTTAGTCAATAGAAGTCTGACACTCCCTCCCGCTACACCCAGAGCGGGAGGAGTCATTGGATGATTTCCCATCCCTAAAATAAAAAATAAAGCAGCCAATGCGGCAGCAAGGAAGATGGGATGGCGCAAGAGTATCGACACAAGTAGCGTCACACACTAAAGGTCTACCCATCTTCCATGGAAATAAAGACATACCGTCCGGTCTTCTGCCATCGCCGCGTGCCAGGCCATTGGGTTCTAATACGACTGGCACGCCGACGCGACGGCGACAAGAGCGCGTCGGATAGTGTCGTTGATGGTTGCGTGACCGGCACTAACTTGCGACACATCACTGCTATCGCGAAGCATTTAATATGTTTTACAATTAAATAACTATAAAATAAAACCTAAGAAAAAAAACACAATTAAAAATGATAATTGGTGACAGCATTTGACGTGACCGCGAGTCGCGCGCAGTCGCGCTGAGGGCCTGGAGCGCCACGACGAGTCGGTGCAGCGCCCTGGATACCGTTGCGGGGCAACGCGCGGGCCCGGCGCGGCGGCGCGCGGCGTCTCGCTCCCAGCGAAAGATTATGGTACGGGATCCTGCAGCTATCGTAACACACAGCTCGCGACGTCACAGAGTTATCTGGAGCACGCCGCGGTCGCTATATTGCAATATGTCTTATGTGATTGGTTGATTTAAAGTTAAACCAGATTTTCCGAAATAGTACATTGTTGAAAGAATTAATTTTGTCCCGAGATGGCGTTTCAATCTCTTGAACTCATCGTGATAATGATATTAAACTTATTTTTTACGTCAGTGACAAATCACCATTTTTTTGACGTTTTTTCGAACTACATTTTTTTTCGAAATATCGACTTGTTCCAAGTGGAGCTGAAGATAAGTCGGTAGGTACAGGTAAGTAGGTCTGGCACATTTGGATAATCTTTATTAAACCAAACAAAAATTACCTACAGTCGAATTATTCCGCGAACAGTTTATTATCACTCCGAAATCTAAACAAAGCTCCGCGAGCATCCAGTTATTACGAACTAGATCTGTCGAGCTATTGTCTGCTCTCTCATCTCGTCATATTACAGATGCGATACATCTCGCGGCGAAGGATGCTGCGTCTTAATTAAAGGTGTACAGCGAGAGTGACACAGATAACGGCAATCATTTTCAACAGACTCGCAATAATTCACTTCACTGCACTGTAGAGAATCACACTTCTACAGCTGCGACAAACTGGAGGTGTGCACCAGTCTCACGTAGTAATTTATTCAGAAGTGCTCAGAGCAGTGGTCGGGACATACGTCACGCAGACGTGTGCTACGTGTGCAACGTGTGCGGGATACTCGCTACATTACACGCTACATGTTACAGGCCGGTCGTCGGTCACCGGCGGCGAAACGCCTCCTCCATTTGTAAGGCAATCGGAAGGGCTCAGCGGAACTCACGTCGTATATAGCTATCGGAAATAAATGAGTGATAGCTATCGGAAGTTGCTTTTCTATTATTATATTTTTGTTAAAAAGTTACAATACCTGTTTATTGTAACTTTTTTCAGTTTAAGGAAGAAATGCTAATTATGACGTCATGAAATGAGCTTTCTTTTTTGTCAGATGCCTTTACATCATGTGCGTGTGGATTGAGTGATCTCTACAAAAATTTGAAGGGTTTTAGTAAAAAATGTAAAAACGTGATAGTGAAGTAAAAAAAATCGAAAAACTTCAGGTTAAAAAGTTACGGTCAAATAACTGGATCACTCAATACACACGCCTCACGAAAATGCCATGACACATATTTCCTAATTCTCAGCCTTCCCGGTCTTCATTTAATTTCAAATTTTAGTAAAGAATTTGTGATAGCTTTTAACAAATTCTAACTATTCTGTTATTTATATTATCTATTCTAAATAAATAAATAATAAAAAGACAAAATAGAAAAACTGGCCAAGTACGAGTCGAACTCGCGCACGAAGGGTTCCGTATCTATAAAAAACAGCAAAAAAAAAAAACAAGTTTGTTGTATGGGGGATGGCGGCCCCCTTAAATATTTATTTTAATCTGTTTTTTAGTATTTGTTGTTATAGCGGCGATAGAAATACATCATCTGTGAAAATTTAAACTGTCTAGCTATCGCGGTTCTTGAGATACAGCCTGGTGACAGACAGATGGACACACAGCGAAGTCTTAGTAATAGAGTCTCGTTTTTACACTTTGGGTACGGAACCCTACAAAACAATATTATATGAAAACATATTCTTTGGGGGCCGAGTCACCCGCGTCCGTAGGAGAATACCCTTCAGCGAATCCCTACACGTGGTCCCCGGGTGGTGCTAAACAGGTGACACTAACCGCCTCCGTGGTCTAGTGGTTATACCACCTGATTCAGACCCAGAGGTCCCGGGTTCGATTCCCAGCGGAGGCAAATTTTTTGCTCGGTTTGGTTGGTGGTAGGACTTGTTCTAAGTCCGCCTGGCAAGCTACCACCATCATGTCTAAGTCTGTCGCCATAACAACAATGTTAACAGCATTGTTGTGTTCCGGCAGTTAGAGGTATGATAGCCAGTTCCTCTGTTTAAGAGGATTCCGGGTGAAACTCGCTTCCATCTTCGGCCTAATCATCACTTTCCATCAGGTGAGATTTGGGCCAAGAGTTTCCCCGTATTGAATAAAAAAAAAAAAAAACCTATAACCTGTCATAAACTACTTCATATACGTTTTGTTAGTTTATTCGTATTTTGACTCCGACTTCCGAAATTAAAGTTATTTTTTACTTTTTAGTGTTTATTTTATTTGGAAGTCGGTTTTATTTTTTTGTAAAAAGCTTTTTATCACTTTTGAGTGGTAGCTCAGACCTATTAAAATACACAATTTCGTAACTTGGATGACAGAAAACCATCATCCAAGTTAACGAATTGCAGTAATTTCGATTTAAAAGCCAAACTTGCTATCCGATTTTGATCAAACTTAAATGGGATCAATCGACAATAGGGAATATGCATAAAAAAATATTTATTATCTAAACAGTTTATCTAAAAATAAACAAAAATATATTACTAACAGTGGAAATATAATCAAAATTGCTCAAAAACAAACAAGATATAATTATTTTAAACAAATATATCTCTCCCTCTCGCGAAAACGCTGTTTTCTATGGCAGAATAATGTATAGACGTCACGGAATGTGACGTCAAATTTCATGTCGGACTTCTCGTTCTAAAAGTAATCTTTGAAGCGTTATAACTTCATCGCTGATGAAGATATTTAAAAAATATTATCTTGAGTGTTTACAGGAGCTTAGTACTTAATTCATTTTATAAATAAAAAAATTGCGTGCATATTCCCTATTACCTTTCAGGTACACATTTTTTTTTTCAAATCGGTTCATAAATGACGGAGTTAAGAGCTAACAAACATAAAAAAATACAAGCGAATTCAGAAACTCCTCCTTTTTCAATTAATTTATTTAATCATACAAATAGTCCATTTTTAAGTAATAAAAATCGGTTCAAACAAAGAAACGATCGGTTAAAAAAAGATTGACCTGGATAATTTTGATAAATAAATACATAAAAAGACAAAAAAAAGAAGAAAAAAAAACAATAAATTATAATGAACACATAAATCCTGTCATAAACTACTTATAGACAAAGAACATGATAAAATGTCTTGCGTTCAACACAGCGACCAACTTTTCTTATCGTCTAAGTAATCATTAAGAGAATATTATGCCTTCGAACAGAGGTTAGATTTTACTTTAGCTTTAAATGAGTTGAAAGGCAGATCAAGAAAAGAAAGTGGAAGTTTATTGTATTTAAACGGATACCGAGCCCCACAAATGAATCATGGACCTTACGAAGTCGGTGTGAAGGAGCAAGTAGCTTGTGCTTGTTTCTGGTATTAAAGTTATGGATGTCGCTCGTTTTACTGTATAAATTGTGTATAAATTCATGTAGTGTTTCGAACCTTTAATACAGCAGAAATATTTTACCGATAATACCGTTTGTTATTAATACAGGACCAAAGACGTGGGTCACCTGATCACCTCTACAAGATTTGCGATGTAACATGGGTCCAATATATTATGCTAATACTCCTGCCATGGCTTTACAGTAATCTCATGAAATGGGAATACATGGCCTTGTCTCCCGCAGAGTACAGTCAAGGGCAAAACTATGTATCTACGTAAGGATAGCCTAGCTTACAGGAAATGAGTTTCTTCAAACTCGATAAATGTAATACCCGTACATCTAACACTGAGCCAACTGCTCGACCTTTGCAGTGGACTGCCCCTGCCCCCTACACACTGAGAGCAACACTATACAAAGTTACACGTAGCACACGTGAACACGCCCCGCTCGGCACACTCCACACTACACGCTTTTAAACTTCCGCTTTGTTAACGACACACGCGGGCACGGCCACTGTCCAGCGATGCTCTAATGTCGAGCTCGTACACTAATTTATTACTGTGCAGCACAAGAAATTAAAGTAAGCACCTTTTAATATTCAATGAAATGGAGAGGAACGCTTTCGTGAATAAAATATTAAACTTCATCCAATTTAATAATATATTGAAATGTTTCAGCGAATACCTTTCACTGTAATTCAGCGAAGAATTTAATTAAGTAATTACATTATCTGCTAACTTGCTAGACATTGGCTTTTATGAAAGTTCAAAAGACAAACGAATGAGACACGAACAATGTTAATTAACACGAAAAATCAAATGAACGTGAACACGCCGCTTGATGGCGGCCTCGGGGAGCATAAAGTTGTAATTAATATATTTTTATAGTGGCCGATAAAAATTAGTGTCCAGCCGTTCCGGGCCGGCTTAGCGGCTTACGTGCCGGACGCAGGAACGGTTTAACTTTACAGCGCGTTCAATATGAAAGTTTTCCACGCTGTTAATATTGTTAAAATATCTGCCAGTTATCACGTAATACGTGCTGGCAGAAGGACCGACCCTCATCGCGTGCAAAATGTTGAATCGGAATACATATTGTCTCTCGTGTCGGCAAAGAGAAATAGTTTCGAACAACTACTGACACATATTGCTCGCTCTGTTTCAGTTGACTTGATCGTTCGTCGTCTGCGTGTGCTTTGTATGAAGTGAGACCTCTGTTCTGTGCATATGGGCATATGGTATATGGCATTCTGGGCGCCGTGCACTAAACGTGGGTGAGAGTGTTGAGTGGTGTCACGTCGTCAAGAGGGTAAGTGACGCGTTGGCCAGGAAGGAGACGAGATTGTAGGGTTACAGTTAGCTACAGGTACAGGTTTACCTGGGTGAGGAAATGTTGTCTTGAGTAAATTACATGAGATGTGAAAACTTCACATCTCATGTAACCACACGAATGAAGAAAAATACCTTCTAGGAGTCCGTTGTTATTTCATGTTAAAGTATTCATAGAGCCTTTCTAATTCCATCTATTAGTGATTATATTGCCATCAATATTGTCCATGATACAAACTGTAGGTATCACCAGCTATATACTAGTGACATGTTTATACAAAATTATACTTCTGATTATATCACTGTCTGCCAGTACCTGTACTGGTTCTGTTTACTGATTATAAAGTGTTTACAGATGTGGAATAGACGTTTTTTTTTAGGAATGCGCCCTGAGTGTTCAAGTGCAAACAAACATGAGACGTGTTTGTACTCACGTTACATGAGCAGGAATCGCCACGCGACGCAATTATTCACAAAACGAGGAATATTTTCCAGAGACGTTTATCATTTTGATCTCTTTTCGGCTCATCGTGTGGTTTTTGTTCGTGTATTGGTATATTATTTTATGAAAATTTCTTGATATGTCGACGAAATGTTTTTTCTTATTGAGGCTCGTAAACGTACCTACAGCTGTACTGTTTTGCTTGGATCTTTGATATTCATTTTCGTTTTTTTTTCGCAAGTTATTAGATTTCTTAATTATTGACTTTTTAATTACTCGAAGCTATAAGATCTGGGCAAAGTATTAAAAATCATTATTTTATAGAACCTTGATGAAGAGTTCTTTAGTTTATCGAGGTTTCGTGTTATTTTATTACAAGAACATGTTCTAGACTTACTTTGTTGAAAAGATGAGGTATTGTGAGTTTCGCAGCATTAGAATCCAGCAATTTTTGTCTTAATTATAACTTGTATTATAATAACGTCCGTGTCAGCACCGTAGCAATCGAGTCAGACAGGTAGGAATACGAATACTTGGTAGGTATCTGTGGGTAGAAACCTGCGCTTGTTGTTGTGCTGACGATATATGAGTTGTTTTCATTTCATTGTTCTCTAACAAAAGGGTTTTATCAGACAATATTCGTTCGCGTTCGTTTGGTTAAAGGTTGAGCTTTGTTATAGATCCGCCAGATTAAACTGATACATTGAGTTACGTTCTGTTGGAAAGTTTCACGTTATTCATTTGCATTCGTGGATCAATCAGTGATGCTATGAATAATCTATACTGTAATATATAATATAATATATATAATAATATAATATTATAAAGAGGTAACATTTGTTTGTACGTTTGTATGTATGTAAGTTTGTATGTAGGGGGTAATCTCAGGAACTACTGATCCGATTTGAAAAATTCTTTCAGTTATAGATAGCCCATGTATCGAGGAAGACGAAGAGAAGAGGAAACGAAGTTGCGTGGGTCAGCTAGTTATCAATAACTAGCTGACCCACGCAACTTCGTCTGCGTCACATTTTCCATTAATGCTCGGCTCCTTTTTGTCTTAGCGTGATGATATAGCCTGTGATGATGAGCCTATAGCCTTCCTCGATAAATGGGCTATCTAATACTGAAAGAATTTTTCAAATCGGACCAGTAGTTCCTGAGATTACCCCCTACATACAAACTTTTACCTCTTTATAATATTAGTATAGATAAGTTCGTGATTGCTTCTTTTACCAAAAAGGTAACTAATGAATGTTGTTACAGCTGTGCTTAGTACTAGAATAAATAAATAGTAAATGTTAGTTTTAGAAACAAATCAATACTATTGATTCTTTGGGCTGCTGATCTTGGCCGTGACGTGGATTTCAAATGAAATAAAAAATACATGAGCTATAACTACATATCATCATATATTATTGCTTTTAACAGGAGTTTGATTATTTATGATCCACTGAGCTAGCTTGTTGCAAGTTTGATGCGGTTGTGGCTAAGTAATGTTTCAGTTACAGGGTACAGAAAATACTGAAAATCTGTTTGGAATAAACTTGTAAGTATTTTAAAAGAAATGGGCTGATACTCGTACTTATACCAATCACAGAACTTAGCAGTAGGTGAGGAAACATGTGTAAAACAGTTTATCGGATTCATTTGATTATTATTTATTAAAAATGTATTTCGAACGGTCACGGTCCGACTCGAGGCAAATCGTGATATTTACATTCAATCAACTTCAAAGCGATGTTTTTTCATTTGAATATAAAGGCGTATTTATTTGCTAAGCGACGCGGCAGATGGTACAGAACATTTGATACATATACAGCCACTGGCGAGCCGATTAGCGAATTGATTTATGTTCAAAGAGACTGTACCGTCCCGTACAGTTTGTAAGTACTGTAACTAAGGAACGCGTTCGATTGGACCACATGACAGCCTCAGACCAAATAAATAAAAAAAGATGGCGCGCCGCAAACTAGAAAGTGAAGCCACCTTTTTATCTACGTGTGTGTCGGATGGGTTGCCATTTGTTCGCGTGCAAAATGTTGAATCGGAATACATATTGTCTCTCGTGTCGGCAAAGAGAAATAGTTTCGAACAACTACTGACACATATTGCTCGCTCTGTTTCAGTTGACTTGATCGTTCGTCGTCTGCGTGTGCTTTGTATGAAGTGAGACCTCTGTTCTGTGCATATGGGCATATGGTATATGGCATTCTGGGCGCCGTGCACTAAACGTGGGTGAGAGTGTTGAGTGGTGTCACGTCGTCAAGAGGGTAAGTGACGCGTTGGCCAGGAAGGAGACGAGATTGTAGGGTTACAGTTAGCTACAGGTACAGGTTTACCTGGGTGAGGAAATGTTGTCTTGAGTAAATTACATGAGATGTGAAAACTTCACATCTCATGTAACCACACGAATGAAGAAAAATACCTTCTAGGAGTCCGTTGTTATTTCATGTTAAAGTATTCATAGAGCCTTTCTAATTCCATCTATTAGTGATTATATTGCCATCAATATTGTCCATGATACAAACTGTAGGTATCACCAGCTATATACTAGTGACATGTTTATACAAAATTATACTTCTGATTATATCACTGTCTGCCAGTACCTGTACTGGTTCTGTTTACTGATTATAAAGTGTTTACAGATGTGGAATAGACGTTTTTTTTTAGGAATGCGCCCTGAGTGTTCAAGTGCAAACAAACATGAGACGTGTTTGTACTCACGTTACATGAGCAGGAATCGCCACGCGACGCAATTATTCACAAAACGAGGAATATTTTCCAGAGACGTTTATCATTTTGATCTCTTTTCGGCTCATCGTGTGGTTTTTGTTCGTGTATTGGTATATTATTTTATGAAAATTTCTTGATATGTCGACGAAATGTTTTTTCTTATTGAGGCTCGTAAACGTACCTACAGCTGTACTGTTTTGCTTGGATCTTTGATATTCATTTTCGTTTTTTTTTCGCAAGTTATTAGATTTCTTAATTATTGACTTTTTAATTACTCGAAGCTATAAGATCTGGGCAAAGTATTAAAAATCATTATTTTATAGAACCTTGATGAAGAGTTCTTTAGTTTATCGAGGTTTCGTGTTATTTTATTACAAGAACATGTTCTAGACTTACTTTGTTGAAAAGATGAGGTATTGTGAGTTTCGCAGCATTAGAATCCAGCAATTTTTGTCTTAATTATAACTTGTATTATAATAACGTCCGTGTCAGCACCGTAGCAATCGAGTCAGACAGGTAGGAATACGAATACTTGGTAGGTATCTGTGGGTAGAAACCTGCGCTTGTTGTTGTGCTGACGATATATGAGTTGTTTTCATTTCATTGTTCTCTAACAAAAGGGTTTTATCAGACAATATTCGTTCGCGTTCGTTTGGTTAAAGGTTGAGCTTTGTTATAGATCCGCCAGATTAAACTGATACATTGAGTTACGTTCTGTTGGAAAGTTTCACGTTATTCATTTGCATTCGTGGATCAATCAGTGATGCTATGAATAATCTATACTGTAATATATAATATAATATATATAATAATATAATATTATAAAGAGGTAACATTTGTTTGTACGTTTGTATGTATGTAAGTTTGTATGTAGGGGGTAATCTCAGGAACTACTGATCCGATTTGAAAAATTCTTTCAGTTATAGATAGCCCATGTATCGAGGAAGACGAAGAGAAGAGGAAACGAAGTTGCGTGGGTCAGCTAGTTATCAATAACTAGCTGACCCACGCAACTTCGTCTGCGTCACATTTTCCATTAATGCTCGGCTCCTTTTTGTCTTAGCGTGATGATATAGCCTGTGATGATGAGCCTATAGCCTTCCTCGATAAATGGGCTATCTAATACTGAAAGAATTTTTCAAATCGGACCAGTAGTTCCTGAGATTACCCCCTACATACAAACTTTTACCTCTTTATAATATTAGTATAGATAAGTTCGTGATTGCTTCTTTTACCAAAAAGGTAACTAATGAATGTTGTTACAGCTGTGCTTAGTACTAGAATAAATAAATAGTAAATGTTAGTTTTAGAAACAAATCAATACTATTGATTCTTTGGGCTGCTGATCTTGGCCGTGACGTGGATTTCAAATGAAATAAAAAATACATGAGCTATAACTACATATCATCATATATTATTGCTTTTAACAGGAGTTTGATTATTTATGATCCACTGAGCTAGCTTGTTGCAAGTTTGATGCGGTTGTGGCTAAGTAATGTTTCAGTTACAGGGTACAGAAAATACTGAAAATCTGTTTGGAATAAACTTGTAAGTATTTTAAAAGAAATGGGCTGATACTCGTACTTATACCAATCACAGAACTTAGCAGTAGGTGAGGAAACATGTGTAAAACAGTTTATCGGATTCATTTGATTATTATTTATTAAAAATGTATTTCGAACGGTCACGGTCCGACTCGAGGCAAATCGTGATATTTACATTCAATCAACTTCAAAGCGATGTTTTTTCATTTGAATATAAAGGCGTATTTATTTGCTAAGCGACGCGGCAGATGGTACAGAACATTTGATACATATACAGCCACTGGCGAGCCGATTAGCGAATTGATTTATGTTCAAAGAGACTGTACCGTCCCGTACAGTTTGTAAGTACTGTAACTAAGGAACGCGTTCGATTGGACCACATGACAGCCTCAGACCAAATAAATAAAAAAAGATGGCGCGCCGCAAACTAGAAAGTGAAGCCACCTTTTTATCTACGTGTGTGTCGGATGGGTTGCCATTTGTTCGATTTTTTCCCTAAAATTTGGGTAACAATATTAGTGTTGTTAGGATAATATTGTAGAAGGAAGATATTTTTTAGTATGGTGTTATATCTCAATTGTTTAGAAAGATTTCTATTCGAAAAAAAAATCTTTTTTTTTTTAAATACAATTTGAAAGTGCATTTAAATACAAACTAACGAGGGTTGTACAGAGAAAAAAATGCGCGTATTTGTGTGATGTGTGTAAGTATTAGTAAGAGTGCGCTAGTATGAGAGTGTGTTGTGAATGAGTTATAATTGGCATATTTAGTTCAATAATATAGGGGACCTTGGAATCGGAAAGATTGAAATACAAAAATGCCCGTCCGTCACAACTTTCTAGTGTTTTTTAGCTGGGAGAAAGAAGTGGTGCAAACAGCTCCCAGACAACATATCTGCCTGTTAAGTTTAAAAATCTAGAATGTTTAAAGTAGGATGCAAAGTAGTTTACAATAATTTTATGATACAGAACAATTAGTAAAGAAAATCAAATGAATTTAAGTGACTCTTGTTAGCTAGCACACACCAATTTGTAACATAAAAAATAAAACAGGACAATAACTCGAAGTAAAAAATAACAAATGTCACTCACACTTAATGTCACTGCTTTAGTTCATTGAGGTTTTTTGTTCCAAGTAACCTAAAATTTATAGTATAGTAATTAAGAAACGATGTTATTTGAAGTACTTACAAGTGAAAAGTTATTCCGTGAGTCGTTTTATGTGAATTGCTGCTGTTTTTACAAAATTTCACTACACAGGAAGGCATAATTCTATTTTTTAAATGTATGTTCACTAGGCGACGACTCGTGACGTACTAAGAGCGATGAGCATGGTTTTAGTGTAGGTGTGTGCGTGAGCGTGTGTGTTTACTTGCATTAGCACGGTTTTGTGGCTTCACTGTTTTGTTCGCGGTGCGCCGTCTGCCTTATTTTGTTGGTCAGAGATGACAGCACGGATCGCTTGCTGTCAGCTGGGTTTACACTACTAGTGAACTCATGGATTTTTACGTGTGACGACGTCTTTTGGTCGATTTGGAACTTTGAGTGTTTAGTAGATGTTTTTATACGTGGGTTATCGATTGTGTCATTGCCTTCAGGTGTTACTTGATTTTGGTTTACAAAAATTGAGAAAATTAATTTGAAAACAGAATATTATTTATATTTCCTACTAAATGTTTGCTTATCAGTGGCCCCTGGCGATCTCGCAAGCAAGGCTCCATAGTCACTGTGTGCTGACATTTGAGGTCACATTACCATCACAAAACGCAGCCCTTACCCCTCCCCCTCCACCCGCGATCCTACATTTGCAAAACACACCATTGTTCAGCCAGAGGGTGCCACCGTCGCGCGACATTTACCTTCAGGAGTACGTTAATGCTCTCTCACGCAGGTACTGTTCAACTTATGAACGACACTAACTTGACTTAAATACCAAGGATGTGCTGGTTAAGAGTCATGTTCTTGTCTAACAAAATCGAAAACCTTACTACATTGGTGTTAATTTTGTTTGTATGTCAGAAACATGATTGTGTTAGTTAAATGAAAATAAAAAAGAAGCCGTACGTAGTTAAAACTTGTAAGTTACTTGTAATATTCCACGAATCTACGACTTTTATGGTTATTTTTTGTTCTACTCTAAAATAAAATACGTTAGAATGTTAATTATAAACACAAAAAATTTGGACGCTATATATTATGCGACTCAAAAATGACAGACGATACAAGAACACACATTTTATTGGTCTCTTAATTAATTTTATAGCGTACAGAGTGACAGAAATATTACAATAATATAATTTAATTTATTACAGAGTTAGCTCGCGAACATTTCCCGCGCTTTGGCCGCGGCACGACGTCGCGCGTCGCCGTCGCCGGCTGCGAGGACGCGCCGCTATTTTAAATTAAAGTGCCGAGCGTTTTATACGACGGCTTTGCTTTTATTAAGTTCTTAAGACATTAACAACATTGTTTATTTTCACATAACTCTGGAAAAATACAGCTGGCATCCTTGAGACTCGTTCTTGTTCAGCCACATTAAACTGAAACTATCTGTTCCCACACGGCTTCGCTTGCGTGGACTTATTTATTTACTTTAAGATAAACTAATTTAAGCTTTTCTTTTTTAGGTTAAATCTAAAATCCAATACTTTTCTTTGAATATTTCTCCCTACAGTGAAGACCTCTACACGGAAATTGCTGGGTTGTCAAAATGAGAGAGATGCCGAGTGAGTGACGCAAATGCACCCTATCTGTTGAATGGCGGCGAGATTTCCATTTATATGAATGTTGATAAAGCTGGGTGTTTAGCGGCGGCACGGTGATGCATCAATGGTGCGACGTGACAGCGGGACGCACACTATATTACACGCGACGTCGCGCTATGACGCATGAGTATTATGATGCATTCTGTGATCACGTCCGGACAGGGTACTCTATCACTTCCATTATTTTTAAGCAGTGATTTTCTTGATCTATCTATCTAAGTAGATATAATAGGTATACTTTTCGTTGGTAAACGCGTTACTTAAGATTTTCTTTCCTGGAGCGATGTGTTTATATTGAAATGTTCATTAATTTTGGATTTGGGTTCGGTTGGGGAATGAAAACATTATAAAGTTCCCGGATAATGAAAAATTCAAGAAAAACTGAAAATGTCTGTGTCAATGGCACTTTAATTTGCTCTGCAGGAAAAGTTCATCGGCTAGTAAGTATTTGTTACACGTAGCGCAGGGCTCTCGTTTGTTTGGTCCAAGTGCGAAAATATTGAGCAACTTTTGAAGAAATAACTTTTCCAGAAAGCTAAAGCTTGGCACTTATCAAATAGGATAAGGTACCAGTGCTCAGTACTTTGATTTGTTGTCTGTACATCACTTTTAATCCTACAATGTCCATTAACCTTTATCACTCTTTTAGAGTTAAATTTTCAGTTTGTGTACTCATGGTTTCTGTAAACCAAGTTCAAACAGCCTGAAAATAACATAGCCTGCGTTAGGAATGCGTTCGTAAGCCACGACATGTGGTCTCGAGACGTGACTCCCTGGTTGATGTGTGCGTCGCCGTGCGAATATGTCGAGCTCGTACGCCATTCGAGTCACTCGTACTTGTTCGCAGCAAAGACGGCACTAGTCGTAGCCGGCGGGGCCCGTACTGCGGTACTGGTAAGGAACATGTTGGTCTGGCTCGAAGGGTGAGAGAGCAGAGGTGTTGCCCCAGTTTAGCGCAGATGTAAGCCGAGCCGGGGTCGTGTAACGACGAGGTAGAGTCACTTGTATTAGAGGGCATGTCTTAGAAACCACTGAGATAATTGTTTTATATTATTATTATAGCTCGAGGTACTTGACGAATAAATTATGGCCGAAACCCATTGTTGTTGTACATACTCGAGCATATGGTTTGGTTTAGTTAATCTGCTGAAAAGTTATTGAAGTTAGTTGGTTTTATGGATACACTAGTTGACCCGCGCAACTTCGTCTGCGTCACATTTTCCATTAATACTCCGCTCCTATTTGTCTTAGCGTAATGATATATATATATATATATATATATTGATAGCTTATAGCCTTCCTCGATAAATGGGCTATCTAACACTGAAAGATTTTTTCAAATCCGACCAGTACTTCCTGAGATTAGCGCGTTCAAACACACAAACTCTTCTGCTTTATAATTTTATTAAGCTGTCCCCCGTGGCTTCGCTCCCGTCAACTGGCAAGTTTTTCTAGAATTTTCATTCATAAGAACCTTCTCCTGACAATTAATAATAATAATAATAATAAATAATTTATTCAAAAAAAAAAACCCTTGAACACAAAAACAGATTTACAGGTTTACAGATTTACAGGTTTAACATAAATAACTTAAGCATAAGCAATCGGTCACATTACTGGTACGAGTATGTATACATTGCACAATGTGGTAGGGCTTATTTATATTATAGCAGTACATTTGTTGAACTCTGGCTCTGAAACTAGGCAATGCCTGTATCTTCAGAGTCAGTGATTCCTCAAGGTAGTACAAATTAGCTTGGGATAACAATGTGACGGAAAGTAGTGTTTAACAATTAGGTAGGGTTTATGCTGTTAGGTGATAATTGTAGAGAATTGGGTATGCGAGTGTGGTGAGTGTAGTGATGAGTGCGAGAGTGTATGAGTGTGTGGAGATGTTTGTCGAAATGAGATCTTCGAATTACAAACACAACAAAAAAAGAATGAGTGAAATCAGTCCAGCCGTTCGCGGGTGATGCGATGACCAAGGGGAATAGGGATTCATTTATATATGATACATCTCTCAAGATATTCATTGAAATTAAATAATGTCAATGGCAATTTTGTTCAAAATTAAATACTTATAATGATAACGTATTTATTTGGATAAAGATTAATACCATGTTAATAAAAACTTCCTCGCAAGAAATGCATTATTTTAGAACAAATTTGATTTCCATAAAAAGGATTATAGTGAGTTAACTTTAAGGGATAGACATAATTATGCTGTCCAAGACTTTTTTTTTAGAACTTTTAAAGAGGAATAATTTCGTTTTATTTTATTTTTGCGTAACTAAATTAAACCGTTTACGCAGCGCACGCAACGGAAGCTTTTTTCCCGCTTGCAACATTTCTTTTTGCTGCTCCGCTCCTATTAGGTCATAGCGTGATGTTATATAGCCTATAGCCTTCCTCGAGTCGAGTCGGTAGTTCCTGAGACTAGCGCGTTCAACCAACCAAACAAACAAACTCTTCTGCTTTATATTATTACTAGCTGACCCGCGCAACTTCGTTTGCGTCACATTTTCCTATAATGCTCCGCTCCTATTTGACTTAGTGTAATGATATAATTATAGCTTATAGCCTTCCTCGATAAATGGGCTATCTAACATTGAAAGAATTTTTGAAATCGGTCCAGTAGTTCCTGAGATTAGCGCGTTCAACCAAACAAACAAACAATCAATCAAACAAACAAACAAACAAACTCTTCTGCTTTATAATATTAGTATAAATTATAGTATATTATAGTATAAATAGTATAGATAAGTATAGGTTAAAATTCTTCTTCTTCTTTATTCTTTTTCTTTCTTTACTTTTTTCTTTTATTTCCGTTAAGCGACGCGACAGCCAAAACGAGTTTTCAATGCGTGTACCTATTGCAATGAAATGAGCTGCAAACACTTGTGGCTTATTACAATAGGTATTTCCTTTTAGTTGCTGACACGAAGTACATTTCATTAGCATAACAGTCAACACATTAATAGTCCTCTGTGTAAGAGGATTCCGGGTGAAACTCGCTTCCATCTTCGGCCTAATCATCACTTTCCATCAGGTGAGATTTGGGCCAAGAGTTTCCCCGTTTTGCAAAAAAAAAAAAAAAAATATGTTTCCATAAATGTTATCGAATAACTACCAAAACGTATTTGCAATAACATTAATTTCTAATAACATCATAAAACATTTTTTGAGATGAAAGTGCGCATTTCCCTCAGATGTGCACTCTCCCAGATTGTAACGAGGTGATGTAGTTTGTTGCTATAATACCTACGGTGAATTACAAAGTGGGCGTGGATGGCGGTGAAAAATAATTGCATCTTTGGATTTCAGAAAAATCAATATTGCTACTCAAGAATCGTACCAGTTTATTAGAAAGCAATTACTGTAGTATTACACTATCCGGTAGTGCTGCTTTTATGGAAGTCTGGGAAGTAAACTTATGGCGAAGTTTTTTATTAGGGTTCCGTACCAAAAGGAACTCTTAGTGCCAGTTTACGGAGACGCGGGGCGAAGAGCACGCTCGCTCGCTTGAAACTCAAGGCCAGCCCTGCCAACGTGTGGGAAATTCCTAAAACTGCGGGGAATCTTAAGTTGATTGGGGAATTATTAGGAATTGGCAAGATATGGGGAAAATACGGAAATTTGAATACCGATAGTCCGGACCTAGTCAGATCATTTTTTCAAGATACCTAATTAAACTTAAGACAAGGCGATTTTTTTTATTAGTTCAACTATATGTCAATAGATGGCGTTGATCTAAAACTGCAATATAATAGGCCACGTCTATGAAAATGTAATAAACAATATCGTTTTATATTACGGTACGGAACCCACACACCCAGTTACCTAGTGTTTCTCGCTATTTCTCTTGTTCCGTAGGTACTTAGGCCATCCCCGCCAACTTGAAAAATACCCCCTGTATATATATTTTTTTTTTTATTAAATATTAGCCCCGTGGCACACAAATGGAGGGGCTGTCAGCTGTCAGCAGTGGTCCCGGCCGCGCCGCCAGGTGGCGTGACCGCGGCACATTACGACGTGACGGTAGCCTCGGCTTCACGCTTAACGTACAGTTTACATTAGTGAACGCTTTAGATTGTCTGATTAACGCCAAATTGTTTGAGTAGGTAAACTTCATTCAATTAATAAATAAAAATCTTTTTTACAAAACAATAGAACCGACTTCCAAACAAAAAACAGTACAAAGCGTTAAATAATATTCTTTAAAAGTTTTTCTTAGATAGTTAGTTGTAATTTTTGTAGAAAAGTTTTTTGTTGTCACATGTTTTACTAAATCCAATAGGTAGGTACCTACGCATTCCTTTTTCAGATCAGCTCAATCAAAGAGCACACACTATCCGGAGCCAGGTCTTAGTCAACCAAGTACAGCATGATCATTTCTCCGAGGTCAAACTAGCTCTCGAAAGGGCGCAGAAAAACTCACATTTCTTGCAAAACGACACAGAAACGTACTAGTTTGTAAAATGGAAACGTTATGAAATTAATCAACAAAGACACAAATTCTAAGTCGGTAACTGTACCAGAACTTATTGCTACGCTAGAATAAGACTATGAGTATGGTATGGAGAGAAAACTCTTCAGCATATTCAATGAATGCACTTACTACAAGAAAACTATACGAAGTCACTCCACAGTTACTTCGTATATTTCTCACTACACTCTTCACTCTCTAGTGGATAAAGAAGAACTGTGGATCTCTAGGCAATGACGCCACAGACGAACTCGCGAAGAGCGGGTTTGAGGTGGTAGTGCTGGACCTGTAAGTACCTGTCTCATAGATTCGTACATGAATTCGCCAGAGATCAACTGAATTTCTTGAGAATCAATGGTCACCGGCAATAGATTGCAGGCAGTCAAAAATGGCTGCGGCTTCTCATCCAAAATAGAAAAAACATCCGAATAATAAAAGGGATGATTACCTACGGGTCATTCCCTCCTAAAAAACACCTCTTTAACATAAGCGCCACAGACAAGTCAATTAGTAAAGGTTGCTTCGACGCCAAGGAATCAGTTGCCCACGTCATCCTGAAAATAAGGCAAACGAGCGCAAATTTACTGAACGGTGAGGTCGCTTCGTGAACCCTATAAAGCATCCAGGATGCTTCTGTGGCTGTGGCTGGCTAACTGAGCCAGAACACCTACGCACATCCGACGGAATGGGAGTCTAACATGGTGTGGATAGCGGAGTCTCTACTCTACTCTCTCTGTTGCAGGGGTAACTTCTCTTCCGGTTGGTTTTCCCATGGCCAAACTGTATGTAGCTCTATCACGTGTTAACAAACCTAGCAACTTTCACGAATAGAGAAGCGTCATAATCAAAACATTTCTCATTACGAAAATTTACGAGAGCTGGTTGGGATTTTAAACAGAGGAGGTGTTCACAGCTAGTGCCTTGTACACTCTTCCAAGATCCTAAATCTAAGAGACAAGCAATGCTAGATATTGACTGTTCATATTTATCTTATCTTAGAGATCTAACCTAGCGACAACATTTTACTGTCTGACATACACGCGAATGACAATACTTAGCTAGTTACCATAAAAGTTTGTAACGGGCAAATATATGCGCCTAGTAAATAATTATTGTTTTAGTAACTCAATAGAATGTTCCAGTTCAGGCGCAATCTCTCCCCAAACGTACCAGACATGTCGTTTCACACTATTTTTCCTTAAAAAACTGTAACATAAGCATATATATGTATGTGTTGGTATTAAATCAAATAACTAACGTTTCTCCTTACTTCCGCAAGTGCGTCATTTCTTTGAACGATTTAACAATTTGATAGAGGAAAATAAAACAATGCGTGCTTGAGTCCAAAACACTTAGCTCTTCAGCATAATTATGCCGTTAGAAAAATTTGTGGCCTAACTGATTTAGAGACATCCCGTGTACTTTAGTTTTTTTTTTTTCTTAGTGCGATGTCATGTAACATTCTGTTCTGGGGAACTGCCGATATTCAGACTATATTTATCACAAAAAAAGAGCTTATCTTGCGATTGTCTATATAACAAAAAAAAAACTTTTTACAAAAAAATACAACCGACTTCCAAAAGAAAACACTACAAAGTAAATAAAAAATAACTTTTTTTCGGAAGTCGGTATCAAAATACGAAGAAACTAACAAAAACACCAAAAATTAAAAGAAATTAATAGTGTTTTTTTTTTTGAATTCGGTTGTATTTTTTTTTGTAAAAAGTTTTTTATTTTTCACTTTTAGTGGTACCCCACACCTAACAACACCACTGCAAAATCGCAGAAAATCAAAATACGCAATTTTGATTACTTGGATGACATAAAACTATCATCTAAGTAGACAAGAGAAATTTAAATGGGACCAATCTGCAAGTATATCCTTTCAGATAAAACAAGATTTTTTCAAATCGGTTCGTAATTATCGGAGTTATGAGGTAACAAACATAAAAAAAACATATAACCGAATTGATAACCTCCTCCTTTTTGGGAAGTCGGTTAAAAATACAGTGTTATCCATAGCATAAATACTAGGAATAAACACAATTGTATCGTTCTTAAAACCAGGCTTAAGAAATTAGGTGGTTTGTTTCAATGCCAATGTATACATTTTATTAATAAACTTCCCAGCCACATTCAAGAACTAAGCATTAATTAATTCAAATCATTTATAAAACGTAAGCTTTGCCAGAAAGCTGTTTACACAGTTAAAGGATAAAAAAATATCTAAATAAAGACGAATCTAACGACCGACACCTCTCAAACTTAAATCCATCAAGCCGTTTAGGCTACAATACAGTATTTTTAACCGACTTCCCAAAAAGGAGGAGGTTTTCAACTCTGTTGTATTTTTTATGTTTGTTACCTCATAACTCCGTCATTTATGAACCGATTTGAAAAAAACGTATTTTATATGAAAGGATATACTTCTCGATTGGTCCCATTTCCATTTTATCAAAATCGGTTAGGAACTTTGGATTTCAAATCAAAATAGCTGGATTTCGTTTACTTGGATGACGGTTTGAAATTCACTAAAAAGTGAAAAAAAGTGTTACAAACATACAAGTTGGGAGCAGACGTAGCGAATATGCATCATTTATCATAGAAATAGGAAACCTTTGGTCCCGGACAACTGGGTCGTGGGCCAGCTCTCTAGGAAGGAGGGAAAATTGATGGTTTGTCTGTAACATGTAATTACTGGAAGTAGGTACTCGTTCCGTAGTTAAGTCGAACGGTGAGCGCCATTGGTTGCTTTTGTTTTCGAATACAGAAACCGTGCATTTAAATAGGTGACGTGGAACGCCGCAGGATAAAGCTGGAAAAGAACACGAACAAAGTCCAAAGGGACGAGCTATATTGCATAAGTAGTTTAGAAAGTAGATCCTCGTAGATACAGCTGTTCGTCTTCACACTGATTACATTTTGTAATCACGACGCTTAAAATGGCCGTTTTGCGAACAAGCAGTGAATTTTGTAAATCCTATAATTTGACAATCAATGCTGGGACACGGCTACTATCACGTTCAGCATAAACATGGCGGACTAGCTGAGCCCGCGCCTCCGTCCGGCGCTAACGTTGGAATGAACTGCCTCAATAATTTCCTTTCGTTAAGCTTAGTATTATGGAAGTTAAAATTAAGCTCAGCATTAAATATTTAAAAATTAATTTAGGAAAGTTACTTTCTCTCGCATAATTATACCAAACAGTTAAAGAAAAAATTACCGAGATTTTATCTGGGCAAGTTGATATTAAAAATGAGAATCTAATTTAGATAACGTCCTTCAAAGCAAAGAAAGGTTAAATATTTGTGTTTAAAAATATAAGCAGATATATATAAATAGTCTTTGTTCTACAACACCGCTTTCAGCGAATCTCGGCTAATATCCCAGCAGATACTAAATAATTATATTACAATATAGAATTGTTCTGTTCTGCGTGATTGAAGAGAAACAAGCTCTCGTTACGGTGTAATTAAAGCAAACAGTTGAAACTAACTTAGTAGCCAACTTCAGCTTAGAGACGCGGCGCGGCGGCGGGCGGCGCGCTCAACTGGCTCAGCTCATTCATTAACACCTAAATTAAATCCAAACTAGACTCATGGCTATTGTTATAGCTGAAGACAGAACATTACAAACAAATAATAATTTGTTTGAATAACTTATGGGAACAAAGAAAACGGATAATACCTATCATGGTGATTACGTTTGTTACCTTTTCACGTGTAACCGCTGAACGTATTTTGATGAAACTTTATATACCGGATAAATGTTCCGGGAGTACGTTTGTATGGATAACTACCGACATACACACAGGTGACACCGCGGAAGCAGCTAGTCAAGTTATTGTAAATCAAGGAATTCATCTTAATGATCAATTATAATAAGTTGGGGTGGTAGCGAGCGGCGCCGCGTGCCGGCTGTGTCTCTCAATCAAACTGATCGCAATAAGTCGGAAGAAGAACAAGTCGCAAACAATTCGCGCTCAACAAAGCGTCGGCTGTGATTGATGGACGAGCTCATTATCTGCCGCTTTGTTTGTCCACCGGGCACTGCGGCGGCAGCGGCGGCGGCGGCGGTAGGTAGGTACCTTAAATAATCCTGGTCAAACGGTGTTGGTCAAATTTACGTCGTTGGTTACATTATCTAACTAAACTCCCAGTACGTACGTGAAGCTCATTAGATAGTGTTGGTCTGGAGGCTGCAGTAGAATTAATATCAATCAGCCCGTACACTCGAGTGTCCCCGCGAGCGCCGCGCGGCACTCCGCCGCGTCTGATACGTCTCATACGCTGTGGATGTATCTACGAGCTGTCACAGTACCGGCTCATCTATCTTCATACTCGCAGAATCGCTGATAGAAAGGTATTGATTATAATTTCCTTTCGAGAACCCTCATTTTGACTTAATAAAAGCTTCGTAAAATTGAATTCACTCGCACATTGCACAAAATTGAAAAAATTACAAAAAAAATATCCTTCATAATATGTTATTAGTTGTCTAAATTATGCTTTACAGAATAGCTTGAATGCAGCTGGAAATAATTCAGTTTTTTATACTGTTACGGAATCGAACCCGAGATGCGACAGTCAACCCTGAAACTGTGCCCGTTGCTCTGCTGAACTGCACGTTGTACTTGATGGCTTCCATGATAGGTTTTCTACTGCGACGTCGTAAAACACAAATGACTAACTTGACCCTCGTCAAGTTTTACTAGCAAATGAATCGAATTGATTTCAATCCTCCTAATTGTAACGACCACGCTCGAAAAAAAAATTGGATCGGCTCGAACATTCACGTTGCCGCGTGTGTGTAATGTTGTTCTATGGTACGCAACAAGTTATGGCTAGCCATGAATCAGTGTGCTGTAGTCCGCTGAGCAGGAGTGCAGTAATGTGAGTGAACCGTCCGCGGCGGTGAACGGACGCCGACGGAATGCTCTCTCGGGCACATTAAAACTTTACGGCGCGAATGTTTGCGTTTATTGCACAATCTGCGCGATGTGAGCGATGTGAGCGATGTAAGCGCTCTGTCTAGCTACAGCACCCACGAGTATGTGCCTCTAGGTATGTTCACGTCGTTACTTTACGACCAGCTAGTCTATTCTGTAAATAACCATTTCGATATCGACTTCACCTGAGTGACTAAGCTTACAAAGTGAACTTTATTTCACACACCATAAGGTCTTATATTTATACGAATTTGAAACTCACCTCGGATTCCGCTGTCGAGACACGAAAATGTTGTTACAGAATAGCACTGTTGAAGCCATAGGCAGGGATATAGGGTCGTTTAGGTACATTAGTATGGCGGAGGTATGATGGAGGAAGGAGGTATTCCATATTTCCTAGATAAACCATGTAACCAGGAAAGCACCGTACAAACTGGAATTTAATTCCGAATTACGAAAAGCTGGAAAACCCAAAAGATAGAGCACGTGCATGAAATGACAAACACCAAATAAACGCAGTTTCATCTTCTTAGTGAAACGTTGTATTCTTTACAAAATTCTCATCTGCATAATGTCTGCTTGAGATGGTCCGTCAGCAATAGGTGGGCACATTCCGAATAGTCTGTCTTACGGCAAGGACACACCACAGGTATGATGTTGTATTCATGATCGAAGTCTTGCTGAGCACCGGATGTTTGTTGTGGCTACACCCCGAGCGCGTGCCGCGTGCCGCCGCGTGCCGCCGCGTGCCGCCGCGCGGGTGCGGCGTCGTGCTCCGCGCGCCAGTCGCACAGCGAGCCCCGCGCGCGCCGACCGCCGCCAGTCCGCGCCACGCGCCGCGCGACTCCGACTCTACTACGAGTACCGACTCTAATCGCTTATCGCTCGCGACCTGAACCTAGCTACTACTATTTTCTTCAAGAGTTTCAAAACTTTCGTCGCATTATTCCGGTACGTAACGTAGTATTTGTTAGTCGTTACATATAAAATAAGGTTTCCCAAAACTTCTGGTGTTCAGTTCGCGGGAAATCGCATAAAATAAATCTCCGTGCTGCGGTTCATATCGTAAATTAAAAGTAGTATTTCAGTCGCCGCCACCGTCGGGTTCCACATGGAAATAGATATCATTTAGTGTAAACTGTACGTGGTTGTGTGGTTTGGTTGCGCCGTTCAGTTTTTGAGGGTACATTCAGTTTAAACTGTGGTAAAAGTGTGACGTCATTGCTGAAGGAGCCGCGAGAAGGTCTTCGAAAGGTTTGTTTTACATTACTACTTAGCTATTACAGACCTGTCTTCAAAAAAAACTTGTAAACGTATTTTCTCTGAGACCATCGCCGTCGGTTCGTAAATGAGGCGTATTTCCGCAAACAAATAACTGTCGCGGATAATAACTATAGTTCAGTTTAACATCTGCATTAGCATGAGAAACACATTCAGTTCAACACACATTGTGTTATAGGTGCGAGGCCAATGGCGGCCGAGGAACGTTCCTAATGGTTACCGACGAGTCCGCGGGCCTCGGCGAGTAGCTCGTCACATCGCGGTGTGGTATCAAAGACAATTAACCTGCAGGTCACAGTTAAAAGGCGTCGTTATAATAAATTGTTCCGAGAGCGCGCGCTGATCGGTATTTAACTGAGGTTCATAAATCTTGGGCAATTTCCAAAGTGTCGGTGTTTCCGGCGCACTCACTGCCACGCAAAATATTTTATTGGCATTTCAGCCACAGCCCGAGCTCTTAAAAGCGTTTCCGGAACCATTTTCACGTTACAGCTCGTTTAGGAAACTATAATCCGAATCAGCCCGAACGTTTGGGGTTGTCTCCGCACAATATTGTGACTAGTGCGAACTGTTCGTCTGCTGAGCGCACCGCACACGTACCGCACGGGCATGTGAACACGATCACAATCACAACGTTGTCTGATAATCTGGAGATTACTCGTAGCTAATAACTTTGTTATTCAAGACATTATTTATTTATTCCTTATTACTCACCTAGATCCGTCAGTGAAACACAATTGTGAGCCTGTAGAGACGACATGCATCATTGATAACTAATCCTGTTGCAGGATTTACTTAAACAGCTGTGTCCTTAAACAAGGAATCCCTACAAGGAAGCCCTGACATAGATGGTAGATTAGATAGCAGGCCTGACAGGCTGTACCCTCGAGAGGCGCTGAGACACGGCGCCGCGCGAGGCACGGCGCTTGTGCGGTCATCTCCTGTAGAGAGGACGTCACACTGATGGCAGATATCATTACAAGGGGCTGGCGATGGATGGCTTAGCTAGTGAACCTTTCAGGGAAATTGATTATCCCACCAGAAACATTTTATGCAAAATGTTGCCAAAACGAGACCATACGGCTCACAACGTCAAAAAATTTCAGAACTCATGTAGAGCTAAGCTTCTAACTCTACATGCCCTAACTTCACACACTCTATGCCTTAGTCAAATTGTAGCTTGGCCGTTTGTTTCATATAAGAACTATTGTATAACAGAAAAATAATGAACAGCGAATACATTTTTCACCTTATGCCTATCTGAGTGTAGCGAAATCTCCAAACCACATATTTTTGCCTAGGAGTAGAATTTGTGAAGTGAGAGCTTGTAGAGTTCCAAGCTTAGTTGTGCTGAGATCTGATAACTGTTTGACAGTGCGAGCTGTATGGCCAATGGCCACGTCTAGGCAACATTTTACATGAAAATGTTTTTGGTGGGATATCACTTCTTTTTGTAAGTTGCTTATGACAATATCTTTTTATTTATTAATTTTTTTTTTCTCCTATTGGGGTATATTTTATTCTACTTTTATGTATTCGTATATATGACCAAAGAGTCCCTATATCAATTTTCAAGTCTCATACAAACTTCCATCCTCTAGTTTAAGGGGTTGGTGTAAACGTTTCAAATATTAGATTTTTTTCTGTTTGTGCACTACTCGTAATACTAGCTCACTCAGATTGCTCTAGGATAGATTAGATACTATTATATTCGTGCCCCCACATTCCATCGAGGAAATGTCCTTAACAGGTTACTTCAGGCAAGCGTGCGCCATCGTTGCCAATATCTTCACTTTCCATCAGGAGAGATAGTAGTCAAACGAGAGCATATTAATAGTAAAGCAAGCCTTTTCCTAACCAGGTAGGTACCGAGATAAATAATTATTTCGTTCTGTGCGGCCATCAAACTTTAATTTTTTAAGCATGGGATCATCAAATGACTCTTCCCGCTCTAGGCGAAGCAGGAGGGAGTGTCAGATTCTTTCTTACTGACTAAAACCCAATGTTCCTCCTCCTATTGCCCTTTGCGTTCCAGGGCCGCAGTGACTCTTTCGAACAAATTCGAGCTATAACGCGTTAAGAGTGGCGAGGTTTCCCTCGTCCACATCAAACAGTATTATACAGTCACCTGCGGGGCGCGCGCAGCGGCGGGCTGTTGATCCGCCTACTAGATTATTTTCCTTGTTGACCTCCGCCTGTGCCGGCCTCGTCGCTCCGGCCCAAACAAATACCTTTTTAAATCACCAATGAACAGGACACAAATATTTACTCACTCATAAATATTTATAAAAGCTGCCACGAATTCTGTATTTCAGATTCTGAGAACAATGTTCGTTGAACTAGATCCTACCAAACAGAAGAGAGTTGCGCTCATGTACTTTCACAGCGATTAATTTTTCATAGAAATCTATTCTTTAATTTTATGCTCGGGTGGAAGGAAATTATAGAATTCTTAATTTTGTCTGAGTATTTATAGCTGGAACATAGCAGCGATTTATTTTAAGCAATTAAACGGAAAATAAAGAAGAGGTCTCAGTTCCTCAGTTCGCGGCCATCATCAATTCAGCTGAAACTTTTTGAAGGCTTTTTAGAAAAGACACGTTTCAATGACGTCATTATTAGGTTTTCGGTGTCCACGTCACGCGCACTGGAACGGTTCGTATTGCTGTGGTATTGCCGAACTACCGCATCGTTTAAATTCATGATCAAAACATATTTTGCTCGTTTTATATTTCTTAATGTTGTTTGTGATAACGGCGCTGATGGTAGATGTTTGTTCATGTGACGATAACGTACATAGAAATTGGACATACTATCTATTCTATTTAACTAGTTGGTAAATAAAATTGAAAATCTCTGTGTGTGTGTGTGTAATGATGGCTTGGAAGCAAGCTGACGAGCAGCCCGTGCCCAAGAAACCCTTCTTGGGCACGGGCTGCACATCAGCTGAATGAATGAATGATACATTTATTTGCAAGACATATTTAAGACATAAGTTCTTAAAATCTATGAGTTTCACTATATTCGGCATTTCTGCCGTGCAAATATTTTACATGCAGTACACATTTAATAAATAATTAGCATTAACATAAAGTACAAGTATCAATTTTATAATTTAAATTTAGGTTTTTATGCAATTAATAAAATAAAATTAAATACAATTCCAGTCATTTACAATTATATATCAGTGATGTCATGTCAATAAAAATAATGTGAATAACAAAAATGCTTAATTATTATTCATGTCAATATTTTGATGTCAAAGTAATTATAGTAAATAGGTACATACGTTTTATAATTTATACTCTAAATATTCATTGATGGAATAAAAACATCTCTCACACAACCAGTTAGGTATATAGTTTTATATTAAATTCTATAGACTCATTAGACTCATTTCGGTAACGTCCATACTCTGTATGAGTATGGAACGCGTGCTGATTCGTAAGCTCCTGGCATACCTAGAAGCGAACGATATCCTGACTGACAATACGGCTTCCACCAAATCGGCCAACTGGGGATTTTTTAGTGTATGCCATTCACATCTGGAGTGAGGACATCGAGAAACACGGGGATGCACTTGCGGACTTTCTCGATATCTCAAAGGCTTTCGACAGGGTCTACCACGATATCCTTATTAGTAAGCTTCCTTCCTTCGGTCTGCCCGCCAGATTGTGTGATTGGACCGCAGATGTCCTGTAGGATCGGTCTATCCGAGTGGTCATTGATTGCTGCTCGTCTGAACTGGTTTATATTAATGCCGGGGTTCCTCAGGGGTCGGTGCTCTGGGCAAAATTATTCATCAAACTCTAGAACTGAGAACCCATTTGTTATTTAGCAGAACATTAATTTAATCTCCAATGTGGGCACATGAGCTAGCTTAGACTCACGCTATTATTAGCTCCGACCTGCACCACGCAGCCATGTATACGCAGCGGGTACTTTCCGCCGGCGGCTCTTGTGGGGAACTGTCGCCTTCCATTGATTGCTACACAAAGCCCGCAGAGTGAAGTCCTCCTGTTCAGTTCGCTACAACAAGCAATGTCCCGAGACTAAATAACTGACTGACACAGTACAGTATGAAGAGAATTCATGAGCAGACGTGTTGTCTGGAGCGAGCTGCGGATGACGTGATGATGATGCAGGTACACTGCACACATTTCTTTGTATATACAAAGAAATGTGTATCACTGTAGAATACCGATCGCAGGCTACTTGGAACGCTCGATGTTTTTCTGAGATATATTTTACTGAAAGAAATAAAACAGGTATATTATCACAATCAGTTTTATTCGCGGGTTTATTACGCTAATATTGTACCTCGGGCCGAGTCTCGGCGGCTCAGCGCTCAGCGCGCGTCACGAGCGCGTCATCTGCTCGCACTCAGCATTAGATCGCAGCGTTTTATGAATCCAATAGTTTGTTCATATAATAAACGTTCGCGTTGTATCGCGTATGTAATAGCAATTCCGAACAAACAGTTTAATGTTGATTGCTGGAGAAACAGAAAGAGTGCCAGCACGTCTGGCCTAATATTTAGTGAGTTGACGTAGTTTGCATAATTTTCAAGTAATCCAGATATTTCGGGAGGTGACTGCGGATCTATATTTACACTAAAATACCTACGTGTTCCTGTGTGACTGTTCATTAATAAAATATTTGATGGACGACGTGCGACGTACGAGTGTGCGGCTGCTAAATGTTTCCGCTCACGAATGATACCAGTTTCCGAACGATGCGATAGCATTTTGAATCATACCAATTTTAAATTAATCTCCATTCAAAATTGGTATGATTTAAAAGTCTTCGTCGGCGTAAATAATAAAATGCCAGGATTTTAGAAATACCACTAGTATGATATTGTTAGGTTTTAGATATAACCTCGCCTTTTTTGAAAACACAAATTCCACCATCTGGATTTTAAAATGGACACTATCATGGTCCACTGTGTAATGCAAGTAGTCTACGCTTACCATCAAACAGTAGGTACCTAGTTACGAAGCTTACCGTCGGTGTTTGCTCCCACGCTGTCGGTGGCCACACCACACCACACCACACGGGCCATACTCGGTTGAGTGCCAATCCGGGTGAGAGGCCCACACCACATCAGGAGCTATAGCAATACATTGATTCTCGAAATATTCCGTTGACGATCAAATGTGTCACTGTAGAATCTTCACAACTTTTTATAAACGTGTGTAGGTACTAGCACAAACCTGTTGTATCGAAGAGCTGACTGGACGGATCCGTCGATGATCAATGTCTTCACACGTGGATACTGTTGACTGTCTCCAAACGTTTACTTACAACATGTTTATTCAAACACGCAGATTTCCAATCTGCGTACAACGTTGAAGGCCTCGTAGGTATTATAATGTAAGTCAGGATACATATTGTTGACTAGGCACAGGCACCTACTTGGGCGGTATTTTGTCACAGTAAATAAGCACAGGAATTCACGCATGTTTCAGTGAACAGCTGAAGAGATTATCATAACGATGTGTCGCGACTTGCGTCATTTCGCGTGTGCGCTTGAACGCGCGAGCATCGCGACGTCGACAACGTGTCGCGGCGTTGTCGCTACCGCACCCGCGGCTTTGTCGCCAGTCGCGTGTAATTACGCTAAACGAGCAACTTGTTGTGATTTTAATTTTCTTTGGAAAAGCTCAAATTATTTTCCACTTTAGTGTTGCTGAGTAGGTCGTGGCTGAGCAGCGTCGCCGTCGTTTGCGAGGCTTCACTTTATACGAAGTTGCGGAACTTTACAATGACGACGCAATTGTGTGGAGAAAAACTAAAACATATGCAAGTATTTGATTTGATATTAAAATGGCTAATCCAAATAAGATTTTTAGTAGATAATCTGATACCTACCAGCTACATTAAATGTCAATATGTAGTCGAATACAAAGGATTATTGACAACAGAGTGTAGGCCCGAGGAAACGTTTTTCCTGTTAAAAACAATATTCCGTCGCTACAACAGCGTGATTGCCTCTATCGGGCCGCCATTAACCTCAATACGACTGCGGGTGCTGTGGCTACTCATGCGGTGATGCGATGTTATCTGACAGACTTCTTATTTCCCTTCTAAAAGGGCTTGTCTATGAAAATATTAGTTCCCGTCACTCCACACATTTGTGCTTACCAGGCCGCGACGGACGAGCCCAAATTATATTAGATCGTCCTCTTATTTTATTTTATTCCCTGTTCGGTCCGCTCCGGAACAACCCGCCGTCGCCGCCGCACACACACACACAATAACACATACCGCAAATATTATGATTTGGGATCGAGCGAGCTTTGCTCTTTTCCCACAAGTATTGAAATTAACTGTCGACAAGTGCTAAAACAATGACATGCTGGGATGCGAAATTCATGGTTCCATATGAAAATAAAATATCACGTTATGTCAAGAGTAGACATTCGGAAATTCAATTTTTAAAATGCATACGTCATTTAAAATGTGGTGGATGGAGTTCACGCCGCGTGAGAGCCGGCGTGACACGCTGGCACTGGTGACACTGCGATGAATATAAAAGTGTTCAGGAAGTGCTGACGCTGCAGTAATAAGCTGTCGAGAGGAGTGTCGCCCGGGTGTCGCCCGGCCCGACACCCGGACACCGCGAGTGTCGCCGGTGTCGGACACTGCGAGTGTGTGGGACACTCGCGGGTGAGGGTTTCATTTCCGGCGCGACTCGGGGCAGGTTTGCTTTTCACCCAAAAGCTTATATTTGTCACACGTTATATTGCTGTGACCCGCTCTGCTCCACAATATTGAAAACTAAAACGCAATAATAATATTTTCATTTTAAGTACAGTCAAGGAATTTGATGGTTGAGCAGTTTACGATTATGAAGTTTGATTGATAAAGGATGGCAGTTGACATTATATTCACTAATCATCACAACGCCGTACTACAGCGTTTCAACAGCGGACCGGATACAGTTAGCTTAGCATAAGACTTTTGTTTGCAGTATCGGGTGTCCTGAAAATGATTTCATTTTATATTCTAGGCAGTTATATTTTTAACTTACATATTAGGTTGGGGAAAAAGTCTTTTCGCATTATACATAGTATGTATAAACTTGTAATAAAATCTCTTTGGCTATACTATTTGTATCTGGCTGGTTTTGGTATCATTGTAATTTTAATTTTAAAGAACATAATTCCAAATTCAAATTAGGAAAATGTGTGATTTTCATTTGCTTTTCGTCCCGTCACTTCGAAATTCGAATTTTAAAATGTTACTACCTAAAGGTAAAAATGCAACGCAAGCCGCGAAAAAAATTTGCGATGTTTATGGACCTAGTGCAGTGTCTGTGAGAGTAGCACAAATTTGGTTTTAAGCGTTTTCAATCCGGAAATTTTGATGTCAAAGATGCACGTCGCTCTGATCGCCCTATTACGGATAAAATGGATGCCATTTTTGAAAAAGTGGAGCAAGATCGGCATATCAGTAGTTACGACGTAGCTGAAGAACTGGGAATTGACCACAAAACAGTTTTGGCGCTTTTGAAAAAAACTGGGTAGGTACACAAAAAAGCTCGATATTTGGGTACCTCACGAGCTCACTGAAAGAAACCTAATGAACCGTGTACTCATTTGTGAGTTTTTATTACGACGTAATGAAACCGAAACATTTTTGAAGAAGCTGATAATTGGTGATGAAAAGTGGATCACGTACGACAAGAACGTGCGAAAAAGGTCGTGGTCAAAGGCCGGTCAGGCTTCACAGACTGTGGCGAAACCCGGGTTAACTCGCAACAAGGTGATGCTGTGTGTGTGGTGGGATTGGAAGGGCATTATACATTATGAGCTGTTACCAGGCAGGACCATCGATTCTGAACTCTACTGCGAACAACTGATGAGGTTAAAGCAAGAAGTTGAGAGAAAACGGCCGGAATTAATCAACAGAAGAGGTGTGGTTTTTCATCATGATAACGTTAGACCATAATTTTTTTTATCACCATTTTAACATCTTTAGCCACTTAGCAAAAATTAAGAGAGTTTTGCCAGGAGGTGCTGACCTTGCACCTTCAGATTTCTACCTGTTTCGGTCTCATCAGAATTCTTTAGGCAGTCAGGTTAAAATCACGAGAGGACTGCCAAAACCACATGTCGCGGCATTTTGATCAGAATTCCCTATAGCAATGGGATCATGTCCCTACCTACAAGTTGGCAAAAAGTTATCGAACAAAAAAACTTTTTACAAAAAAATACAATCGACTTCGAAAAACACTGCAAATTAAAAAATAACTTTAATTTCGGAAGTCGGTGTTTTTGTTACTTTCTTCGTATTTTGACACCGACTTCCGAAATTAAAGTTATTTTTTAATTTGCAGTGTTTTTCGAAGTCGGTTGTATTTTTTTGTAAAAAGTTTTTTATTTTTCACTTTTTAGTGGTGCCCCACACCTACCAACACCACTGCAAAATCGCAGAAAAGCAAAATACGCAATTTCGATTATCAAAGAATCATCTAAATAGTCAAATTCCAGGTATTTCGATTTAAAATCCAAAGTTCGTAACCGATTTTGATATGATTTAAATGGGACCAATCTGGAAGTATATCCTTTCAGATAAAACAAGAATTTTTCAAATCGGTTCATAATTGTTGGAGTTATGAGGTCACAAACATAAAAAAAAAAAACACAACCGAATTGATAACCTCCTCCTTTTTGGGAAGTCGGTTAAAAATGGTACCTACATACTTTAGTTAAATGTATAATGTTTTGAATATTCTTAAAAAATGCGAAGAAACTTTTTCCCCAACCTTGAAATTTCCTTTGTAAGTAGCCCTTCCTCTTCAAAAATCCCACTAGTTTATAAATAAATAAATAAATAAATAAATAAATATCCTTGGACATTTCACACAACGCCATATAGTCCCAAGCTAAGCAACCTAATGCTTGTGTTATGGTAACGAGATGGCTGATAAACTACTTATATACATTTTTTTTTTTGTAAATACATACATATTATAGATAGAAAAACACCCAGACTCGGAACAAATACATGTAGGTCGTACAAATATTTGTTCCGTGCGGGAATCGAACCCGCGACATGCTGCGCAGCAGTCAATCGCTCAACCACTGCGCCAACCGTGTCATTATCTTGTCTCTTATAGGTATTAACGTTTTTTTGTTACTTGTGTGAAGGTCGAACTTGGTTGATTTACCCAAAATACGCAACACTTTAAAGTATGATTTGTCTACAAGTTATTAGAAAGCCAGAGACATTATATTTCACCATTACTTATAAAATAACTAGCTGACCCGCGCAACTTCGTCTGCGTCACATTTTCCATTATTGCTCCGCTCCTATTTGTCATAGCGTGATGATATATAGCCTAACCTTCCTCGATAAATGGGCTATCTAACACTGAAAGATTTTTTCAAATCGTACTAGTAATTCCTGAGATTAGCGCGTTAAACCAAACAAACAAACAAACTCTTCCGCTTTATAATATTCGTATATAGATGTAACGTCATGGACAGTCTGTTTTCTCGCAGTCCTCTTATACTATTTCTCCAGAGGTTTATGTACTTTTATATTAACGGGTAACCTAAACACTCTTTAGGTTCTCTGTTTTTGTTAACGTGCGAAGCTTTTATACCACGTTAACAAATCCATGTGTGCACTGAACCAGTAAGTGGCACTCCAGCGCCGTACGGCTCGGACGACCCGAATAGCTCGCACGCTATAAATAACGCAGTCTCTATGTAAGTGAGCTATTTCAGCACTAGTGCGGTAATGTTGTTACTGTGACACACCGGTCTCTGAGGGCGACGGACTTCGGACTCCGGTATTTGGACATTTCCATTCTTCACTAATGCCTATAATAAGTATCATTGTGTTGACCGACAATTTAGGAACGTTATTATCGAGTATCTACTTCAATATTATTTGTACAAATATCACACATCTGTTATGGCAAGTATAATATTACCTATCCAAACAGAACATTATGGCATGTTTTCTCGTGTTAAAGTTGTATTTTGTTAGCTTGTTGAACTGAACTTTATTTTTTATTTGAAATAGATTTGCTCTTGACTCTAGTCTAGGTCAGAGATGACAGAGACAAAGTCTACGGTGAAGCGAGCTTACCCAGAAGCAGCATGTTCACTCTAACTTTGAAGATATTAGGGTTGTAAGCGTTCAAAAACACAGACGCAAGTAGAGAGCTGAATAGAGCGAAGCGATACTTCAGGCCTGGACAGCTTTTAACCCTTTACAAAGCACAAGTCCGATCCTGCATGGAGTATTGCAGCCACCTTTGGGATGGCTCAGCTAAGTATCAGCTTGCCGCGCTTCACTCAGTGGAACGCAGAGCTAAGAGGCTCATCGGCGGCGAAAAACTGGTGGATCGTCATCATCGAACATCGCCGCAAGGTTGCCAGCTTGTCGGTCTTCTACAGATTGTACTTCGGTAAGTGTGCCCAAGAACTCCACGACCTCATCCCACCGGCCCCCTTCTACCATCGGGCATCCAGACGCACTGCAAAAAAAACAGTTCCACTCCTTTGCTGTGCGCATTATAAAAGACGTTTGGAAACGCTTAGTGAGAATTGTTGGAATAGCAACAAGGTAGGGATGATAAGTTACAGTTCGTCTGGATGTCCGATGGCAGAAGGGAACCTCTAGATAATCACGGTCGTTATCCTGCGCTCGCGCTAGTCCCGAGTCACTTGTCGCCGGTATTTCAATCACCGAATGGGTTAAGTCCGATACGCTTCAATCACCTTTGGAGTGGAAGATAATTGTTGCGAAGATTTATAATTGTCATGTTTTTTGGTTGTTGCGACAGGATTTAGCTGGAGTGACGTACGCGCTGTGCTCTTCCAATCTTCCTTGTTTGCCGTCACGCTATCGTTCAACCGCTTTTCTTTTAATTTGGTATTCTGTAAACATTGGTTACAAAGATTCCCTGATCAGAAACCTTGTCAGGCTTTTAGAAGTTGAGGATGAATTCGATTTTGCGAGCTACTTTAATATGTATACTTTTTAAATTACACAATGAATTTCAAATGTCTGAGAGCTCTGTAGCAATCCGCTGAACAAGGGCAGGAGGAGGGGGGAGGGTGGGAGGGCATTATGATAATAATAGCGAATTGTGAACGAAAGAGTGATGCTTCAAAGTGACGCTTAACTTTCTGTAAATAAAAGAGCGTCGGGTAAGTCGCGAGCTCGGGCTCTCTCTGGATCTCAGAACCAATTCTACTAATTTTCACATTCGCATCGCATTCGCATTTCAATCGCAAACTGTCAAAAATGTATGAACATTAAGGATTTTTGACAGTTTGCGATTGACATGAGAATGCGAAAGATGTTTAAAAATTAGTAGAATTAACCCTCTTACAACTTTTTTTAAAATTTCAAAATTATGAGTGTAGTAGTACTTAAAAACGTTTTTTTAAATGAGACTGAGCCACCTCACACCTGGAATTCAATAGATTCAACTCAGCTTTACTTAAAAATAACCACACCCTTAATTTTACGTTTTATCCTTTTTTTGCAATAGTAGCAATAAGTAGAACACATTTGTGAAAATTTCAACTGTTTACCCATTACGATTGTTGAGATACAACCCGCTGACAGACAGGACCGGACGACGGACAGCGAGGCTTAGTAATAGGGTTCAGTTGAGATACAACCCGCTGACAGACAGGACCGGACGACGGACAGCGAGGCTTAGTAATAGGGTTCAGTTGAGATACAACCCGCTGACAGACAGGACCGGACGACGAACAGCGAGGCTTAGTAATAGGGTTCAGTTGAGATACAACCCGCTGACAGACAGGACCGGACGACGGACAGCGAGGCTTAGTAATAGGGTTCAGTTGAGATACAACCCGCTGACAGACAGGACCGGACGACGGACAGCGAGGCTTAGTAATAGGGTTCAGTTGAGATACAACCCGCTGACAGACAGGACCGGACGACGGACAGCGAGGCTTAGTAATAGGGTTCAGTTGAGATACAACCCGCTGACAGACAGGACCGGACGACGGACAGCGAGGCTTAGTAATAGGGTTCAGTTGAGATACAACCCGCTGACAGACAGGACCGGACGACGGACAGCGAGGCTTAGTAATAGGGTTCAGTTGAGATACAACCCGCTGACAGACAGGACCGGACGACGGACAGCGAGGCTTAGTAATAGGGTTCAGTTGGTTAGCTTCCCATCGGGTACGGAGCCCTAAAAATCAGACTCACCTGGAAAGTTTTCGGTAACCGAAAGAGTTCAAAATAATGAAGTACTTATGTGAATAATTTTGCGCGTGAGTAGGTACTCAATCTGCACGCAACAGACACTATCCACTCGATGACATAAAAGATCGAGATGAACTGTCCGTCCGTTAGTCCAACAAGACATGTGCTGCCCCGCGTCTCTCGTGGCGGCTGGCAACCATACAACAGCAATTTGTTACAATTGACAACCGCACGTTGAACACGAAGATATAACAAATAGGAAAAATAGCACAGTACAATAATTATCTTGTGTTTGTTTTCCAAACATTGTCTAAATTGTACTGAAAATGAGACCGTGTGTGGAATGTTCGTGTCCGTGTGAGGCGGTGTGAGGCGCAGGCGACAGACACTCTGCCAGGACATTTGGTTGGAGAGGGCTCACGTCACTTAGCAGATTGCTTTTCAGTTCTAGATGGAATAAAAACCTATTACCTAGGTACATACATCAAATGTTGAATATATTTCAACTTACGTTGAGTTTTCCTTTTAGTTAAATCAACCAAATCTATATGTATAAAGTGTTGTTGCTAAGTAAATACAGATGAAGTGAAAATATAACTTTTTTTATTAATAAAATAATTAAGAAGAAGGAGAAATATTAAGAATTCACCTGATGATAATTATTTTTTAATTTTCTTCAATACAAACCTCGCCCAGTCAATTACGAACACAACTATATTAGACACTATGATGATGAGTTAGCTTCAAATGCTTTGTTTTTCATTTATGGTTGATGAAACTATGGTGTTCGGTTTCTTGGATGGCTTGAACGTCGTAATGTAAACTACAACCTATTGTTACTATAGTTAAGTTTCTCTTTAAGTGAACTGTATTTGTTCTTTGAGAAAATAAATATCTTTAAACCGAACTTTAAAAGAATAATCAAGTTATGCGCGGACATACATTACAACCGTTTTCTTACGGGATAATGAAGCCGGTGGTATCGAGGAGCAAGCTATGTTATGTTTGTGTGCCTCATCCCCCCGACAGCCCTCTCTATACTAGACCGGAGCCTCTTGAAGGTGTCCATCAACATTCCCGGCACCACCGTCAGCTGCCAGCCTCCACCGGCAGGCACCCGCGGTCTCGGCTCAGGAATGTCCGCCATTACTCGGCCAATTCCAGCGAGCAACATAGAAGTATTTAGAACGAAGGAAGCCTAGCTTTTAATTAAAGCTAGAATCTAGCCTAAAAGTTTGCAGCGAGTCATACGCATTCCGTAGCCCGGTAGCACTTGCCTTCTCATATCTTAACATCAAGGTAAGGATATTAAATGTTTTCTTTCGGTTTTTTTTGTTATTCACAATAAACGTTTAATTACTACCACGTAAGCGACTCGGCGACGACGTAAACAATGTCGCGTAATGAGCAGTTATTACGATGTATTACTACGTTGGCGCGTGTTCACGACTGACACTAGTATTGTATGTAGGTATGTTATATATACGAGTATGCCCACGAATTATTACGTGAACTGACAACAACACTTACTACTGTAGTAATTATTCTCGCTTCAACTCGTATCGTAGACTTTGTCTCTGTTGTCATCTCTGACCAAGACTAAAGTCAAGAGCAAACTCACAACATATTAAAAAAAAATTCACGCTCGACATCGACATTGTATGGAGTCAACAATATTGTAAATACTAATAAATTAGAGTGTACCTGCTCGTGTATCTCCTTGAGTTAGGCTCATGCATGGGTCGGCCGCATGTCGGCAGGATGGGTCTTAACCTTTTCATTCTCCGACTTCCACGTACTAACTAACGACGGACTATTCCTATCAGAAGTAGTGAGTGTTGACGAGGCACCATAAGGAAGCACTAGGTGCCGGATTATCCGCAGCTAGGTCCATGCCCCGGCTTTGTGCGCGCTGACAGTTTGCTGACAAGTATTACACTTTAAATAAGCTTATCCTTGTTGAAAACGGTCGGTCGGTTTAAGAGTTCATTTTAAATCTGTATGCTTCCACTGCTGGGAAAAGGTCTTCTACATATCCTTCCACTTAGAGTTGTATGTGGGCTTAAAATAATTTGAGTGTAAGGGTTCTTATAACCTGTACAATAAACTTGAGAAGGAGCCCTAAATTATAATGCGGTCATAACCAGGAGGCTTTCACAATGGCACCCGTCCCGCGCTCGCTGTACCCGCAGGAGAGCAGCAGGAGAGCCGCAGGAGAGCCGGTAGTGTGGCGGGGATGAGTCTCAAGAGGCAAGACACAGACACCCTTCACCCACATCGCGGTCGCTAGTTGTTTGCCCGAAACAGTTGGTTACGTTGTATGTTCAAACTAATTTATATTTCCTTTACAAAATTATGAATAAACCGACCATGTTTTCATAATTTTTTCCTCATAGAAATCTTCTCGAAGTAATACCACCGTGTTGGAAAGCGCTGAGTCATTTTTCCGATTTTATTCATCCTATCAAGAAAACACGGGATTGTGTAGACAGGTGTACTCGGAAACGAAAAGTGTTTTCATCGCGAGGCGCAGACGTCGACGTCGCGGTAAAGTCGTTACGCTCGCTGGCGGCGCTCGGGAGCGATCCGAGCGGAGGTCGCTGTTTGAAGCGGAGCTCACGGGGCTGACGGCGCTGAAGCGGCGAGCGCAGACTGTTCCCGCGAGACGCGCGCTACAGCGCTTGAATTGGGAATTAATGCACTTTAGTCGCGAAACGTCAGCAATATTACCTATAGTAGGAATAATTAAGATTATTTTGTGCTTTAATGAGGTACCTCGTCTTGCGTGTTACGTAGTAAGTTTTTCGCCAGCAGAACATGTTGTTTAGGTCTCCATTTATGTTCAAAAGACGTGTCGTTCGTGATATAAATGTATAGAAACCTTATGAAACTGATGTACTTATAGAATTAAATCAAGTTTTTAGTAAGTTCTACTCCAGTCTTTACATGAAGTACCGTGTTTACCCAGTTAATGGGTTGTGGAGGTCTGGTAGGCAGCCGCTCCGCGTTAAATACTGGTATTCAGCTAAATCCGGTTGGACTAGAAGCTGACCCCAATATAGTTGGAAAAGGCTAGGCAGATGATGATGAGTAAGTTTCCAATCTATCACCCACTATATTGATATATATATATATATATATATATAATAGATATATAGGTATATCAATATAGTCGGTGAAGGATTGGAGACTTATCACCTTTTCAGCAAATTGTAATATAGTACCAATTATACAATAACAACATAGGTGCAGCAAGTCAGTGGTTTCATTTAACTTTTCTTTTGACTTGGCCGCTGCTGTACAAACAACTCGTCAGTCAGCAGACAGTACCGCGCTCTGAGGTGACTGGTGTGACTGTATGCTCTCGTCTGCTCGCGTCGTAACGCTGCCGTCGGGAACATTCCCGCGCTGTTTATAATCAAATATGTAAAAACATCACTCGCTGTTTATTCAGCGCCGCGCCGTGCTGGAGGTGCGCCCCCCCCCCTCCCCCCCCCCCCGCGCCGTCCGACACAACAAGCGACTCATTATAAATAGCGCGCCTCCATCTTAAGCCTGGCAGGTGGCTTTAATTCTATATTAAGGCCTCACAAGCAAGTCCGGCTAAGCAGAAGCCAATCTTCTCAGGTTGACCTGCGAGAGGCATATCAACAAAAAAAAAAAATACGCAGCGGCCGGCGCGCGCGCGCTGCCACGGACTGTCCCACAGTTACACATCACTTACAGCAGTTACAGCACCCGGCATACAGCATGTCAGCTAGGGAACACTGGACTGGTGATTGTTGGCAGGGTCTCATAAATAAGCTGGGTAGCTTCATATGTACCAGTTAGTTCAGCCTGCATGCTGCCCGTCCATATGCTTAGTGCTTTGACCAATACATAACCTTTGAGACAAGTCTGTCAATCAGGCAGATGGAGGAAAGACATTCCTCGAGACTTAAACTTGACATCCTTTTCCGAACTGTGTGGGGTCGGTTATTAGCTTCCGGATGCAGCTGAATACCAATAGTTTATGTAAAGAAACTACATAACTATCCTCCACATCCCAGTTACTGGGTATTACTATATCCTCAGGCAAGCTGGTGTCTAATTTTGTGGCTTCTGACTACCCTTAACGATTGCCAAATATGTTCAAATGACAGCCGGGACCGATAACTTAACATGCTCTCCGATGCACGCAGGAAACTCTGTGTGTAACGGACGGTCACCCATCGGAGCAACCTCAGCAAGCACTAACCTCAAAGTTCGATTCGTTCGATTGTTATTAGGTATTTATCTGTGTCTTGCCACCTCCGTGCTTTTCTCGCTAATTTCAGTCACATGAACTGCATCGTACTTAGTTATTCTGTCTGCAACCTGCAGAACATCACAGGGCTCATCATCCTATGCGCTAAGTGAAGTTTTATCTATTCTCTCGGTTTGTGAACATTGTGTTAAAAATGATGAGAACTGCCAGTAGAGATTTTTTTTTAAACGTTCATCCAAAAATTATCATTACGTTGAGCATTAACAGAACGGAAACAGACTGCATGGAAACTTGTAACATGTCTGTTATATTGATATCATTATAATTTGTACACTATCTGTTCTATCTAATACTGACAAGCTATTTAGAAGCTTTGTAGGGCTATTGTACAGCATTTAGCGTGGAACAGAAAAACAACCATCTTAATAATTATTATCATCACAACATGACACAATTTATTCACTGTCGTCCCACGTAATGTGAACTGTCTCGGTCTTTCATATACCTCGCATTATTTATAGCCTTAGGTTAGGTAAATATCTCAGCAATAACATCAGGTGAATCAGGCCAAACCTCGAAATATCCGTATTGACGCATATCTTCGAAATAAATGTATTTTTGGGGCTCCCGACATGATTGGAATTCAAATCATATTTTTGTTCGCAAAAAAACAATAATAAAAGCACTTTCTCGTATAAAAATGGCGGCGAAGCAATTCATCTGACAGAGGATCCGCGAACACATTCCATTAGTGTCGATCTCGGAGGTATTGTGGTGTATTGGAGGGGCCTGAGTACCGCGCCCCGTGTGCCTCGACGTCGACTCGACGAGACAGTAGGTCGCGACTGTCGCGAGTGCTGCGGCTTTGTTCGCATCTGTGTGCTAATTCTAATAATTTTCAAAAATGTATGAAGTTTAAGGCTTTTCTGACAGTTTGCAATTGACATGCGAATGCGAAAGTTATTTAAAACCGGCCAAGTGCGAGTCGGACTCGCGCACCGAGGGTTCCGTACAAACCAGTAGGTATTAAATTATAAGCAGAAGTTGCGATTTACGATTTAAGACGTATAAAAACAGAACTACTTACTAGATCTCGTTCAAACCAATTTTCGCTGTTAGTTTACATGGTAATGTACATCATATATTTTTTTTAGTTTTGTCATTCTCTTGTTTTAGAAGTTAAGGGGGGGGGGGACTCACATTTTACCACTTTGGAAGTGTCTCTCGCGCAAACTATTCAGTTTAGAAAAAAATATGTTACAAACCTCAATATAATTTTTGAAGACCTATCCATTGATACCCCACACGTATAGGTTTGATTTAAAAAAAAATTTGAGTTTCAGTTCTAAGTATGGGGACCCCCAAAAATTATTGTTTTTTTTTTCTATTCTTGTGTGAAAATCTTAATGCGGTTCACGGAATACATCTACTTACCAAATTCCAACAGCATTATAGTTATCATAGTTTCGGAGAAAAGTGGCTGTGACATACGGACGGACAGACAGACAGACATGACGAATCTATAAGGGTTCCGTATTTGCCATTTGGCTACGGAACCCTAAAAATGAGTAGAATTGGCCCTCTGTACTATATTAACAAGCTGGCGTGGGCGTGCAGGCAGGCGTGTCGTCTGCATTTGTTGTTTCGTTGTGCCGCTTGTTAAACGTCGTAGGTATTGACTTCAAACTACACAATCATGTGGAACGTTTGTTTCGTCATTTTGGAACCAAAAATTCTTGTAGACTTTATTAGTGGAATACTTACTAATTTTTTAGCAGCTGCATTCGCGTGTCTCAATATTGCACCTACATCTATTTGTCTCTTCACCACCCAAGGGTTGACTGGTAGAGAATGCCTGTGGCATTAAGTCCGCCTCTGTACATTTGTGCTTAAAGTGTTAAATAAATAAATAAATTATCTATGCCTAACACTTTTTTTTGCAGTTAAAGTTTGACAGTGATGGTGTATTCGCTGGCAGAATGGTGCTTGTGTACAGCCTGCATCTGTGCACGGTTGTGCTCGTCTCCCTATTCCGAATGGTTTAGTCATGGTTTAGTTTAACGTCACCACGGTGGGCCGAGGCGTAATGAGCCGCGTGCAGTCACGTCCCGAACATTCTCGAACAATCCCGAACGTTCCCGAGCGTCGCGTGTTGAAAACATTAATTTTTACAGCGCCACTATCCGCTTCCCCCGATTTCCCCCGAGTGCGAGAACTGAGTAATACATAACTAAATTACCGCCAGCACATACCTAAATACATACAGTACGTACAAGTACATAGTGGCACATGCCCGCGATGCCGCGCACTCAATAACACGAATGATATCGTTACGAGCAGTTATGACGAGCGACAGACGTCTAGATGGAGCTGCTCACGAGATTGTCCTCGATCCGCGTACCTACTATAACTGAAGGTCTACGTGATCGAAATTGCCTCGCATCGTGTGGAATAACATTCGGATCACATTGGAAGCTTCCATTCAAGTGGGAGTGGGCTCCTTATTGTCCGGTTCAGGCGAGAAGTGACCGAAATATGGCGAGTGGCGAGTTAGTGCCGCCAGTAAAAGTTTACGAGGTGACGCGGTCGACCGGCGCGGCGGCGGCGACAGACGCGACAGGCGCGACAGGCGGCCCCACATCACGGGTGCGTGTCATCGTGTCGCGCGACAGACACTTGTCGCTAATGATATTACTGACAGCTTTTATTGCTGTCGCATTAGGACAGCGACGAGTTACGGGAGAGGCTAATTTGTATTTTGCGACAGACGAACGTTGCTACTTATTTAGTTTCTGTCTCGGAACCGGAACATTACGCAGGACTTTCAGCCTCCGTTTAGTTTAACTAATTATCAGCAGCTTCTTAATTTGAATTAGAGTAGCAGCAACCCAAACGTTGATTGTCAGGGAATGGCATATTATAATAATGCATTCTCTGCAAATAACTTCAAATTTTCTATTAATAATTTTGAATTTGAAATCTGTTAAGTAGTACTTAAACTAAGCATATTAATTGATGTCTACTAGATATTTTTAAATAGTGAACCCTTCGCGCGCGAGTCCGACTCCTACTTGACTGGTTCATTATTTGTTTTTCTAGTAAACACCCGTTACCTAAATTGTTAAACATAAAATTATGTTTAACAATTTAGGTAACGGGTGTTTATAAACTGAGTGATATTAAGCGCTCCTCTACAAAACACATAAGTAGCGCAATATATGGAATGGTACCTGTAGGGACAGCTGTTGCTGTTGTACGTTGAAACGACGCGACACTACTAAGTATCTAAACTGCGATCAAGTCTAACTAGATATTTGCGTAATTTGACTAACATTAGCGAGGACTTCCACTACACAACGAAGTGCAGGAGATCACCTCCTTCATCAGTCTCGGCGGTTCTTATCACAGCTTCTCACAGTACAACGTCTAGCTTGGGCAGAAGCTACACAGTTCTCTCTTCCTCACGATTCGCGTCACGTTCGGAATGCGACTTCTGCATGCGCTCTGTCTGGTGCGCGGTCGCAGCGGTCGCAGCGGTCGCAGCGGTCGCAGCGGTCGCAACGGTCGCAGCGGCGCAGTGGGCGAGCAGGCTCACTCGGGACGGTGCAGGGCGCTAACTTCCGCTAACTTTATATTTTAATTACTGGGCCGCCTCGTTAGCGGCCCGGGACTTATCAACCGCCCCCCGCTCCCGCCCTCCGCCCGACCCCACCAGTTTGGTTTGATTTTATTCAAGAAGTTTGACTGTAATATCGTTAAATCCGACAGAACATCTAAATTTTGTTTTATTGAATGGATTTATATAAATGTTGGTGTACCTATGTGTTTTTTTATATATTGGTTTATGTTAGTAGGTACTTTGTTAGTTGCTCTGCGTGCGTCTACTCTCACAATGGGCAAACGCTTAGTGCAGGCCCTCGCCACGATATTAACCAGGGGTTCTGAACTCAGCGGGCTTGTTTTATAAAACACTTAAATGCTTCACTACCAAACTAATCAGTGCAAATGACTATCGGTTTCCTCAATATTGTACAAACACAGGCAAGGCGATGAGATCGAGGCCCGAGGTAGAGGTGCTTACAGCATTAATGATTGCGTGAGTCTAGTGTGAGTGTACCGTGGAGGCGCCACCTGTCTGTGCGTTCCCACGACTGTGACGTCACAGCGCACACACCGCGTGTCACGTCACACACATGACATATTACTCGATCCCGCGCCCGGCACGATGCGACTCTACTAATTGATATTCTAATGATAGTTGCTAGCTAACGCCACAATGGGATATTGCTGTACTGGGCTCACTTTAATTAAACGTCACAAGCGACATTATAACGTGACATTACCCTACGAAAACCTCATACCGAACATCCAATAACTTTCAGCTATTAAATTCTGGTTTGAACATATTTTTGTTGAAAGTAATTTATGTGAAAGCACACGCGATACAGACATTTTCTAGCTTCAAAGCATAAAAGTGTGACAGTGATTGAAAAATATACGAGCGTCCATAAAGCACACACGTTTATGCGTCACGTCTGACAGCCGACCCGCCAATGAGGGCACGATCACTCCTCGGAGGCACGCGGTGTAGGAGGAGGAGGAGGGGGGGGGGTCGTCGTGTGGCTGCAACAGGTGCTCCTCACGCGACCGCTTTATAGGCAGCGAACGAGTCCAGCAGTCACAGACCACCAGGAAACAGCAAGTCAACTTCAACACCTCTTAAGTCCTGAACAATAAACATTTCATCAGCAAAAGCGTGGCGAAGGCAATTGTCAAAACGGCAAAAAATTATGGGGTTGTCAAAAATGCTATATATTTACAGCATCACTTATATTTTAGCACTTCAAAAATCTCTTTTATTATTAATAAAATAAAACTTTGCCTCAGATCAGTTAGCCCATAACTGCGACAATTTCAAAAGACCTTCCAATTTGCCAGCGACTGTTAAGTCTAGAAACACTAGAAGTGTTAATAATGCCAATGAGCATAATAACACTGTCACGATACATGTACATAGTTCAAGCAAGTATGCCACAATAATAGCTGAAGCATTTACGACACGACGACGCTTCCGCCAACACAAGCAGAGAAGCATTTCATACGCTTACTGCTCAAGGCCCGTTCCCGGCAATGTCCATGTTACTATGCCCCATTCAAGCCGTAAGTGTCAAGCCTTTAAACGAGGCATCATTGTAAATGAGATGACTGAAAAAATATCTAATTAGCCGCGTTAACTATTTGGATATGAAATCTCCATTTTAAAGCAATAAATGCCTCCATTAAAAAAATCACGACTGAAATCTTAACGTGCGCGTACCGACTTTGTGACTTACCTACTTCATTAAATACACATCAATTAGTAGCGGACATAGATTATAATTATTATGTTCACTTTATTAATGAGCTGGCAGCTGTCCAAAGTTCCAAACTGCTCACAAATGTAACGGCGCATGGCGACCCGTCCGCGCGATTACCGGCTATTCGCGAGTTGATCTACTGCGCCGCGCGGGACTGTGGCCCAAGTGTTGGTAAACACAGATGAGCATCCGTTTTAACGAGCTGAACGATGAACGCTCAAAACCAGTGAAGTGCGTGGTTTGCTTAGAGAATAACTCCCGACTCTCACCCGCTGACGCCCGCTGTACTGCTGTTGTGACACAGTAACGTGGGGTGGCCGGGTCCGTGCACTGGGCAGTAGCCTGCGGGTCGTGGGTGCGGTACACTCGCTCGCTGACTGCTCAACTATTTATTATGCGACGTTACTATAACTGTCGTTATCTACAACTCACAGTGCTGGCTAATAACTGTTATTTGAAGCCGAACCAATAATTACAATTGAGCCGTTTAGATTCGCTCTGCGATAAGTGGCGTTGTGATTGTGCGATATTTTTGTACGATTACGTAGCTTCATAATGTTATTGTTCAAAGACTGAATAACAAATCAACCATTATTTCATAGGAAAATTCTTCGAAGTGTGTTTCTTACAAAATATCATGAAACATCATGAATGAGTACTAACCATTCACGTGTTTCACAATCACGGTACACTACCACCAGTCGCGACGAATCGGATCGGTCTCGCAGTGGCGGGCGGCGCGCGTCGCGTCCGAGCCATACCGTGCGCCATCAGTTCTGCATTGTCTGAAAATAACATTTTCATCTACTTACTAGTTTATTTATTTGTGCAGTTGCTCTCAGTTCAGGGTGATCTCTAAACGCTATTATTAATAAAAGTATTTATAACATTCAAACAAATGATTGTAGGTATGTTTGTTGACTATATTAACCTTGACCGGGTCTGGCCGCCTGGCCGCCTGGCTGCTCCAAGACGTATTGTGTGTTGTTTTCTTTGTTTGCATTATAAGAGACGCAATAAAAGTTTACAGAGGACAGACACATCGTATGTACATATCGTTCGGATGGCGGAGAACGATAAACTTGTTCAATCAAAATTTTATGGAGCGCATCAATTTTATGACGTCGGCGCTTGGGACGTGGACGGGGAGACCTGCGCAGGTAGGTGTGTGTGTGTGTGTGTGTGTGTGTCTGTGTGTGTGTGTGTGTGTGTGTGAGTGTGTGAGGGTGTGTGTGTGTGTGTGTGTGTGTGTGTGTGTGTGTGCGGCACCTGATACCTGCTCCTGACAGAGGCCACGACGTGACACATGTGTTCCGAATAACTGCGATATAAATCATACGGACACGTTTAGAAACAATGATGACAAACTGAACACTGACAATCAGCCGCACTTCCATTTCCTGTAATATTCCTGCACCAACTGAAATTACTTACTCGGCCTCTGCGAATCGGTTTCGCCGCAGGGTCCCGAGATTGTTAAACTGTAACTCTGTCTGCCCGTTTTGTTACCTCTGGACGTATTCACAGCAACGGATTTGGCTAAATCATGGCATATCGGTAGACCATGTCCTGAAACAGGACTAGGTCTATTCGTCCCCAGCGGACACTATGCTCCCTTGGGATAGTTTTGAGATTCACGCAGATGCTGCTAATTAATACCAGGTAGTAACTACTCAAGATTACTCCATATTTATTCAACTGCTAAGTCAGCAGATGAAAACAATTTTTATTAGAACAATGGTCGTTAGATGTCGTCTCGCTTAACGTCGTGTCACAGTAATTATGGCTCTCGCCTCTCAGTTGGCGGCGGCGAGTGTTTTGTGACATAATGAGTGTCCCCGAGCGCACCCGACTAAACGGCGCGCGACGGCACTTCCAAATTGAGCCTGATAAGGATGACAAAGGTTACAAATTAACTGTAACCAAGCGGGTTACGGTACAAACGACAGCGTCTCCTGTTTATGATTCCATTTGCTTTGGTAGCAGTGTGGAAGTTCTAGTTCGTTGTGGTTCCTCATTTAAGCAGTCACAAGAATGTAATCAAAAACAAAAGTATTGGTTCCGCAACAATCTGACAACAGCACTTCAAACATTCCGTATGTTATAATAGAAGTAGAGGAACTTCAGTCAGATACCCAAAAAGGTCTGTTCCCATCAGGGGATAATATTTACGAAATCGCGGAAACCAGACGTATCGTCAATCTTTAAAGAACACTGCGTTGCACATTCAACTGTGTTTCTCCAACGCCTTCTGCTCAGCACACACACTGGGGGTGTGGTCCCGACGCTACGTGCACTGCAGTGTATCACAAAGGACTGGCCCGCCTGGCTGCTCCAAGACGTATTGTGTGTTGTTTTCTTTGTTTGCATTATAAGAGACGCAATAAAAGTTTACAGAGGACAGACACATCGTATGTACATATCGTTCGGATGGCGGAGAACGATAAACTTGTTCAATCAAAATTTTATGGAGCGCATCAATTTTATGACGTCGGCGCTTGGGACGTGGACGGGGAGACCTGCGCAGGTAGGTGTGTGTGTGTGTGTGTGTGTGTGTGTCTGTGTGTGTGTGTGTGTGTGTGTGTGTGAGTGTGTGAGGGTGTGTGTGTGTGTGTGTGTGTGTGTGTGTGTGTGTGTGCGGCACCTGATACCTGCTCCTGACAGAGGCCACGACGTGACACATGTGTTCCGAATAACTGCGATATAAATCATACGGACACGTTTAGAAACAATGATGACAAACTGAACACTGACAATCAGCCGCACTTCCATTTCCTGTAATATTCCTGCACCAACTGAAATTACTTACTCGGCCTCTGCGAATCGGTTTCGCCGCAGGGTCCCGAGATTGTTAAACTGTAACTCTGTCTGCCCGTTTTGTTACCTCTGGACGTATTCACAGCAACGGATTTGGCTAAATCATGGCATATCGGTAGACCATGTCCTGAAACAGGACTAGGTCTATTCGTCCCCAGCGGACACTATGCTCCCTTGGGATAGTTTTGAGATTCACGCAGATGCTGCTAATTAATACCAGGTAGTAACTACTCAAGATTACTCCATATTTATTCAACTGCTAAGTCAGCAGATGAAAACAATTTTTATTAGAACAATGGTCGTTAGATGTCGTCTCGCTTAACGTCGTGTCACAGTAATTATGGCTCTCGCCTCTCAGTTGGCGGCGGCGAGTGTTTTGTGACATAATGAGTGTCCCCGAGCGCACCCGACTAAACGGCGCGCGACGGCACTTCCAAATTGAGCCTGATAAGGATGACAAAGGTTACAAATTAACTGTAACCAAGCGGGTTACGGTACAAACGACAGCGTCTCCTGTTTATGATTCCATTTGCTTTGGTAGCAGTGTGGAAGTTCTAGTTCGTTGTGGTTCCTCATTTAAGCAGTCACAAGAATGTAATCAAAAACAAAAGTATTGGTTCCGCAACAATCTGACAACAGCACTTCAAACATTCCGTATGTTATAATAGAAGTAGAGGAACTTCAGTCAGATACCCAAAAAGGTCTGTTCCCATCAGGGGATAATATTTACGAAATCGCGGAAACCAGACGTATCGTCAATCTTTAAAGAACACTGCGTTGCACATTCAACTGTGTTTCTCCAACGCCTTCTGCTCAGCACACACACTGGGGGTGTGGTCCCGACGCTACGTGCACTGCAGTGTATCACAAAGGACTGGCCCGCCTGGCTCGGGGGTGCAGTTTATTTGAGCAGTACACTGCAGTGCAAGCTGCGAGTGATCGCTTTATTGATATTAGTGCACCACAGTGTATACGTAGTGTGTCGTTATGTACTGTAACACGGCCTCTCCTTTGAGTTGTGTCTGGCAACCAGTATCCTGAAAATGATAGTGAAAATTACTAAAGTTACCCCCTATTACTGACTTTACTGTAACTGCTTACATCTAAATTGTCTATCGCCTTTAAATATAGCTTCAACGTGTCGTTTCAGAAACATTTCCCTAGCCTAGTTTATGAATAGCCTCTCCAAACTATTAATATGAAATTATGAACATGCGATTCAGCCATTAAAGGCGAGATTGTATCTCAAATAAATTGAGTTACACAGACCCTGTTATAGTTCCATATATTTCAATTTTCAGCTTCAGTAAATATATCTGGGCCGTGTTTTGTTAACATTAGGTATTAGCGCTACACGGTACAACTGAACTAATATTGTAGGAGCCGGCGAGTAGTGGGCCCCGGGCGGTAGACCCAGCTCAGCCAGTAGCCCAGCACCCGCGGGACGCATCGCTCTGTGTCTTCGTCTATGACTATTTGATAGTAAGGCGTGTCCACAGACATGTTTCCACGCTGTAAGCTCATTATTTTGGCCCCGACATTATGTAGAGTCATCAAATTTTGGTTTGAATCTGTGAGCCGCGGTAAGCTACCCTTTTCCATTATACTCTTATGTTTGTCAATGCGTGAATATGGAAGTATTGGAGTATTACACAGACCATCCTATCACGGTGCCTGGCTACGCAGGTTTTGAAGAATATAAAAACAAATCCTATTACTTTCAGTTCCTACAATCTAATTAGGTATGTCATTGCATTCCTAACTGTTTATAGAGCACTGGCTGCATCTGACCGCGGGTTTGTTGACCACATGAGAAGTGGTTTATTCTAAGACGGTGAAAAAGATACTATGTTCTTTCTTATCCAGGTTATGATCCATCTCTCGAGTCAAGTTTCATACAAATCTGTTCCGTCGTTGGGTCGTAAAAAGATAACAAACAGACGCATTTGTAATTTTATTTTAGTACTAGCTGACCCGCGCAACTTCGGCTGCTTCACATTTTCCATTATTGCTCCGCTCCTATTTATCGTAGCGTGATGATATTATAGCCTATAACCTTCCTCGATAAATGGGCTGTCTAACACTGAAAGAATTTTTCAAATCGGACCAGTAGTTCCTGAGATTAGCGCGTTCAACCAACCAAACAAACAAACAAACAAACACGAGTGTGTTTGTTTGTTTGTTTGGTTGGTTCTGCTTTATAATATTAAGTATAGATGAAAGTATGGATTTGGCAGCTGAAATCAGTGAACATTTGTATAAATAAGTAGATATTGTTTAACAGACATACCGCGTGTATCTGACATCGACGCACAAACGATTTCCATGGGTCCGGGGCATGATTCTGGACACCCTAGACTTAGAATTTTTCGTCGGCTTTTTTCTAAATTTTTCATTTTTTTCAAGGATTTTTTTACTTTAGACTGCTCATAATGGAAACCCATGAAAATCGTTTGTGCATCGATGTCAGATACACGCGGTATGACGAGATTCGTATCCCGAGAAACGTTTTTGTTTAATTTCACACGGACTGGTACTAATGTATCCGCTGATGAAGTGTTTAGTAGTGGTGCGTCTCGCGCGCTTCCTGCTAATGTCTGATGACGTCACGGTAGCACTACAGTTTGTAGCGATCGCCGACAACTAATCGACGCCGTGTTTATATGTCTGATCGTTTTATGTGATCGTTCTGACCGCGATGTAAATAGTTCACGAGATCGTTTACTTTTCTTTTCACACGAGAACTTCCATTTTACATTACGTGTGAAACGTTCAGCGAGCGTGTTCGAGTTCAGCGCGTTCGGAACGAAGTTATCTGAACGTCGCGCAACGTCGCAACGTCGCGGCGGCAACGAGATTGTCGCTAATCGGAGAATAGTGAGCCCGACGCGAAAGTGGCATTATGTGAGACCACTTTAAAAATAAACTTGGAATTGAGTTTGTTAGACGTGTCAGGAAATATCTCACTGATAGAATTCTCTTATAAAAGTTTAATAGTCTGAAGAGATAAGCTGAGCCTGGGCTTAGATTCGATTTACGACTATAGATCGGAGATATCTTTCGACTTACTAAAGAATTTAAAATCCGACTGATACTGTCTTAAATTACTAGCTGAAACTTTTTCAGTTTAAAGGTAAGATAATTTAAAGTATCTATCTTTATTTCTAGACTATTTTGTCCCACAGCTGGGCAAAAGCCTTCCTCTCCCACACGACTCTGTCATTTGCTATACCAGGCTTGCGGTGGGAGTCGGGCTCGTGCTGCCATCTACGCTTTGGTCTACCGCGACGTCTTTCGGCATTTAATGGGAGCCATTCCTTGGTTTTTTTAGTCCATTTCTCGTCTGACATGCGGCTTGCATAGCGGCTTCCTAGGCAACGTCCTTGTTTTTGGACTATTTAATTTAATATGTAGCTGAAGGTAAACAAAAACAAAAACTCTTTCGGAGATCTGACCGCAGATGCAGACAGCAATCTGTCACACTTAGCATGTCTCTCGTACTGCTACCTAAAATACCACACATGACGTCACAAGACATGACGCGACATCGCATCAGCGCGTCATCGCTGGCGGTGTGCGCTGATGTACGATGATGGATGCGCGGCAGCCGGGCGGCGGCGGCGGCGGCGGCGGCGGCGCGTGGTGCCCGCAGTCAATGACCGCCACTCGCAGCTGTCCGCCACTTGTCACAACACTAGTGCCGTGTAAACACTCGTACACTTGACCTTGCCCTCTTGCCTCACTCGCGCGCATTTGTGTCGCTCGCTGAAACTTTCCAGATCGTCGTCTGTTGAATGACGGCTGTTAGTACTGCCACCTGAAGGACGACGGCGACGTCACGGCGTGTCCGCGTGTCGCGCCTCGGTCAAAGTGGTCTCGGAAAGTGGTCACGTATCACTTGGCTGTATTTTTTTAGCATAACCTTAATTAGTGTAAATAATAAAGTCACAATGTCATTCACTATTGAATGTAATTTCAGAGCCATTAATAACTTCACATGTTAGAAGTCGTCTGCTCCATCACTGCCGTACTACCTATACGCAATGGAAACGGTTGCAGTGTCAAAATGAAGCACATGCGGCTAATCTCACGTTATCGACGCATACATTTCTCGTATCCCTAAAGATATAATGTTGATGAATTTTGGACAAAAGTTGTCATCACAACCAAAGTTGTGAAATAAAAATGATTTTGCAAAAATCTAAACTTAAGGATTCGTAATATGTTTCAATCTTATAGAACTATGAATATTTATAGGTACACTTATCCATCTAGGTAAATAATAAAAATTAAAATGACTCAAATTCCAAACTATACGGGGGGTGGAGGGGTGTTGAATACATCTTTTTAATAAGTTAGTCATGTCTTATGATATTCAAACGCAAATTCTAAAATGTGTAAGTACGTGAATCATTAGAAATGAATAGTGGAGTCTAACCAAAAGTTACTAAAACATTAAATAATTAATCTTATTAAATGTCCTGGAGGACGACTGCGCCTCTTGTCATACAAATAGGTCCGGATCAAGAAGTCGACAAGACAAATACTCTTTACTATACTACTAACAAAGATTGGAGGATTCATTGAGGGAAGTAGAAAGCAAGATAGTAGTTTCGTTCGGTTTTGCCGGCTACAGTACTCTGTGCTGCCTGGGCGAACACTCCCGGCCGCGGCCGCGCACCGAACGCGGCGTTTTATGTGACGAGATTTATTCCCCTTTTATGGATAAAACAATAGTTTCAAGAAATAAAACTGTCAGCCAGACAATAAACGAGAATTTACGATAAAAAATACTAGTTCGCTTGGTGTTCACTCGCTGGCACCGCTCATGTCGCTCACACCGCTTGCATCGCTCGTTTCGCTCACAACACTCAGCGAATAAAGTTTGAGATGTGGTTTCCTGGCGTTGTTAGAGTGCGAGCGATAAACCGCCGGAGGGCGAGTTCCACAAGCACTCTCCTGCGGCGGCGCCTGCTCCCGCGACAGACGGAGGAAGTTTGTATTATTCATGTCGGATAAACACAGACGATGTAGTTCCACTCAGTGCAGTGACTAGTGAGCTCTCGGCAGCACCTGCTTGCTATTCCCTCCCTCCGACGGATACAACAACGTTGCTGCATCAGGACTTTAGTATCTGTACATTTAGTAACTAGCTTCTGCAAGCGGCTTCATTCGCGTGAATGTCGACTACTTTCATGATTAAAAATATCCTTTGTCCTATTCTTGGTACTACCAGAGTAACAAGTTTCATCTAAAGCCGTCGAGAGGTATCAAACAGACAGACTTCACACTTTAACTATTTTCGCATGAATAATACTTATTAGTTTGTTTATCGAACCTAAGCTCCTGTCGACTGCTGTTTGCAGTATATATGCAAGTGAGCGCAGCGCAAGATTGCGATGTAGCGAGCGTCAGTGCAGTGCATAGATCAATATACTAATAGTGCAGTGAGTGGGTATTGTCGTGTGCTCACTCGGTGTGAGCAGCTTGCGTCAGCGCCGCGGCAGGGTCAGGGTGCAGGTGAGGCCGCGACGCCGCGCTAGTGTCTAGCTAGGCTGCAGAAGAACCACTCCGACCAGCTACGAGCAAACTATATTAAAAATAGTGTTTCAGACTTGCAACCTGCTAGGTGATTTAATTAAAACTTTATTTATATGTGATTTCTTATTGGTTCACAAATAAAAATGGTTCCTCTAAACAGATGTAGGTACTTTTGCTATCTACGTGGAGGCGCGCGCCGTGCGGTGGCGTGGAAACAAAAGTGAATTTTTGAAGGTGAACTCGGAAATTTCCACATTAGTAGGGGCGAAGGCGAAGCTTTGTTAACGCACTGTTGTCCCCTCATCATCATCAGATCAGCCGGCACACGTCCACTGCTGGACGGCGGCCTCCCCCAAGCGTCACCACAACAACCGGTCCTGTTCGTCTCGCATCCATCGACTACCTGCACAGCTCATCCCTCCACCTCGTGGGAGGCCGCGCCAACGTTGCGTCATCCGGTACGCGGGCGCCACTCCAGAACGCAACGCACACGAGCAACGTGCCCTCCCGCTGCCCCTTTAGTTTGGCGATCCCTCGAGCTATGTCGGTAACCTTGGTTCTCTTGCGGATGTCATCATTCCTGATTCGATCTCGCAAAGAAACTCCAAGCATTGCCCTCTCCATCGCCCTTTGAGTGACTTTTAGCCTTCTGATGAGGCCCATTGTTCCATAAGTCACCACTGGCAACACGCACTGGTCATGGACTGGACTTTCGTCTTGAGACACAGTGGTATGTGGGACGAGAAGAAACCACGCTTGTCTCCTGCTTGGTAACAATGGAAACTTCTTGAGACGGCCTTCTGTCAGTGCCTGTCTACTGGTATAATTGAATGCGAGTTAGCACCTACTCGCTAAATGTTACATCTGTGTGCGACTTCATTCGTTCACAGCCGCGTTTGATTTATTGTGTTATCGCAATTACACTGGAAAACAAAAAATGTGAACAACGACTATTGTTTAAAAATCCGTGTGTCGCGATAGTGGGCAGATGTGCTCGTCATCCGGCTGGGTGTGGTTATCTGTCGACCGGCACGTGGTGTGAGCGTGAGCGTGCGGACTGGCGGCGCGCTGTGTGTGCTGTGTGCTGCCTCGGTGGTGTGAGTGTGAGAGGTCGAGGAGCTGACTATACAGTAAGTCAACTATGATAATATTATAAATGAGTAATAAGTTTATGAGGATGGATGTTTGTTACTGATTCAAAGGATCTTCATGAAATTTGGCACAGAGATAGATTAGATCACAGTCTGGATTTCTGGAATAACACATAGGTAGGCTACTTTATATCCCGGGAGTATGTTCCCTAGGGCACACGCGGGCGAAGCCGCGGCAGAACCTAGTAATGTTATACTTTAAGTTTGGTAGTTTTGTCACCATGGAGTTTGTAATTTGTTCAAACACAAGGAAGATAAAAGTTGGCAAAATACCTACTAACTCTCATCATTTGCCTGCCTTTTCCCAAAATTGGGGTCGGCTTCCAGACAAACCGGATTCATCTGAATACCAGTATTTTAAGAGGAGCGGCTGCCTAACAGAACTGGGTTAAGGAGGTCTGATACCCAGTAAATAATAACACGGTAAAATTATAACGTCTTTAGTTACCAATCAATAACCCATGAAATCATAATTATTTCATTCACGTGACGCGTAGTGACGGTAGCGGACAGAAACCATTATCATTGTTCGGTTAGTTAGGAATGTACTATTGTACATATGTATTCAGATATTATACTTTAAAATGTAACAATTTCATTCTTTTAACTCTGTTTCTTTTCATGAATATATACGTTTTCCTTTATATGCTCATTTAACGCGTGATCAAGTAGGTAGCAACACATTGTTCATAATGTGTAGGTGTAGGAGCAAAGTGAGTGTGTGACAGCTTCCTGGCTGGTGTAGAGTGAGCCTCTGTCACGTCCCGACGTCACAGACAAGGGCGGTCGGCGCCCACTGTGACGCACCCGCCGCGCGCGCCGGTATGACACCTTTCTCACAGCTGCAAAACGTTCCCTGAATTGTTTGCATTGTGCATGCTGGAGTCTTCTATAAGAAACAGGTCCTTTTTTCAGATAGGAATTTCTGAGCTGGACCCATACCATATTTATTCATAGCATAGAATACCATACTTTCACAGCCACTCATCCACGGAATGATAATAATGAATTCAAAGTCGTCTGTGGACCTTTAGCTTGGAGCAAAGCTGCAAAATCAATCTGTTATGACATGCCAATAGGCTTACTGGTAGAGTGCTATTAATGATCCTTCTATGTATTGCTACTTTGTGTATCAACAGCGTGACACAAATTGCAATTTGTAATCGCATGTCTGCGGGTACAGCCAATCAACATGACGTTAGATTGCTGCTCGGGTTCCGTACAAACAAAGCTTCTTCCAATTTATCTTCTTTCTACTTCACTTCACACGTTTACCTGAATGCTTTCAACCTTCTAAAATGTTCATCTATGTATATAAATGAATACTGCTGTTCGTTAGTCTCGCTAAAACTCGAGAACGGCTGGGCCGATTTCGGTAATTATTGTTTTGTTTAGTTCGCCAGAATACAGGGAAGGTTTAAAAGCAAGCAAAAAATGTAGGTAAGGTAGCCAGTTGACGGGAGCGAAGCCGCGGGGCTCAGCTAGTAATGAATATTAATTTAATGTCTCTGTGTTAAATTGTGTTCAGTCGTGTTCTTTTCTGTTTTTAATCAGAAAACGCGCATCAGAGTAAGTACTTACTGTGTTATGTAGTCAATATTGCTATGTTTATAGCACCATCTATAAGATTGTTTGCCGACGCTGCTTTACAAGCGTTACCGGCGTCACTATGCGTCGGAAATTCCTCGCCTTTGCCGCCAGCTGCAGATAGCCAGACGCACTCAACTCTTTAAACAATGTCAGTCGGTTTAGCCTCAGAGAGTATCGTACCGTAGTACATGGCAGTAGCTCTGGCCTCGATCTCGATCGCTCGGCGTTCTTATATTGTGTCTTTCAACTGAGGGCACACGATGTCACTTATGTTAAGATATAGTAGGTACCTTGTCCTACAACATACGTAGGTACATGCCCTAAGGCACATAACTTTGCATATTAAGCGCAAAACGTGCTGATATTTTCCAACAAAATCCAAGAGCTTGTTATAGATAGACATCCAACGTTAAAACAAAAAAAAGCTTTGAAACTGCGCCCTCGCCCGTAACCCATAACACCGATGTGCACAATCGTGTCAGTAGGCCATGTAATATTAAACATAATAATATAAATAAGTTGAGCTCCAAACTTCGTCGTGTGAGCGCCGCCCGTCGCCCGACGCCCGTCGCCCGTCGCCCGTCGCCCGTCGCCCGTCGCCCGTCGCCCGTCGCCCGTCGCCCGTCACCCGTCGCCCGTCGCCCGTCACCTGAGCCGGTGTGCGGTGTGCGGTGTGCGGTGTGCGGGAAGGGAGCGCGATTTATATCCAATCTGTGTCTAAATCGGCCATCTCGTAAATATCTGGCGGCGTGTGTAGCGCTGTGACACGGTGACACGCTAACCGGGCCCATCCGACTCGCTAACACAGTGCTTTAGTAGATTTATTAGAGTGATGAAGTCGGCGCCGCTGGAGATGGATGGCCGTAATTGGGTGACGTGACGGCAACGTGTCAGTCGTGGCAGTGTCGTAAACTTCACGTCGCCGTTTGTAGGACTGATAAGCGGCTCGCGCGCAAGGATGTAGCGGCCATCCGGATTAGTAGAGCGGTAGAGCGGTAGAGCGACCGGGCCCAGGGCGTGTGATGTTTGTAGGACTGATAAGCGGCTCGCGCGCAAGGATGTAGCGGCCATCCGGATTAGTAGAGCGGTAGAGCGGTAGAGCGACCGGGCCCAGGGCGTGTGATGTTTGTAGGACTGATAAGCGGCTCGCGCGCAAGGATGTAGCGGCCATCCGGATTAGTAGAGCGGTAGAGCGGTAGAGCGACCGGGCCCAGGGCGTGTGATATTTGTAGGACTGATAAGCGGCTCGCGCGCAAGGATGTAGCGGCCATCCGGATTAGTAGAGCGGTAGAGCGGTAGAGCGACCGGGCCCAGGGCGTGTGATGCTTCGGCCTCTAGTACAGGTTCTCCTTAAGTGCGTCACGATTGCCCGATGTGAAATGTGAAACAGGTTGTTTATTTACAAATTCTAGGAAATGGTATTTTTTCCAACACATTATAACAAGTACTCCTGAGATTGCAGCTTGCTTTCTCTTATCTATTCTTCTATAAAAACTTTTTACAAAAAAAGAAGAATACGCAATTTCGATTACTCGATAACATAAAACCATCATCCAAGTAAACGAATTCCAGCAATTTCGATTTAAAATCCAAACTTCGTAACCGATTTTGATAAAATTTAAATGGGACCAACCTGCAAGTTTATCCTTTCAGATAAAACAAGAATTTTTCAAATCGGTTCATAATTGACGGAGTTATGAGGTAACAACGTGAAAAAATAAAACATACAACCGAATTGAGAACCTCCTCCTTTTTGGGAAGTCGGTTAAAAATTAAGCCATCGGGAAGATTGCATTGTACTGCGTAAGTGTGTGATACCACACATTCATACATTTTCATACTTGTAGCGTGGCTTGTCTCTTTTGTTGATTTACATATTTGTAATGTTTTTATGCCATGGCGGATAGAGATGTGTTAAAGCATCTCTTTAACAAGTGTGTGTGTGACTTAGAGCCGTCCCGTTGGGAGCAAACTGCCCAAATACTTTAGTGCAGGACTTTGGTTAAACCAAAGTTCATGATTTTGAGTTACGGTGACGTCTTGAACTTGATGCCAAGCGTGGCCAGTAAGAAGCCTACTACCTTCGGCAATCTATACATATATAAAAGGCAAACCTGGCTCACTGACTTACATATATGTACATATATCAACGCGCAGCCGAAACTACTGGTCGTAGAAAGCTGAAATTCGGCATGTGTACCTTCTTACACTACCTACCTAAGAGGATTTCCTGAAATTCTTACGGGAACGGGAAAAACGGGATATACGCGTACGAAGTCGCGGGCGACAGCTAGTGTAGTACAATGTGATGGTGTGCTCACGTGCCCGCCAGGTGCGAGGATGTTCACTAAAGAGATTGGTTACCTAAGTCACATGCGAGCTCACGAACAGCGGAGGAGAAGCTATCGCCCTGACGCCCTGGCCGGATCGGTCGGATCACATCATGTCACGTTGGATATTCGGATATCAGACTCGATCCAATTCCATTTAGTATATGCTAAACTTGTTCCCGCCGAGTTGATAGAAACATTCCGATTCATATTCTGATTTATAATTATTATTCACTCGTAACTCGCGCATATCCCGGCGTCGGTTAAAGCGATCATAACAAACGCGAAATCCATTACTTATGTGCGACACAATACGACACGACAGTTAAAACAGCCATTAATATGTACCGCTCGGAAGTGGCGGCGGATGATTTGTATCAATACGTAATATTCGGTTATTGTACGAGAGTGCCGACTCGACTGCCGAGCGCCGAGCGCCGAGCGTCGAGCGTAGTTCATAACAACTAACAACACCAGTTCCGGCTCAATATTAATGACATTATTATGTGGCATCCGCTCAATTTGTTGTGCAAATAACGGAATATTGGAAAGCGTGTAATTATAACATATCCTGAGATAGGTACTCGGTTTGTGTGTTTTCATTTAATTTAGTATCACCACTTATTCTTATAAGAGGTGGGCAATTATTTGGAAGGATAATGGCATTGAAAAGCCATAATTAGTTGAATATTTTTGCTCAGCCGGGGATACAAACTTTGAACTAGCCTTACTTGCGCATTTGCGGCTTTAGCCCAACTTAGTCTCAGAAGCAGTCTTCTGCGTTTATTATTAAAATTAGCTGAACTCTGATTGGGTGTGTTTACGATGAGTGTCTATGACTACTATCGACAGAGTACTGAAGTAATTCAGTCTCTAACCAGAGTCCTGTTAGACATCCGTCATCCCTGACACAGTTCCTGCTTGTCGACAGAAGCACTTGAGCAGTAACAGTGAGTGACATCGCGAGCACCGATCAGTGCGAGCGGTGCTTTGATGAGGAGGGGAGAGGGCCGCAATGATTCAATTGAGAGCGCCTTTGTGACGGCCGCCGGCGCCGCCACCGCCGCCAGCGGTCACCGGCGACAAGACAGACAGGGACACTGCCGTGTCATTGGGAGGTTACATTGTGACACAGTTGAGAGAGCATCCTTCCAACCACGTTGCTCACTCACGGACACGCACCAAGGAATTATCTGGAGATGTGACGACACTGTCCATACGCAGCCTGCGGTAGCAGCACGTGGCTGCTTCAAGGAGCCCGCTTGCAGCCGCCACACGAGAGGGACACCGACACGATATACATATATTGGCTACCATTTATGCATAAAATATGTAAGAAATAAAATAATTTGTAATTCCCGAAAATCAATTTGAAAAGAAATCTCTGGTTTCACTTACTTAAAATTTTAAAATTCATTTAATTATTTCCTTGTAAAATTCATGAACATGTTCTGGGCACATCTCCACTGACTGCGATCTTCAAAACTTACGTAATAGCATCCGCAAAGTAAACTCGATCAAGTTGCAAATCGTTAATCCATTGAGTACACATCTTATAAACCCAATTGCAGGATTTTCCAATTTGACGTCCTTCCTAAGCTTTCGGATATTAAAAATTGTGAAGTTCTGCGACTTTCGAGTAATATTATCGCTAAGCATATTACTAAGCCTCCGCGGGCTTAGTAATATGGTTCTGCTGGTTAATCTTCGAGTTCAGTACGCTTAAAAGATAAAAGGAATGAGTTCTGGAGTTCTGAAATGATGACATGAGTGTACAGTGTGCAGCGCTGGTCTCCTGAAGCAGTGCACACAACACACAACACACAACACAGACACCATGTTGTTGACTTAGCTCGCGCTCAAACGAAACACAAACGGAACCTTTCAGTTGACAACAACGAGCACACACGCCGCTGACACACTGCTCAACTTGCTCCGACAAACATGATAACTCGCGCGGCACACAGCGGCCCTTCGTTAGCGTCTTATGTACCTTTCATTAAACACGTCATTATGTGCCGCTGTTTGTGTGTTACTTCAGGATGACCCAAAAGCACCACACTATGTTATGTTTTTGACATAATCAAATATGTATACAAAAAGTTACATTAATTTATTGAGAGACTGCAGTCTGCTGCGTGCATATCCTATGTAGGTAGAGTTATTAACTTTTTGAGCATCTATATCTCTGTTTATCTCTTATTCCATAACTTGAATACTATCGGTAGGTATCAGGATGAACGAGCACGTTTGCATGCAAACCACTCAATATTGCAGCTCGATTTCGGTTCCGAGCGTCGCGTCGGCGCGCGGCGTCACATTAACACGTTCTCTCGGTAACGTTCCGTCACGCTTGGGGTCCAGAAGAATCCCCATAATTATTTGTCATTTAATTTTAATATTTTTGAAAATTATTTAGATTTCAATTCAGATAACAAGAAAAGACATATTAATCATGAAAAGTGTTTATAACAACTAAATAGTTAGCTTTTTGAGAGTGAGGAACATTTTACAAAATAACATCTCGTACCATAGTATTTTTTGCAGGCACGTAAGTTATATTATGCTAAAATTTAACAAAATTATTAATTTTTGAGTCAATTATTATTAATCATTTTCTTATGATAGAAGCAAAAACATGTATTGAGGAGAAAAATAAAAAATAATTATAAAAGCAAAAAAAACAACGCCTCAATATTACTATCGTGCAGTGACAAAATCTGTGTCGTGTATTGAAAGTCTTCGCTAAATCAGTAAAAAAAGTCTTGCAGAATTGAGGAATGGTGTTTTCTGAGAGTTAGCAACTATTTTTTTGCCGGTATACACCGCTAACTCTGAAGAAGAAGCAAATATTTAAAATGGTAATAATTATATACTACACTAGCTGACCCGTGCAACGTCGTCTGCGAAACATTTGCTCCACTCCTATTGGTCTTAGGGTGATGATATAGCCTATAGCCTTCCTCGATAAATGGGCTATCTAACACTGAAATAATTTTTCAAATCCGACCTTCCTGTGATTAGCGCGTTCAACCAAACAAACAAACAAACTCTTCTGCTTTATAATAGAAAATAGTATAGAAATATAGATACGTAACATCACAGGTGGGGTCTACAGGGTAAAATAAGTACTTACCTTAGAGGGAGGGTATGTACGTCCACCTGTCGAGAGAAAAAAATACAGTAAAAATATAGCGCGTTGGGTCTGGATAGACCTCGCTCGTGACGTTAAAGGTTAACATACAGCCGCACGCCGCCGCGCCGCGCCGCGCTAGTGCAGCACTTTATTATTATTATTATTTTTTTTGCTCTGGCTCGACGCTGCAGCTCGCAGACGCTATGCTGCAGCCTCAGATGAAAACCATCCTTCTTGCTATTACCCATTCTTCATTTTACTTGATAAGCCTTAGGCCACACATCTATAACAAGTTCCGCACATACAGCTGGAGCAGTTTTGTAGAGTGATCGCCTCTCAGAGATGCGAGTGGCGGCGGCGGCGGCGCGCGTGGTGCCACTCATTCCATTTGATTGGACAGTTTGCGCTCGAAGTGTCTTGACGTTTTGTTTGTCGCGCTCGCGCCGGTACACCACATCACATCTATCTACATAATTTAATATCCGATCCGAGTGATGTTATTGCGATGTATCACCGTACCCGCTCCTCGACGCCGACACGTGTCGCTGAGCGGATCGTTCATCTCTCGTAATTTGACAAATCGCGACACATGTCGAGTGAGGGTCGTTCGGCTGTTGTCTCTGAAGCTGTATAGTAGCGACACACGCGTGCACGTACTGCTTCGTCGATGGTTCGGCAACACTCGCGTCACGTCCTCAGCTCGTTGTAGCTGCAAGTTTCCAAATTGTTTAGTAGATAAAAGCTTTTCATTTAGATCGCTGCAGACTGTTATTGTACACTGATTGATGTGTGTTGGCCGAGTTGTTACCGAGCATGGTTATGTACAAGTGTGAAAGCTGTTGATTTATTTGATCTTCAGCATTTTTCCAATAGCGGATGTTTTGCAAGACTTGAGTTTATATCTATAGATGTTTACTTATGTATAGATTTCACACAAAACACACACATTAGATGCAGACGAGTCTTCACTTCATTACCTTGACCACGACCACGACTCTGTCCGGCAGCCTTAAAACTTTACTTATGTATTACAAATTACATCACGAATATAATTATATGTGGAACTTGAAGTAAACTACTGTACGGTTAGGTCCGTATTGTTTCGTTATTTTCTTCCGGTACCTCGGTAATCAATGCATGCTGAGGCACACAGCGTGCTGGTGACGTCACACGTCACGGTGCGTGGTGCACTCTACCGCTAAATCATATCTGCGAGATAAGTCGAGCAATCTCGGAGATGTATCGCGGCCGTCTGCCAGGACTCCCGCGGTGGGTAGTGTGGGTGCGCCGCCGCGCGCCGCTGTCTCCCGCACGTCGCCCACGCTGCACGCAGAAGGTTCACTCAATGCCGTAGCTTTTATTTACTGTCACGCAGCAAACGTTTGGAGACGACTGCGTCCGTACAGGCAGCTGCCGCAGTGCGTGCGCCTGGCTCATAGTTTGGAGACGACTGCGTCCGTACAGGCAGTTGCCGCAGTGCGTGCGCTGGCTCATAGTTTGGAGACGACTGCGTCCGTACAGGCAGTTGCCGCAGTGCGTGCGCCTGGCTCATAGTTTGGAGACGACTGCGTCCGTACAGGCAGTTGCCGCAGTGCGTGCGCCTGGCTCATAGTTTGGAGACGACTGCGTCCGTACAGGCAGTTGCCGCAGTGCGTGCGCCTGGCTCATAGTTTGGAGACGACTGCGTCCGTACAGGCAGTTGCCGCAGTGCGTGCGCCTGGCTCATAGTTTCATCTGCTCTGTGTTCTCATGGTATCGATGTGTGACAACCCGTGAAGCGTTTCGACATAAATTAAATATTTTGTTTATTACGAGTGAAGGTTAGTCACACCGCTTATTAATATTCACGTTTGGACAACTTCTAGCTAATTCTAGAGCAGTACCTAAAGCGTGGTTGGTAGTAGGTACTTCCGCACTTCATCGGTGAGCTGTCGGCATTGTGGACGGTGTCAGCGGTATCAGTGGTGCAGGGGAGTTGATGTGTGCCTCATGTGTATGCGAATCATTCCTACAACTCGTACAAAAACACTTTAAAAATTAAGTTGCCCCACACTAGGAATTACTCCTGTATCGTGGACGCGTTTAAAAACATACAATTTCACATACACAAACAGCTAAACCCGAAACATCTATCTGTAGGCCATACAAATATTTGTTCCGTGCGGGAATCGAGCCCGCGACACGCAACGCAGGTCACGCAGCAGTCAATTGCTCAACCACTGCGCCAACCGTGTCGTTTATAAACTTGTTGTTGTGTGGGGGTGACAACTGGGCTAAGTGCGATTTAAATTGTGGTTTTTGTTACATGACAAAGACTGTAATTAATTTTTTATATATTTGGTAAAAGTCACTACTTTTAACAAATATATAAAAAATCAATTACAGTCTGATAATCGCGAGCTTACTTGGAATAGATAACGAAACAGATCACATGTTACGTACATACCCTCATATATTTGTATGAGCAAGTCGCTTTCATCCCCTTAGTATACCTCAATACAGAGGAACAAACTTTAGCAATTACGCGCTGAAAGCTTGTCAATTTGCCAAATTCACACACCTCTACCTAACAGAAACTCTCGGAACGATTGCAAAGAGCGGTTTAATGTCACCAGAAATGAAGAAACGGTTCAATTGAAACTGTATATTAAATAAGGTTCGGTCACGGTGTGCCGGGAGGGGAGGGGGAGAGGGGGAGGGTCGGGGGGAAGGGCTCACCTAATTAAAGACAGATTAAAAAGTGGACGATGAAAGAGGCCGCACAAACTCCGTTTGAGAAGTTAAATTGATATTGTTTATTTTGTTGTGGAGCCGGCGAATAATTGTCTCTCGTGAGGCCACCCCCAGCACGCTTCCTCCTTATTAAATACAATCCTGAGGTGTATTATGTTTCACAGATCCTAATAATTATTTACTCGAGTCGCACTTGACACACCGCCTGGGTCGAGCTACGCTGGTATATACCACGACTAGCTGACCCACGCAACTTCGTTTGCGTCACATTTTCGCCTTCCTCGATAAATGGGCTATCTAATACTGAAAGAATTTTTCAAATCGGACCAGTAGTTGCTGAGATTACCCCCTACATACAAACTTACAAACAAATGTTACCTGTTTATAATATTAGTATAGATATAGATATAGACGATGAAACCATAAATAACCTTCCTGTAACAGGTTACAATTTAACGTAACTGAGTTTTAAAGAATTTTTTTGATTTTTGCCCAACATTATCAGCCTGAACTGTAAAAATTAAATAACCATGGGCAATAATTACACTATGAGTCTTGATACTTGAAATAAATGTGTAGGTATTATATTAAAACACTCTAAAAATTTTAAAAATATTATATGATTTTGGCCCAATTTCGTCGCCTCGGGAACCGCAATTTTTCGTATTTACTAAGTATTAGGTATATTAGTTCCCCGCACATGATGCAGTGCCGACGTGCACACATCGCAGACGTGTGCCAGCCGCGTCGGGCGCTAACACTCGCGGTTTGTCGGATGGTGGCTCTACTATACGTCTACACAGAGAACAGTCGTTACAGCAGTGCGGGCGACCGAGTTTACGACGCCTGAAATAATAAACGATGTGAATTTTTCAGCGAAACAATGTATAGTTGAAATAAACCGGCAGTTTGGCATAACAATGATTTTATTGCATTCCGCTGTGTGAGCCGCGAGACGCGAGCCGCGAGACGCGAGCCGCGAGCCGCGAGCCGCGAGCCGCGTCGTGGGCGTTCACAGTGCGTGTGTTCACATGCTGTACATTACATACAGATGTGTGTCAGATGCGAGAAATAATCATCTGAGGCCTTAGTGTGAGTTTTTTCGACTCACGTTCGAACGCGTTCGATTGCGAGCGCGTTAGAATTTAGTATGGGAATTTAGTTATAGTGCCACCTGGTGGTCACTCGTAGAACCTAATTTCCCATACTAAATTCTAACGCGCTCGCAATCGAACGCGTTCGAACGGGAGTCGAAAAAACTCACACTAAGGCCTCTGAACAGATTCACTGAATAACTTATACCCGCAGCTCAGCTTTCAACATTTCACAGCGGATCAACATGAATGTAATTATTGAATTGTAATGTAAATCACACAATATGTAGATAGAGGCGGCGCGGGCGCATCGCATGTGCGTCGTATTCAGCCGGCCAGCCGCAGATGTACGCATACACGCAGATTGTAGCTCCATGTGTCTGTTGAACTGATACTCTGCGTGTGAACTTGTGAATGTCGCCGCACGCGACCTCGGCACCAGTTCGCGGAATAGTTACTATATTTGAATAACTGTGACCGATTCTGACGCCCGACACGACGATGAGATGCTATTTACAGCATCCATATTAACACTTTTACATCCTCTACCTACAAGAGTTTATATGTCTGCTGTGAAGATATGTGTATATTCTGAAATGCGCGAAAAATCTCTCAGATTCAAATAATACAAATAATACAAATAATACAAATAATTTATTTTCTTTCACAAGTTATGTACTACATCTAGTATCCAAAGTATAAGTTACTCATTGACGTTGGATAGAACTTCGTATTTGTACAAGTGCTACAATGAAGCAGTAAACAGGCAGCTCTACCAACTTACGAGCAGAGGTGAGACGTATATACTGCATTAGGTTTTTGGAATAGGTATTTCGCTGAACACGTAAAGATCTGTTCCGTGTGCACCGCATGAACGTGTATCGAGTATTTAGGCGAATGGTGTATGACACTATACTCGCGTCTATTACGATAAGAGTGTTGCGACTTGCGACTTGCGAAGTTGCGACCCACAAGCTCGGTTAGTTCTGGAAGCGTTCGGTTAGGCAATAAAAGTCCAACTGTCACCAAGTCAGAATCTGATGATGGGATCCCATGGAAGTCGAGGAAAAACATCAAATGTTATAGGCACATTCAATGTTTTTCACATACTTCCAAACGTAACTCAGATATTTTTGTCTGGTAAGTAATCATCATCCCATGTTGCAGAGCTGATGATGGAAGGTTTAAAGATCTGTTGACGGGATCTCATGAAAAATGTTTGGTCAGGGATATTTTCGCCAATTGACAATCGATGTACGATTCTTTTTTTGTTTAAAAGAGTATTTTTCCGGACTGGTCCCATATCAATTTTGTAAAGACCTGATGAAGAACTTTGGAGGTCGGCAACGGAACTCTTCAATTAATGAAAGCGAATGGATCCGAATTGCTGAAATAGCATTTCTGTTTATTGTTTATACCAGTTCAAAACATAACATCACGTCAGTACGCTGTGAAGGTACAAAGGTATCACGAAAAAGTGAAAAATAAAATACTTTTCTTTGCAAAAAAATACAACCGAGCGACTTCCAAAAACACACACTACAAAGTATAATAAATTCGGAAGTCAGTCAAAAAAGGAAATAAATAAACCAAAATACGTTTTTTTTTGTAAAAGAGTTTTATTTACGTTTCATAAGCAGCTTGCAAGCGTTGCGATAATTTTGGTAAGTAACTAACTATCAAAACGTGATCAAAACCATATTCTGTGAAAATGTTTAGCAATAAATACTAATGTATGTACATATTTATCTTTTAAAAACGCCTGCTTTTCTTCGATATAAGTACCAATTTTTTTTTCTATGTTCCTATTTAATAAGCTGATAGTCCTAAGACTGTCAAGCATGAAGGGAAGTTTTCAATAAGATTTAATTGTTAGTATTATAAAATGTACAAAATATACTAATACAAACGCGTATCTAATATATCTACGTTAATCATTCATAAACTAAAAATACTCCATTAATTGGATTACTTACTTCAATCTCGAAGTTACAAAGACTCGCTGCGCGTACGTACGTCACTAAACTTGAGTCACCTAAATACTCGTGGACCTAGTATTTGAAATAAGTATTTCGGCGGACGTGTACTTCTAAGACTCAGTACGCGTTTTACCTATTACGTCTCAGCTCTACTTACGAGTCTCATGATAGATCGTTATTGAGAGGTTTTGTAACGGCCATACAGCACCGCGGGACGAATGCATCAGCGACCGATAGAGCCGGCGGAAGTGGCAGAGCGTGACGCTACTCGCTGTACAGGAGCGGTACGCTCGCGGTAAGCTCGCGGTATCGACGCGGCACCGCTCCACTAGCGCACGACGCCGACGTGTGGACACGACCGGACGGCTCGCGGAGCTCTCGACCTCTCACTAAAGCTGCTTTCAGACTACGCTATAATATAATAGCTCATAGCACAACAATATTGCGCACCATACATTGTTATGGACACGTTCACACTGTACTTTACTATATAATTATTGACAATGTATGGTGCGCGATATTGTTGTGCTATGAGCTATAGGTATACTCTATGCTATATATTATAGCGTAGTCTGAAAGTAGTAGTAGCTTAACGCTGTATGGTGATGGTGATCTACTTATAAAGTTCACTGCACTTTTACCGTGACCATCAAACTGTTCCGCCCGAAATAAAATTCACTATTATTATTGTTATAAAATGGTAGCTACCTACTACTACCTTGAAAATGATAAAGATCTAGATTAAGAGCAATTTAATCATGGGGTAGGTATAACATAAATACACTGGTAAAACACAATCGTAATATTCATAATATCGAAATGGGTCAGTGTTTTGAGTCCGGCACACAATGCTAATAATGGCTTCCTAAAGTAGGCACTCCAGCCAAGCAGGATGCTGAAGTGGCCTCTCCTGCGGGCGGACCCACTCTCGACGCGGAGATATACAATGATTATTTTTGATAGTTAACTGAAACGAGAGTGTAGTTGTTTTTTAGTTCTAATAATTAGTTTCCACTTAAAGGGATTATTAGATAACTATTATTCTGTTTGTTTTCTCTCCATTCTTAATTTCTTATTAAGCCCATATCCTTGCATTTTTCTACCTTACTAAATTGTAAGTTAAGTATGTAGTGATGTTAGCATTGTGTTCCTGCCCGCGTTTGTGTTAAAAAGCTGAGCGAGAGCTTTCACAGTCACTGTGCCCGAGCTGATGCAAGCCGCGCTGCCGCCGCCTCCAGCGCACCGCACGCGTAGCTGCGAGCATGTGGCTACACCACACTACACCAAAATACACCTCACTACACCACACTACACCACAATACACCACAATACACCACAGTACACCACACTACACCACACTACACCACACTGCACCACACCACACTACACCACACTACACCACACCACACTACACCACACTACACCACACTACACCACACTACACCACACTACACCAAACTACACCACACTACACCACACTACACGGCTACACGCTGACGCTACCTACATAACATAACGCATGGTTCAACGCTCAATTGAGGTCAGGTTGCACAATACTGCTCGGATCAAATTTAATCATTCAATCGACATGAACAAAAGGTTCTTTATCACAATGCCGTGTACTTAGGCGAGATTATAATAATGACAATGTCAATAAATTTAAATCTTATTTGAACAGTTTGACATTTACAGATGTATATGAATCCAAGGATCCTAATAATGGCCTTCAATGCATTCACAGAATCGTTCTTGTTCCTATATAACCAATGCTTTCCTAAAATACCAATTTATATGAAAGTATCTAAGAAGCAAAAGTGGGTTTCGCGCGGTATTAAAAGATGTAGTGCGAAGAAACGACATTTATTATGGCAGTATCGATTGAAACCCACGAAACGAAACAAAACTCAATTTAAGAATTAATGTAATACGATTAAAAGGGTCATATATTTGACGAAAAAAGCACAGAATACTTATAAAATACAGACATCTGGTAATAAATCTAAAACGACATGGCAAATTATTAATGACAATCAATTAAATACTCCTAAGAATAACATTAATCAAATTCGTATTAACAATACAATTATTTCAGACCGTAAGCAAATTGCAAACCTGTTTAATGATTATTTTATTGATAAAATAAAACCTATTGCCGCAGGATCAACTGTCACTAACCATATCCTGAATAGAAAATATTCGATGTTTATGGCCCCCAGCTTACCTATAGATATATTCAAAATTATTTTAGCCCTCAGAAACACGAAGAGTGTAGGTTATGATGGTGTTAGTACACAGATTATTAAAACTGTCGCTGACATTATATATGGTCCACTGTGTCATTTAATGAACCTGTGTATTTGTGAAGGAATGTTTCCAAATGCTTTAAAAAAATCTATAGTAAAGCCATTACATAAGAAGCACGAGAAAGACCTAATGCAAAATTACAGACCAATATCATTAATATCCATTTTCTCTAAAATATTTGAAAAATATACTTCCCGAGAACTAAGCGCATATCTGGATAAAAATTATATACTTTGTGATGAACAATACGGTTTTATTAAAAGTAAATCAATAAATATGGCAGTTTTTGACTTTTTGCACAAAATAATGATAAATATGGATAAAAATACACCCATCTGTGCAATATACTGCGACATGACGCAGGCATTCGATTATGTTCAGCATAATGTTCTATTAAAAAAGCTCGAAGCGTATGGTGTTCGGGGAAATGTTCAGAAGCTCTTACAATCATATCTACAAGACAGGAAGCAAATAACAGAAATAACGACGGTTAATGCGAACACTAAACGTGTAGTAATTTTTACATCTGGGTAGCGTAACGTCAACCATGGCGTACCACAAGGAAGCGTATTAGGACCACCCCTTTTTACCCTTTACGTCAACGATTTTCCTAAATGTATAGATCACAGTATGACTCTTTTTGCCGATGACAGCACGATAACCATTCCTTGTGATAATAGGCATATGTATGAAAATGATATAAATAATACATTAGACAAAGCGATTCAATGGTTAGAAAATAATAACCTTAATGTCAATTTGAGCAAAACTGTAATAATGCATTTTAGCCAAAGGCAGTTAAAATTTCCAATTTTTAAAATTAAATATAATAATAATGTAATTGAAGCAGTCAATTCCACAAAATTTTTAGGATCGAAATTTAAATTGGAAGGCTCACATAGAGGTCACTACCAAAAAACTAAGTAACAGTGCATTCGCACTGTATAAACTATCGCGGATACTAAATACTGATGCCCTATTAACCGCCTATTACGGGATAGCTGAGCCCATTGTCAGATACGGTATTATTTTTTGGGGACTCTCTACGGATAGAGATATCGCATTTGAAGCCCAAAAGAAATGCCTTAGAATAATATTTAAATTAAAAATGACGGATAGCTGCAAGCCGTTCTTTATAAGCCACAACATCCTGACTTTACCATCAATTTACATTTTGGAAATCGCGTTATGTTAAAACTAACCCTAATCTATTTCCCAGCATGGCAGACTTGTTTCTTAGAAATAGACGTGATAACAGTCAACTCTGTCAACATAGGTCTCGGACTGCACTTATGCGCAAGAGTGTTTTTTGTATGGCTCCCATTATTTACAATAAGCTTCCAAGTAACTGGAAAGAGCTAAGTGTAGAACAATTTAAAAGGAAAGTAAAATCATTTTTAGCTAGCAAAGCATATTATGATGTAAATGAATTTTTAATAGAATCATTTTAAATGGACATGTTCTTTTCTACTTTTTATTTTTTTTATATTATTTTATTGTAATATTTAATGTAATAATGGTCTGATAATGGTTTTTTTGACTACAATGATTTTTTATTCATTTTTTCTATTCTTATTTAATGATAATACTTTGACATTTTTTATGTGTATAACTATTTATTTCTATAAAAATTAATTATGTGATAAATCGTTTAAATGTAATTTATTTATTGTGTCAAAATTTTCATTGTTACTGAATGTTATTAATTTTTATTCTAAACTTGTACATATTAATATTTGCACACCAAAACAATATGGTAAACATGTTAGCACAACTCCACTTGTATCACCTTGCATGCATTTATTTATAATTGTATGTACACACATGTTTGAGCAAATAAATTTATCTGAATCTGAATCTGAATCTGAAAAGTTGAACATGTTTACTCTGGTAACAGACCAACAAAGACAAAGGCCAAAGATTACCCAACTATTGATCAATGACGACTCAACTGCTGCATACCATAACATGTTGGTACAACTACAGCTGAAGGTTCTTGAGTGGTTTTGTGCCCTTTTTCTACTAAGTTCGGGTATCGGTTTGGTATTGAATACTGGCCAAGTAGTACTAGGTTGTAGTGGCATTAATGCTGCCACAAGAAAAACCAATGGAGCAAATCTACATCGCAACAAAAAGAACCGCGATGCCATCTATGTAGCTAGCAACGAACTAAAATTCTGCATCGTGCAATAAGAGTTTACCGTGTGATTTGAACATATACATCAGCCTGAATATCAACCATTGAGCAGTTGCTCGCCTGGCACCGCATCCGTCTTGCTCGCCTGGCACCGCATCCGTCTGCTCGCCTGGCACCGCATCCGTCTGCTCGCCTGGCACCGCATCCGTCTGCTCGCCTGGCACCGCATCCGTCTGCTCGCCTGGCACCGCATCCGTCTGCTCGCCTGGCACCGCATCCGTCTGCTCGCCTGGCACCGCATCCGTCTGCTCGCCTGGCACCGCATCCGTCTGCTCGCCTGGCACCGCATCCGTCTGCTCGGAGGATCCTCCCTTTTCAAAGGAGGTTTGCAGGACTTTTCTCTCTGTACCGCATACCCTCTAACATCGCACCGGCCCTAATTCTCACTCATCGAACATTTAGACACAAGCTACCATCCCAACCTTGTTGCTTATTCACAAAATCGCACTAAGTGTTTCCAAATGTCTTTTATAATGCGCATAGCAAAGGAGTGGAACTCTCTTGTTTCCGAATGTATTCAACCGTAATCTGTTCAAAGTTAGAGTGAACAGGCTTCTGCTGGATAAGCTGACTCCATCGTCGCCTTTGTCTCTACCACCTCTGGCCTACTCCAGAGGCAAGAGCAAACACATCTCAAGTAGGTAATAAAACAAAACTAGCGCGCGCAGCGCTCTGCTTGTCCCGGTGCGCTCGGGGTGCTGGCGCCCGGACGCGTAATACCAATATCTGTGTATGAACCAGCGCTCTAGGCGTTGAGCCGCAACATTATGCGTACCCGTTATAATTAGGATGTTATGAATTATCTAATGTACAAACTCTGTTACGAATTAACTGATGGTTACTGATTATATTATTTATAGAGTTTTGCATTCCCTTTCTGATATAGGTACATTGGTATATTATAACAGACACAAAAAGAAACTAAAATCATGATTGTTAAATATATATTTTTTTTAAATAAAGTAAGTACATAAAGTAAGAAAAAGTAGTTATTAGTAGAACTCAGTAGGTATTGTTTAGCGCGTTTTCGAATTCGGTCTATTTAATTTTACACTTGCAGATAAACAATGACCTTGTTTCTGTGTGGTTTATAAAAAAATAACCACGAAGGGGATGGCGGAGTCTATTCGCTCGCTTCGCTCGCTCACACGACCCCGCCATCCCCTTCTAACCTAACCTATCCGAGTCGGAGTGCCCTAAAGTCCCAATTGCATCCAGTTTCTCCTGATATAACAACTGTTACATACCCAATGTCGATTGCAAATGATGTCATGGCATGTGCTAATAGTCATTAGGCCTACTAACGTTATGCGAATCAAATTTATGCCAAAACAAATTAGTCTTTAATATGATTATGCCGACATAAAATGTATGCCTAAAAAAATAATGCCGAAGTATTATTATGCCAAAACAAAATTGTGCCAAAATAGTTACGCCGAAGTATATTAGGACAAAGAACATTTATGCGAAAAGAAGGGATCCCAATATACTTGTCTCGCTCTAACTCACTCGATATTTGGCACAGATTTATTCCTAGACGCCTTTACAATCATGTTGCGGTACACTGCGTAGGTATAGAAAAATGTTGAGAGCGAACATGATTGTTGCAAACATAAGGGCCAAACTCTGTGCGGTAAAAACCAATCAACTAAAGGTGCTGGCTCGAAACAGGTTTGTATGCTTGTTTTCAAAATTGTGCAGGACAATGTCTGTGTACTATTCAGCACCATCCAGTATTGGGTCATATACAGGGATTGGTTTTACGCCGCCCGGACGGCCGCGCGGACTGCGCGGCATTCCTCGCACACAAGCCGCGCTCTGTCGCACGCAGCCGGTGTGCTAACTGCACGTCGCGCTGAGCTGCCGCCGCGCCGCGCCGCGCCCTGCCGCAGAACTTGTCGCTGTTTGTCACGATTGTACCGCATTGCCGCGATAATGTCACGGCTGTCAAGAGGAGCCCCACTGCTGATCCTCCAACACGTTTATCAGTGTTGGCGAACGCGTTTGAAACGAACAAGTGCGGCATTTACACAACTCTTGAGTATTTAACGCAGTGAACTATATCTTCTCGCTTTTGCCCGCGACTTCGTACGCGTATATCCCGTTCCCGTTAGAAATACCGAGAAGTCCTCTCTCAGCGCCCCGACACTACCCAAGGCACTCACTTGCCTGTCAACTTCCTACGACCAGTCATTTCAATTGTGCGTTGTCTGTCAGTCACTCAGTGGCGGAACAATCCCATATAATTTACTATCATTAACAGTCTAAAACAGGGGTCACCAAAACAAAAAATAAACAGCGGCGGTTGTATGGGAGTCCCCTTCAATATTTATTTTATTCTGTTTTTTAGTATATGTTGTTATAGCGGCAACAGAAATACATCATCTGTGAAAATTTCAACTGTCTAGCTATCCCGGTTCTTGAGATACAGCCTGGTGACAGATATACAGCGATGTCTTAGTAATAGGGCCCCGTTTTTACCCTTTGGGTACGGAACCCTAAAAAAGGAGTCACATGAAACTGATTGGAGCCCCCTGGTCTAAACGTCTTAGAGGGGTTCCAGACCACAGTGACATACGATGACAGGGTGCTATCAGATGGTGCTGTGAGTAGCCACGCTAAGTACGAGTACTTGACAATGTGGCTTGTGTTGTCTCAAACTCTATGGAGGACTTGAAGACTTTGCTTTCTCGTCATAATCCGGTTGGCTTTTCTCAAATATATTGGTGTCGGCTCCTCTAATAGATATTATACAGTCGACCGGTAGCGTCAGACACGAGTGCACGATGTGACCCGCGGCGCCTGCGATGTGAACCCATAACATCACCACATCCATAAAGTTTTACGACAGCTGAGTGCCTACCACCAGTGCATAACATGGCGTCCGTCGATATGTTACAGATCATACACGAGAAGCTGAATGGGTCCATTTTTAACTGACTTCCAAAAAAGGAGGAGGGTCTCAATTCCGCGGGTATTTAGCCATTACTTCGAGACTTCTGATCCGATTTGTGTGATTCTTTATAGTTCGATGCGACATACTTGCTATTTGGTCCCGAAAATTTTTAATTCAGTTTGGCTTATTCGTTTGTATTTTGTGAGCATTTTTTCTTATTTCAAATTCTGCGTAGACGAAGCCAAACCTTGAAGCCGGACTTTGAAGTACTTTGTTTGGAAGTCGGTTAATTTCATTTTTTTTTTCACGGTATAAAGGTGTTAACGTAGATTTAAAACGAAAATAAAATATATTCTCTTTTTAAAGTAAATATAATTACGTACCTAAACTACGTGTTCGTTCGACATAACATTATCTTACGCGACTCATACTTGGTGAAGCTATGGCTGATTGATATTTACTGCTGGATGTGATTATCTAACGACTGAACAGATTTGGGTGAAACTTGAAAGATAGTTAAATTGAACCAGGACCTGAAGTAGGACGACGTTACATAGTTTTGTTTCGGTTGGAGGTAGAGTGACGGTCTTTAATGGATGAGCCACTTGCCACTGTTCGTATTTTGGCGGGTAATGCAATCGGGTTTAGTCAAGGGTTCCGAACCACAAATCAGAACAGAAAAAAATACATGTTTCTTTAATGGGAGCCTTCTTTTATTTTTATTGAATTACTGTATCGAGACAACTTACTGGAATCTGCAGTTGGCTGTTAACAAGGTGACCCCCTCGGGCTAGTGATTTTTAGTTTAGCCATTCACCCAATGTTTCGTAAGCTAAATTCTAAATTTAACGTTTGGTATCTTGACGATGGAACCTTGGGAGGCGAAGTAGATTCAGTTTTAGATGACCTAATTTTCTTAAAAAATTAACTCTATTCCATTGACCTTGATCTCAACCTTTCTATATGTGAACTATTCTTAGCAGAGCATACTGACAGACAACTGACACTTTCAAATTTTAATACAATAGCACCTGGAATCCAAGTTATTGATAAGAGCTCTCTTCGTCTCCTGGGATCTCCAATCTTTGATACTTCGTTTCCCGATTTTATTGCAGAAGATATCCAAAAATTCGATTACGTTTCGGAAAGATTGCTCCAAATCAACATGCATTCGGCTATCACCATCATTCGTTTCTGCTGTTTCAGTCCAAAATTGACATATTTTCTTTGTGCTTCCCATTTATGGAAGCACACTCATCTTTTAGACCAAATGGATCAAATTATCCGACGTACTTTTTTATTAATTTTGAATGTGGCCTTGGACGACCGAGCTTGGGCTCGAGCTTCTCTTCCCATCCGCATGAGAGGACTCGGCGTCTGCTAAATTTCTAGTTTAAGTTTACCGGCTTTCATATCTTCGGTCCACGGCACTGAGGAATTAGTCAGGAATATCCTGGCTTCCACACAGGTTGATTTTGATGTGCCGTGATTCACCGATGCTATCGATGCTTGGAAACTCGCTTGCCCGAGTACTGACTTACCTAACAATCCATCTTCCCAGAAGCGGTGGGACGAGCCGCTCTGCAGAGTAGTTCAGAATAACTTACTGTCCACGTCTGCTACTACTGCTGAGCGTGCGCGCCTGATGGCTGTGGGAAAATGGGAGTCGGGTCTTTGGCTTCATGCACTAGCGTCGTCGAGCCTAGGCACTTTGTTCGACGACACCACTTTCCGCCTCGCTGCTTCTTTACGTTTAGGAACCCCTTGTTGTTCTCCTCATCGCTGTCTCTGTGGGGAAGTTGTCAACAGCCTCGGGCACCACGGCCTTTCTTGTAGCCGCAGTGCAGGCTGTTTTGCGCGACACGCTAATTTAAATGACATTATCCGACTAGCTCTCGTCACCGTCGGCGTTCCAGCCTTATTAGAACCCAATGGCTTGGCACGTGACGATGGCAAAATACCGAACGGCATGTCTTTGTTTCCTTGGAAGATGGGTAGGCCTTTAGTGTGGGACGTGTAGGACAACCTGTGTCGATACTCTTGCGCCATCCCATATTCCTAGTTCATCGTGTTGTGCTGGCGCTGCCGATCGTAGCTTTTTATTAGACCGATTTCATTGTTTCTTTTCCATCTTCTATCTATACTTATAATAAATCTGTAGACAGGTCAATTCTGTACATGAAATGTATTTCCAAAATAACTATCAGGGGGTGATTAGGGATCGATACTGATGCCAAAAATGCAATCAGTAAAATTTTTGTCTGTCTGTCTGTCTGTCTGTATAACCGTTATAGAAACAAAAACTACTCGACGGATTTTTCATACTCCTGAGCTGGTTATAGTAGGTATACTTTTCATCACGCTACAAACAATAGAAAAAATGAAAAAAAAAAATGAAAATGTGAAAGTTTGGTTGTTTGTTACTCAATCACGCCAGAACGGCTTAACGGATCCTAATGAAATTTAGAACAAAGATAGATTATAGTCTGGAATAGCAAATAAGCTACTTTTAATCCCGGGAACATGTTCCCCAGGAATCACGCGGGCAAAGCCGCTGGCAGAAGCTAGTTCTTCATAAATTTAACTCCTGACACATCACTACTTCTAATAAAACGAAAAAGTTTCCTCCCAAACACGATATTTTTAGTATTTCCGCATCAGATCTACAGCCGCCAGTTCACGACCCATCACCCTCCGCTCGTGACGGACAGACGGACTGACGGCTCGAGATTGGACCAGCTCACTCTCTTGCAAGTATATTTTCCTCCTCATTATATACTCGCGCAAATCAATGGATAAGATATTGTTGTAGGCTCGCTGACCTAAGCAAGACAAACTTTACTAGGTACGTGCTATCTGCCTATATGTGTCTTCGCGATTTAGTTTAGTGGGTTAATTATACAATTATATTAGACACAGTCATGTGCTGCTAACTGTGCATTTCCTCTAAATGTGCAAAATTTGTGAAACTGGTAGCGACAGCACAAGTCTACACTTCATGTTAAGACGATGTTCTCAACTAGAAAGTGTTATAAATGTCTGTTACGTTGTCACGGCCACACCGCTGATCCAGTTTTGATTATACACTAGATTAACAAAGATTTCGGAGCGTTTATTCCGAGAATGGTTATAAGAAGTAGAATTATACGTTTGTTAGACATTGAAGTTAACATAGGAAATACTGAATGAAGCAGCAGTCCGCACGTCGAGCTACTTATGTCGCGGAAGCTGTTGTCACTGGAAGGTGCGCCAGCCTGGTGTGTCCACAGCGCGCTCATATTGATTGAGGCTGTCCTGCAGTCCGTCCGCACGACGCACACCTAGCTATAGCCTATAGCAATGCTAATCTTCGGCGCGGAGGCGGCGGCACGCGCTCATTGTGATTCAACCCGCTCACCGCTCGTACTCCGGCTTGAGTCCAGGTAGGTCGTATTGTACCGACACTGTGATGTGTATGACAGTTCCGTGAGGGTCAGGTGGTGCACTGGCTGTGCATGTCCCGGAGGTCACAAGGATAGCCGCGCTCTGCTTCGGGTCTGCTCTAATGACTTAGCAATCAAATTTTCCATCTATTTTTCAGATTAACATTAACGCGACACGTTTTTTGCAAACAGAAATCATCAATGAAATAACAATAATTTCCCAAATTCTGCAAACTTAGTGTGGGTTCAAAGAGTCTCAGTTGTTGTCAGCAAGGGCGGTAGGTAGTGGTGTTTGCTGGACGTTTTCCTGTCCCGCTATGTTTGCAGCAGCGGCAGTGGCAACAGCTCGTGTGTGCTCCGCCGTGGTGTCGCAAGCACGTCGACACATCTCGACTGTTACCACTGTACTGTGGCACACTCAACAGCTCGTGTGTGCTCCGCCGTGGTGTCGCAAGCACGTCGACACATCTCGACTGTTACCACTGTACTGTGGCACACTCAACAGCTCGTGTGTGCTCCGCCGTGGTGTCGCAAGCACGTCGACACATCGCGACTGTTACCGTGGTGTCGCAAGCACGTCGACACATCTCGACTGTTACCACTGTACTGTGGCACACTCAACAGCTCGTGTGTGCTCCGCCGTGGTGTCGCAAGCACGTCGACACATCTCGACTGTTACCACTGTACTGTGGCACACTCAACAGCTCGTGTGTGCTCCGCCGTGGTGTCGCAAGCACGTCGACACATCTCGACTGTTACCGTGGTGTCGCAAGCACGTCGACACATCTCGACTGTTACCACTGTACTGTGGCACACTCAACAGCTCGTGTGTGCTCCGCCGTGGTGTCGCAAGCACGTCGACACATCTCGACTGTTACCGTGGTGTCGCAAGCACGTCGACACATCTCGACTGTTACCACTGTACTGTGGCACACTCAACAGCTCGTGTGTGCTCCGCCGTGGTGTCGCAAGCACGTCGACACATCTCGACTGTTACCACTGTACTGTGGCACACTCAACAGCTCGTGTGTGCTCCGCCGTGGTGTCGCAAGCACGTCGACACATCTCGACTGTTACCACTGTACTGTGGCACACTCAACAGCTCGTGTGTGCTCCGCCGTGGTGTCGCAAGCACGTCGACACATCGCGACTGTTACCGTGGTGTCGCAAGCACGTCGACACATCTCGACTGTTACCACTGTACTGTGGCACACTCAACAGCTCGTGTGTGCTCCGCCGTGGTGTCGCAAGCACGTCGACACATCTCGACTGTTACCACTGTACTGTGGCACACTCAACAGCTCGTGTGTGCTCCGCCGTGGTGTCGCAAGCACGTCGACACATCGCGACTGTTACCGTGGTGTCGCAAGCACGTCGACACATCTCGACTGTTACCACTGTACTGTGGCACACTCAACAGCTCGTGTGTGCTCCGCCGTGGTGTCGCAAGCACGTCGACACATCGCGACTGTTACCGTGGTGTCGCAAGCACGTCGACACATCTCGACTGTTACCACTGTACTGTGGCACACTCAACAGCTCGTGTGTGCTCCGCCGTGGTGTCGCAAGCACGTCGACACATCTCGACTGTTACCACTGTACTGTGGCACACTCAACAGCTCGTGTGTGCTCCGCCGTGGTGTCGCAAGCACGTCGACACATCGCGACTGTTACCGTGGTGTCGCAAGCACGTCGACACATCTCGACTGTTACCACTGTACTGTGGCACACTCAACAGCTCGTGTGTGCTCCGCCGTGGTGTCGCAAGCACGTCGACACATCTCGACTGTTACCACTGTACTGTGGCACACTCAACAGCTCGTGTGTGCTCCGCCGTGGTGTCGCAAGCACGTCGACACATCTCGACTGTTACCGTGGTGTCGCAAGCACGTCGACACATCTCGACTGTTACCACTGTACTGTGGCACACTCAACAGCTCGTGTGTGCTCCGCCGTGGTGTCGCAAGCACGTCGACACATCGCGACTGTTACCGTGGTGTCGCAAGCACGTCGACACATCTCGACTGTTACCACTGTACTGTGGCACACTCAACAGCTCGTGTGTGCTCCGCCGTGGTGTCGCAAGCACGTCGACACATCGCGACTGTTACCGTGGTGTCGCAAGCACGTCGACACATCTCGACTGTTACCACTGTACTGTGGCACACTCAACAGCTCGTGTGTGCTCCGCCGTGGTGTCGCAAGCACGTCGACACATCTCGACTGTTACCGTGGTGTCGCAAGCACGTCGACACATCTCGACTGTTACCACTGTACTGTGGCACACTCAACAGCTCGTGTGTGCTCCGCCGTGGTGTCGCAAGCACGTCGACACATCGCGACTGTTACCGTGGTGTCGCAAGCACGTCGACACATCTCGACTGTTACCACTGTACTGTGGCACACTCAACAGCTCGTGTGTGCTCCGCCGTGGTGTCGCAAGCACGTCGACACATCGCGACTGTTACCGTGGTGTCGCAAGCACGTCGACACATCTCGACTGTTACCACTGTACTGTGGCACACTCAACAGCTCGTGTGTGCTCCGCCGTGGTGTCGCAAGCACGTCGACACATCTCGACTGTTACCACTGTACTGTGGCACACTCAACAGCTCGTGTGTGCTCCGCCGTGGTGTCGCAAGCACGTCGACACATCTCGACTGTTACCGTGGTGTCGCAAGCACGTCGACACATCTCGACTGTTACCACTGTACTGTGGCACACTCAACAGCTCGTGTGTGCTCCGCCGTGGTGTCGCAAGCACGTCGACACATCGCGACTGTTACCGTGGTGTCGCAAGCACGTCGACACATCTCGACTGTTACCACTGTACTGTGGCACACTCAACAGCTCGTGTGTGCTCCGCCGTGGTGTCGCAAGCACGTCGACACATCTCGACTGTTACCACTGTACTGTGGCACACTCAACAGCTCGTGTGTGCTCCGCCGTGGTGTCGCAAGCACGTCGACACATCTCGACTGTTACCGTGGTGTCGCAAGCACGTCGACACATCTCGACTGTTACCACTGTACTGTGGCACACTCAACAGCTCGTGTGTGCTCCGCCGTGGTGTCGCAAGCACGTCGACACATCGCGACTGTTACCGTGGTGTCGCAAGCACGTCGACACATCTCGACTGTTACCACTGTACTGTGGCACACTCAACAGCTCGTGTGTGCTCCGCCGTGGTGTCGCAAGCACGTCGACACATCTCGACTGTTACCACTGTACTGTAGCACACTCAACAGCTCGTGTGTGCTCCGCCGTGGTGTCGCAAGCACGTCGACACATCTCGACTGTTACCACTGTACTGTAGCACACTCAACAGCTCGTGTGTGCTCCGCCGTGGTGTCGCAAGCACGTCGACACATCTCGACTGTTACCACTGTACTGTAGCACACTCAACAGCTCGTGTGTGCTCCGCCGTGGTGTCGCAAGCACGTCGACACATCTCGACTGTTACCACTGTACTGTAGCACACTCAACAGCTCGTGTGTGCTCCGCCGTGGTGTCGCAAGCACGTCGACACATCTCGACTGTTACCACTGTACTGTAGCACACTCAACAGCTCGTGTGTGCTCCGCCGTGGTGTCGCAAGCACGTCGACACATCTCGACTGTTACCACTACACTGTGGTACTGTGGCACACTCAACACTACACTGGCACACTCAGCGCACACCGCACACTAATTACTAGGAACGATTAGCTTCCGAATGCTGCGGCAATCAATGTGGTAAATTGCCTTTCTTTAAATTGTTTACGTTCTACTATAATTCAAATACAAACACGCTACAACAATGAGACTTTTCGTCGTCATCTTCGAGATTTCTTGAACAACCTTTTAAGGTTTATCGAACACCTAAATAAAAAGTTGTAACGAGTACGTACTGTAATGTCGGGCACACTACTGTGCTGTGGACCACACTGATATCGGCATCGTGTCACAGTCGAACAGTCTAAAGTATTTAAACTCATTTATACTATAATAAGTTCATTCATGTCGGACGTTGTCCTTGATATTATGTACATACCGCAAGCAAGACGCGAGACAGCTTCACCAGACTCGTCGCGTGTTTCAGCTGTGTTGTGTTCATAGTGTGTGAAACTCGTATTGACGCCGCGAGCACTAGGTACGCGATTTGTAGTTTTATGAAAAGCTTCGTTTTACTGCCGGGACGGGAGAGGGGGACGGGGAGGGGGACATAGTTTATGTGAACAGCTCAAACGAGCCAAAAAAGGTTCACAAAATACAAGAACGAGGTGAGTTGGATTTCCACATATGAGCAGTTTAGGTGAAAATAATGTGAAGTGTGCCTTCTGAAGTAGTTTTGTGGTGTGGCGTTGTCTCTGTTTATTGCTGTCGTAAAGCGTCGCGACTCATCGTAAACTGTCGGGCGCACGCGCGCCGATGTGCCGATGCGCTGTCAGCCTGTAATCGTGCAGCGCCGCAGCGGTGATCGGCGTCCACAATATCAAACAATACCTCTGTTAAACTACTTTTCACATGAATGAGTTATGTACCCACTGTTAATAAAACAATTATTTCATTATGTGGATTAAAGTAGCTGCTTTTATATCTGCTGCAGGATTTACTGCTACCCCTGATTGAATCACAAAACAGTTGAAAAGTGAACACAGAAACAAATGATACTTTTGTATCTACGAGTTAACGTAGTCTCTAATAAAACTTTTCTTATAAAGTTATAACAGCTAAAGTATTTAGATCACAAGTTTGTGAGTGACACGCGTGGTACTCACAAACGTTCAACTTTAATTGTTTTGTCCTAACTCCTTCCAAATAATGAGATGCTCTACTGGATTACACAAAATAATGTCGCTAGGTAACGCAATACCCAGAAAAGTTAAATAAATAAGTTACTATCGAGTGTAAAAGGACTGAATGATACAACGAAGTCATTAGGTAAAGAGGAAACTGTTTATAGAAGCGGCACGGTTGGCGCAGTGGTTGAGCGATCGACTACAGCGTCGCGTGTCGTGGGTTCCATTCCCGCACGGAACAAATATTTGTATGGCCTACAGATAGTTGTTCCGGGTCTGGCTGTTTGTGTATGTGACTTTGTACGTTTGTAAACGCACCTACGATACAGGAGAAGCTTCTGGTGTGGAGCAACATCTTTTTACCGGCCAAGTGCGAGTCGAGAGTATTATATTATTATATATTATATTTTATCTATACTAATATTATAAAGAGGCAACATTTGTTTGTAAGTTTGTATGTAGGGGGTAATCTCAGGAACTACTGGTCCAATTTGAAAAATTATTTCAGTGTTAGATAGCCCATTTATCGAGGAATGCTATAGGCTATATATCATCACGCTAAGACGAATAGGAGCGGAGCAATAATGGAAAATGTGGCGCAGATGAAGTTGCGCGGGTCAGCTTGTATTATATATAATAGTATATAGTATAGATAAAAAAAACTACTTACTAAATCTCTTTCAAACCAATTTTTGCTGGTAGTTTTTAGTTTTATAATTCTCTTATTGTAGAAGTCAAGGGGGGGGGGGGACACATGTTACCACTTTGGAAATGTCTCTCGCGCAAACTATTCAGTTTAGAAAAAAAAAAAAATATAAACTACGATATCATTTTTGAAGACCTATCCCCCACAGGTATGGGTTTGATGAAAAAAAAAAATATTGAGTTTCAGTTCCAAGTATGGGGACCCCCAAAAATTATTGTTTTTTTTTTCTATTCTTGTGTGAAAATCTTAATGCGGTTCACGGAATACATCTACTTACCAAATTCCAACAGTATAGTTCTTATAGTTTCGGAGAAAAGTGGCTGTGACATACGGACGGACAGACAGACAGACAGACATGACGAAACATAGAGGATCTATATAACTGTACCATCTCGCAACTATTGTAATTTGACCTATGTTTACAAATAAAGCATTCTGATTCTGATCTATAAGGGTTCCGTTTTTGCCTTTTGGCTACGGAACTCTAAAAAGAAAAAAAAAGAAGCGTTTAAATAAAAGTCAAAACGATGCGATGCCCCGCTCTATCGGACGGTGCAGTCGGCGAGAATAATCAGCATTAGACGACGTCGCCTGCTCACTAACCATACCACTAACTGAATCTGATAGATTACAGTGTCAAAAACAATAAGTTTGCTAAGATGTCCTGTCCGACCGAGAACATTTTACTGACAGAACGTATTTCCTATTAGATGCTTTTGAAAAATAAATTATTTAACACGTCATTTTGTGTATTGTCTTGCACTCTTCAGAACTCCAGAGTTTAAGTAAAAAGATTAAATAACTGTACCGACGTTTAACGATATTTACCATTGTACTGCAAGGACGAGTGAGAAAACTCAAAAGCTTCAGTATCTACAGAGCGTGACAACCAGCCTGTCTCGGATGAAAATAAGAATCATGTGCACTTCAAGTTGTGGGCCTTCTGCACGTTCCTGCGCAGTGCAGTCTAAACGCGTCGCCATACACCGCTAGATACATTATACACCCCCCGAAATGACAGCTGTGTTGTCATTTCTCCATGACAAGGAGCTTCTTATCAAAATCATAGCATGAAATGATTAACAACGTTTGAGGAATCCTACAGCTGACAGTATGCGCGCACGATACGGTCTATTAATCGTTAACAAGGGTGTTGCGACGCCGAAAGTTAATAAATTGTTACTTTGAAGCTCGTCTAGCGAGTGACGAGGATTCAATCTAAATAGGTCGTTTGAGATCGTTAAGGCTCGCTATATTGGCGGTCACCGACGGATCACCGATATCGACTGGCATCGCCGCTTCTAAACTGACGAGATTGAAGGCCACCTGCGAGCCGTGCGACCGACCACGAACTACCCGCGACCACGACCAGTTAACAGCGACTAGCGACCAGCGACGCGCTACCAGCTACCTTCGACCAGCTACCAGCGACTAACGACCAGCTACCATTTAACTGCGTGATTACTCGGCCATTAGCGCCGACGTCGTCGTCGGTGACACCGCATCCATCGCTCTATATATTTCTATCTTTTGCAATGTGTGAGCGGATGTAAGTGCAAACATTTTATTGGCAACTTTATGACTTTTTGTGTCGCATATAAGAGACTAAACTATTATTAAACTGAATGTGATTGGCTGCAAGTTTTTAAAGTGTATGTTGTATGATATGGGTCTTACCTGAAATAAATGAATTTTTATTTTAATTTTTTTTTTTTTATTAATAAAAAATGACTCACTTTTATCCATTACTGTAATCAGTCTTGAACCGTCCGTTGAACCAGCCGTGAAAAATGATTGGGTATACCAAGTTAACCATACGTTCTAAAATCTTATTATTGCGAACCCACACAAAACTTATGCGAAACCTGACCTGTTCGCAAGTGTACGGCGGCTGTGTCCTCACTCGACCGGCTCCACAAACTTATATAATTTTATGATACAAACTACATCCTCAACCGCTTTTCTTAAGAGTTAGAACCATTCTCGTGTGATCACAGTTCGGTTCAACTAAATCCTAACACAACCACCACTTTGTCTTGTCCTGGACGCTACTACCAGATAACGATTATAATACCAACAATATCAGATTTTATTACAATTAAACTGTGCACAGCCAACTCGTAGCTCGGGCTCGAGCTGCAACCGCTACGACGAGCTACGAGGTCCGACCGCTACGACGAGCTACGAGGTCCGACCGCTACAACGAGCTACGAGGAGCTACGAGGTCCGACCGCTACGACGAGCTACGATTAACGTCATTGAGCTACGCCGACTTTATTTTGTTTTTATTAATTTGCACACTAGGCCTGCCTACAGCATTGCCAGAGATTAAATATTATCGTCCCCTTTTTATAAAGTAACCCCCCCCCCTTAAGTTACTCCTTATAACCTCATCAAACTGCCTGTGAAATTCTCAATAAAAATGGTCCAACCGTTTCGGAGATTAGCCGGAACAAACAGATAAAAACCGGAAAGTGCGAATCGGACTCGCATGCAAAAGGTTGCGAACGAATCTCAGTTTTTGACCGACTAATGCGAATCTTCGGGTGTACGTCTTTTTTTTGTATGTTCAACGATATCTCCACCAATAGTGGACCGTTTTAAAAATGACACTACGCAACACTCAAAATGTTACATGAACAAATCATTTTGTGTGTTTTCTATTTGGTGAAAATGTGATGAAGAACTCCGGAGGTAGGCAATGGAACTTGTGACTGTTCCTAAGTTACCCCAGGCTGATAAAATTTTCGTTTTTCCTAAATTACTCTAATAGGTAAGGTCGGTCCCCCCGTAGGGGGAGAGACACGCCCCAACCGACGCGTGTCCCCGTAGGACTCAGACCAGACTGGACATCCTCCCGCCGATTATTCGAAATGAATTCCCAGAACTACTGCCTTGTCCGTCCATTTAGGTGCAGGACAAGGAGGGGATACTAGGTGAAGTTAATATTGGGAATTCACGGTTAGTAATACATCAACAAAATAGTAAATGGTCATGGAACAAATATGAAATTACAGAGTATGAAGCTAAGAAGACAAGAGGATTGCAAAAAGGAGAATGATACGTAACGCTTGCTTGGCTAAACATTATTTCAAATTACGTTAATAAACTACTTCGCAATAGTCTAAGGTCCCCACTCCAGTGACATGAGACTATTTTACAACAGCCAACAAGTCGTACGTGTGCCGTTGATTCTATTGCGCATAGGCCTAGAGAGGACCTGCTGCGGTCACAACTGTACACGTTCCCTATACTCAAGCATGTCTTACTTAATCCTAAGGCCGAGGACTGTGAAGTACCTCTGCTATTAAGTGAGACAAGTTTCCAGGAACACTGGACGCGCGCTATGTAAATTAGCCCCTTAAATCGGCCTACAGCCCTGTACCGAGACAATACAATTGTTAACTTAGCACAAGCGTACCGCATCGTCAGTCGTTTGCAGAATACATTACACTGATTCGCTATACGCCGAAGTGGTTATAAAATCGTCACCTCGCACTTCCTTAATCTAACCCATTTTGGGGAAGCACATAGAGTACTGCAGCAACCGTTGCCACGTCTGGCAGCGAGCGTTCCATCTAGGCTTCCAAAATATGTATTTCGCTAAATATTATTTTTTTATATCAGTGAGAGGCCTCGGGGGCCGGTTGTGATTTAGCGAGATACGATACAGTCCCTATCGTCCATTAGGACAACTATCAATTCAGTTCAACCCGTACTTGGTGAAGCCTACCCCCCTCCAATGGAAGTGTGCATTTTTCAGAAACAGTGCAAAGTATAAACTGCTCTCAGTCAGTCCTAGGGAGAGGCAGTCTCTACTAATGTTTGGTTGGTATGACTAACTGTTACACATTCTCAAGAGACTATTATAGTTCAAACGTGCCCTAACTGGTTGCGAGTACTACTCGGTTCAGCCTTTCCTAAGCGGTGACTTGGTAGGGTTTGTCATGAGTCAGGTTATATAGTCATTGTCGCATAGTCTGATGCTGGGTCATAAGCACACCCTATAAAAAGGCTTTCTCCGAGTCCCTAAAACCAAACACAGGTGTTGACTACCTCATTTAAGTCATAGAAGGAGATAAGGAAGGATTATGCATACATCACTCGCCCTATCCGTTCTTCCACACCATCACTAAGATTCACGCGAACTATCACGCACGGGCCTTACACTCTGCTTACTTTAATACTAGCCTCACATAACCTTGTCTCAATCAAAAAATACATCCATCCCTAACACCCACACGCCATACATACTATTCGCATATCAGCGCCAGAATAACTTAGGTACAATCTAAATCTACAGTAGGTCTCACCGCTCAAGACATCGACCACTTGCCCTGTGATCATGTTGGAAGCCTGCTGCTAGCCAATCTGCGGAAACAACATTAGTACCCTAACGATAACTATACTACCCTTATGATACTTAATTTAAAGTTATCACTTACCAGGGTCCGAAATGCAAGAATAGATCGCAACTCACTTACAGAAATCTGCTCACAAGTTACCAGATGCGTCACCCACACCGCTCTTCCCACCAAGCGTGCACCTTCGCGTCCGTCCACTGACTGTCCCTACTCCACTTCCTCTCAGCCCAACATCTCATCCCCCGCCGCCCCTCTCGTACCCTTTCTCGAAACTTTCGAATATTTTTTATCTGTTTCTCAATTGTCGCAAGGGTCGGTCACACTTAGGTAACTAAATGTTTTTGCTCTAGGAACGTACAAATCGTCTGAGTTATTCGGCTATTCTGATATCGACTCTGAGGTTTGTGAAGAAGGTCGCATTTCATCTAACGTAAAATATTGCATTCGAATAACGTTTGGCATTTGGCGCGGTTGTTTCCCATTAAAACAAAGATTGATTGATTTCCTGAGTACCAAATCTCATGCTACACATTTCAAAAGCAGATACTTAACATATTTTGTGATTCTCGAAATTAAGTGGCAGGCTCAAAGGGACAATTTATGATCCGTCCAAGTGCCTGGCAACATGTGAAACGTTTTGAAACAAGTTAAATAAGTATTTTGTTTATTAGGATTGACGGATAGTCACAAACTCTACAATAAATGATAGCAAATCGAATACGAATTGCTGAAATCGCATGTCTGTTGTGTATACCAGTCCATAACATAACATTACGCTGGTACGCTGTGAAAGGGTAAGCAGGTACCACTAAAAAGTGAAAAATAAAAAACTATTTTACAAAAAAATACAACCGTCTTCCAAAAACGAAATACTGCAAAGTATAATTTCGGAAATCAGAGTCAAAAAACGAAAAAATAACCAAAAACACCGTCTTCCGAAATTGAAGTTATTTTATACTTTCTAGCGTTTCGATTTTGGAAGTCGGTTGTATTTTTGGTTGTGTCATGCTACTTTTTAACCATATACTTATGGGTTTTCCTGAAATCTAAGAACTGGTATCCGTTCGATTTTTTAATATTTTACTCAGTAGTTTCGGAGATAAGTTATTTTCCTTCTAATTTCTTGAATAACTCTAATTTGCCCTCAAACTGTGAACCATTTTAAAAAATTATTTATTTTCTTAACACGTCCGTGTTTGAGACACAGAAGGTTTTGTATGTGTCAAATAGATTTAGATAAATTCAACTGCTACCGACGTACATACAGAGTCCGTCTTTAGACAGCCGAGTGATCCTGCAAGAATTCCGTTTGTCACATAGAGGTTCGGAACCCTAACAATTGTTTATTTATCACAAGTATCGTATATACCTTACTTACTTTTATATGTCTAGTAAGAAGCTGTTCTCACATGCTTTATATTTATTGTAGGTAATGAACAAGTAAATAGATCTCGTAGAGCTTAGAGGTAGCGCCGCCTAGCTCGTGAGTACTCATGTAGACAGACAGTCGGTTGTTCAGCGGTGCGCGCGCGCCGCCCACTCGCCGCCCACTCGCTCAGAGCGACAGCTACGAGTATTAGCTATTAAGAATATTAATTTATTGTCACTCAGCATCTGTTCCGGAGCTATCCATTACTCACACAGACAAACAGAACTATTAATACATCGTAATTATCACACATGTGACCGTAGTTCCTTAATGTACACAATGTAAATAATTGTAATTCATTTTATCTTACAATTAGTGTTGGTTGTCGCTACCAGTGTGCTTCTAACCAGCACTCAGCACTCAGCAGTGCGGTTCTGTAAACATCTCACCGTGCAAGTGCACACGTGAAGCGAACTTGAAATGAGCTGACAATCCAAGCAAACAAGAAGGAATGACAGTTCACCTCATGCTCGGACTTCGGAGTGAGCTCGAAGTCAACTGTCATGGAGTAAACCTACGTTTACAAGATGATATATTCTCAAAACAGACTGACAGATGTGTGAACGTAAACGAGGCGTACGTATCGGAGAGTTCGCAGCAAGTGCCGTCCTGTAGGTCCCGCCTGCCCTACGAGAGCAAATGATTCATTGTATTTATTTGTAAGTAGGTAGTAAATAACAGTTTTACACGTCAATATCTTTTTTTCCGATTTAAACTAGAAGAGGCCGTGGGAGGCATGGAGGAGTGAGGTTATGCTTGCATGGATGTTATTTGACGACACGGTTGGCGCAGTGGTTGAGCGATTGACTGCTGCGCAGCATGTCGCGGGTTCGATTCCCGCACGGAACAAATATTTGTACGACCTACAAGTATTTGTTCCGAGTCTGGGTGTTTTTCTATCTATAATATGTATGTATTTACAAAAAAAAAAATGTATTTAAGTAGTTTATCAGCCATCTAGTCACCATAACACAAGCATTAGGTTGCTTAGCTTGGGACTATACGGCGTTGTGTGAAATGTCCAAGGATATTATGTATATTATTATTATATTGTATCTGTTAGATGTGCACATGTGACTTCATGTCAACGTAAATGTTTCAGATTTCTAACGTTCATAGCTTTGGCTGACCTACCTTCACAATTCAAAAGTGCCAATAGGGGAGGTAGGGGAGGGATGGGCACTTTTTCACAATTTAATGCATAGAAAATCAGATTTTATTGATAACTAGCTGACCCACGCAACTTCGTCTGCGTCACATTTTCCATTAATGCTCGGCTCCTTTTAGTCTTAGCGTGATGATATGCCTATATCCTTCCTCGATACATGGGCTATCTAATACTGAAAGAATTTTTCAAATCGGACCAGCAGTTCTGAGATTACCTACATACAAACTAGCTACCTATCGCTCGTGGAGCGACAATGTCATCGTGATCACGTGGTCAGTAGCATCACTATGTTTAAAAGAGCAGTGCTCAATAATATGTTATTTTTAACCGACTTCCCAAAAAGGAGGAGGTTCTCAATTCGGTTGTTTTTTATGTTTGTTACCTCATAACTCCGACAATTATGCACTAATTTTTTTGAAAATCAATTCTTGTTTTATCTTAAAGGATGTACTTGCAGATTTGTCCCATTTGAATTTTATCAAAATCGGTTACGAACTCTGGATTTTAAATCGAAATAGCTGGAATTCGTTTACTTGAATGATGGTTTTAAATCATCCAAGTAATCGAAATTACGTATTTTGCTTTTCTGCGATTTCGCAGTGGTGTTGTTAGGTGTGGGGTACCACTAAAAAGTGAAAAATTAAAAAAAAAATACAAAAAAATAATCGGTGTAAAAATACGAAGAAACTAACAAAAACACCGACTTCCGAAATTAAAGTTATTTTTTTACTTTGTAGTGTTTTTTTTTTTAAATCGGTTGTATTTTTTTGTAAAAGGTTTTTTGCCCAATAATGTTTAAGTATTTCTTTTTAGTGTGTGTTTTTATTTGTTATGTATTTCATTCTTATTTAATTTGAGGCATGTTAATTTTAAATATAACTGATTATTGACATTATCTATGACATTCCAATCGATGTTATTATCATTATCCTCCGTATTATTGTTTAGTGAGATTTAAATAAAAGTATATGCTTAGCTTTAATTTAGATGCAAAAAATATTATTGTATTTGTAAATGATATAAGCAAAGAATGTCTTTGTGAGCATTTAGTTGATTTGCCAATATAAATGAACATGCCAAGTGCGTGTCGTTCTCGCATGCATAAGGTTCCGGTTCTTTTTTGTAACATGTTATTTTAACACTATCGACTTCTTATAGGTATCCTGGCAGTCTAAAGTTATAGAACTATACCTATCTGTATTTTTTTCTCAATATTTAACATCACAGCTCAGTAGGACATAACGAGGAACTTAAAAAAAATTTGATTTAAAATTATGAAAAAATTTAATCAAATCCCTCACAATAACCCTTTAATTTGATACTTCACCAGTACCTACAGATTGAAAATCTGTTTTTGAAATTTTCCAGTTGGTCCCCCAAAAGTGACCCCCATACTCATATTACGGATGTTCAGTACCCTAAACATGTGAACATGAAGCTGCAAGAGAGTCGCCGGCCCCGTAGTGTCAAGTGGTTTGTTCAGAGAACAAAATACATAAAAGTACACTCAACAGGGAGTATTTTATTTATTTAGGAGACAAGAAACAGCTACAATATAAAATTTAATATAAAAATATCTGGCATAGTAGATAACAATATTGCAGCCCACTACATTATCCACATGTTGATACACTAATATTGATAATGAGTGCCACCAAAGAGCATTATTATAGAACTAGCTTCTGCCAGCGGCTTCGCCCGCGTGATCCCTAGGGAACATATTCCCGGGATTAAAAGTAGCTTATGTGCTATTCCAGACTAAAATCTATCTTTGTTCTAAATTTCTTTAAGATCCGTTAAGCCGTTCTGGCGTGATTGAGTAACAAACAACCAAACTTTCACATTTATAATATTATATTATACTCGTTTGGTGTAAAGCGAAATTATAACCAATTATAAACTGTCGAAATATATTTCATGTACAGAATTGACCTCTCTACAGATTTATTATAAGTATAGATAACAGTAGGTATGTAATTTAAATTATTACATCACTCACAGCAAATAACTAATCTATCTATCTTCTTCTATACTCTATACTTATAATAAATCTGTAGAGAGGTCAATTCTGTACATGAAATATATTTCCAAAATAACTACCAGGGGGTGATTAGGGATCGATACTGATGCCAAAAATGCAATCAGTACAATTTTTTTCTGTCTGTCTGTCTGTCTGTCTGTCTGTATAACCGTTTTAGAAACAAAAACTACTCGACGGATTTTAATGAAACTTGGTACAAATATTATTCATACTCCTGAGCAGGTTATAGTATACTTTTCATCACGCTACAATTAATAGGAGCAGAGCAGTGAAGGGAAATGTTGGGAAAACGGGAGAAGTTACTCCATTTTTAAGCTTCCGTCGCGTATGCAACCTTAATGGTGAAAGCTACACAGAAATCATGTATGACGGAAATGTTCTCCTTAAAATTATATAAAAAATATCCAACGACAGCATATGTCTATCTTTTATGATTGACGAACAATAACACGTGTAACTCCCGATAGCTTAGCAGTTCGAAGCTTTCTGATTGTATTTGTCTACTCTTACGTTTATAAAACTCTCAGTTGTCCCTAATTAACATTAATAAAAGTTAACAATTAAGTAGTTAATAATTAACTATTCCATAAAAAAAGAATCATAGAAATCGGTATAGAAACACCAAAGTTATACATGAAATACGCTAATAATAAGCCATCGCGCGTGAATACTGAATCATGCTATACTTTAAGGATTATTTTTGTTTAGGGTTGCGAACGCATAGGCAGGCGGCTAGCTTGGCGCCTAGAGGCTAGCGAGTAGCTTCGGAAAACGGCTTACGACAGTTTGCAATATCCTTTACCTAATAATTATAATGTCGAGGGGAAGATGGTTATAATTTCGCTTTACACCAAACGAGTAATATTATAAATGTGAAAGTTTGGTTGTTTGTTACTCAATCACGCCAGAACGGCTAAACGGATCTTAATGAAATTTAGAACAAAGATAGATTATAGTCTGGAATAGCACATAAGCTACTTTTCATCTCGGGAATATGTTCCCTAGGGATCACGCGGGCGAAGCCGCTGGCAGAAGTTAGTAATAAATAACTTAGTAACAAAATAAAAAAATAAAAGTTATAGGTACAATACAGTATAAGAGGTATCCAGTTTCAACCTTCTTGTGCTCAAAAAAAGATCGTTCGTAGTCACCGGCTCTATATCTAATAGTATACTTGATCATATATTCACTATCGCAGAAATTAGTGTCGCATGCAAATGTCCGCACGACTAATAAATCGTTTGGAACGAAAACCCCTCCATTCAGCTTCGCTTAGCTCCGCTGTACTTCGAGCGCGCTCTCGACTGTCACACGTTAGTTGGAAACCGAAGCTCGAATATGTTATCATTCCTGATGCGGATGGAAATAAAAAGAAAGCCTTTTAGCCGAGTGGGAACGTAACAAACGGCAGTTGGCGAGGTCGGCGCCGCCACTGTGCGGTCGTACAGGTCGTACAGGTCGTACAGGTCGTACAGGTCGTACGGGTCGTGCAGCACTCACTGCGCCGCGCGCTGCGAACCTTCGCTGCACATTCATTCAGTTAGCTTTTCAGAAGCCCTTGAGGCGGTTAGGAAACTCTGACACTAGGGTGGGTGGAGGCGTTAGATCTTACTGCCCACACGGGTAATATTTCCCAAAACGCTATTTCTTATTTATTTGTGCCCAATGTATGAGTAAACGGTTTAACGAGAAAATGATTTTCAGGATAAAAACACGGGCCAAGTGCGAGTTGGACTCGCGTGCAAAGGGTTCTGAGCCAATTTCATTTTTTAACACGATATTTTAACACTACAGACTTTTTGTTTGATTTCCTGTGATCTTTAGGTATAGAACTATTTCCGATTTTTTATTTCAAAATTTTAAGTCACTTGTTTCCGAAATAAATGGGAGAAGACAGAAATTAGAACAAAATGCCCCGGTAATTTTGGTCTAATTTCTTAAATAACTTGAAAACTATTTATTTTAAAATTATGGAAAAAAAAACACAATTAAAACCCTCATGGTAAGCTCTTCCACAAATCATCATCACCTGCCTAGCCTTCTCCCAACTATATTGGGGTCGGCTTCAAGTCAAGTCGGATTTAGCTGAGTACCAGTATTTTACGCGGTGCGGCTGCCTACCAGACCTCCATATATACCCATTAACTTGGTAAACACGGTACTTCATGGAAAGACTGGAGTCAGATTTACTGGCTTCTGACTATCCGTAACGACTTCCAAAGATCTACAAATGTGCCTCGGAAAGCACATTATGCTTTCCGAGGCACAGAGGAAACTAGGAATGTTAAAATGGTCGCCCATCCACAGACCAACCTTGGTAAGCGTTGCTTAACCTTGAAGATAGACCCGTGCGGCTTTTTATTATATAGCCACGAGTTCCTGCTTTTGTTGTTAGAGCCCTTCCACAAATACAGATTGAAAAAGATACTTTTATTTTTTTCTAGTTTGACCCCCAAAAGTGACACCCATACTAAAAAAAATATTTATTAACGTACCGCGTCCGTGTTTGGGTCACAAAAGTCCGTATGTATACTAAATTTCAACAGAATCGGTCCAGCACATCCGGGGAAAACTGGCTGTAATAGACGGACAGCAGACAGATAGACCGACAGACAGACCCCCGGGTGATCCTATAAGGGATCCGTTTTTTACAAATGTTCGGCATCCTAACAATGAACAGCGCGTCGATGTGGCGCAACATAACTGTGCACTTCACCTGAACACACACAACCACTCGACACTCGGAGCAGCCGTCTGGCGTCTGCAACATCATTGTAACAACATGAGCGCGACAATATTAAAAGCGTTTCATATTCACTGGCCATTATTTTTTGCAATTCATTAAAATAAATTGAGTTAATTATGTTCGCAAGTGCGTCGTGTTCGTACCTACTTCGCGTCTGGCGGGAACATCCGCGGGATTAGCTTCTCACGCCTCCAGACGTCCATGGAAATAATAATAATATAAAATATCGCGCTACAAGCGAACATGATCATTAGCCGACTTGTTTCTTTTGTAAACTCCTCCAAAGCGGTGTACCGGATTACCCGTAGCGCTGTAGCGCTGTAGCGCTGTAGGCCGGTCGAGCCGCGGGTGAGGTTAAATGGTGGGAACAACGCAGCTTTTTGTTGTGAGGCCGCTCATTGTCAGGTAGTATGCCTTCGCCTCCTTAGTATGATGTGTCTCACATGGCTATGTAATTAAGTGAGGGTCTGAAGTGTTGTGTCGAGCCACACGCCCGTCGCCCGCAACAGGGCTGGACACTTCGTACTATTCCGCATTAGCATAGTGAGTCCGTCCGCCGCCGCCGCCGCCGCCGTCGCCTCCGCCGCCGCGTGAACATTTACATTCAAACGTTAGCGCCCGCTCTCGGAGTAGCTATGCTCGCTGCATTAAGAGGGGTAACCGGCGAATATGGAACCACAGGATCAGCGGCAAGGATGACTCGTAACGTACCTTTTGCAGCTGTATGCATAGACCGCGGTAGACAATCTCGTCGGAGCGGAGTGGAATCCATGCTGAGTACATACATTTTAATGAAATCGCGACCGTGCTCATGCAGCGACAACCGCACGGCCCGTGTGACAGCGTCACAATCAGCACCGTGTTTCGCGTAATGCAGTTACCTGATAAACATGTCTCCGCCGAGCGCCGACGACGATTGGATCGCTCGCCCGACTCCACGGAAACAGTCCCCGACTCGCGAGACGGGGCACGTCACGCCTCACCTACCGACTCGTACATACACCAAGCGAGGGTATACACCCAGCTATGTTGGTATGTGGGTATTTTTAAACAAACCAAGCTTACAAGAACACCTACAAGACAATACCTGTCACAGATACTTAGCGTTCTGTCAGCCAGGCTCGATGACTACTATTGGTTATCAACGTATAACACTTATTTTAATATTATTATTAAGTTAACATTATTATTAAACATAATAATTTTAACTCAATAAAATCGGGAAGTTCGCCGCTTCTCGATAACACTGTCGCCTATTGGTTTTTATCCAATAATGAGAATTCAATTGAGTTTGATTCCGATGTAATGAAAGTGTCAGGTTGACAGGGTCGCTGCCGTCTGTTGTCTCGAAGTTGGATCGGGTTGTTTGTTAAGATAATTACAACCACCAATGAAACGCATACCCACGTGGCTAATGGCGTATCGTAGTGTGTGATTAATTTCGATACACAATGAATAGATTTTTATTTGTACTAAAGGGTAAACATAGGTTTTATTTATTAAAAACATGAAAACAACTAAACCTAACTATATACAAATAAATATACAAAAACAAGATACGCTTAGGCGTCGAAGAATTCCTCCGCATCGTCGTCATCCGGAAACGTGCCCAGAAGACTGGCAGCATTGCCACGTTGAATGGCATTGCTAATTCTTTGAGCAAAGAACGAGCCAGCCCTCTGGTCACGCAAAGTGTCGATTAGTCGACGAGATATTTCCTTAAAAAGGAGACGCGCACTCGGACCCCATGACCCAAGCGTTTCGACCCCAAACGGCTCAAAACTGTAATTACCGATAAGGTTACAGTATTTGCGCCGCTTGAGGGCCTCAGCAGCCGCAGCGGCAGCGCCGGCACAGCCCACCGTACTTGGAACATGTGATGGCGCAAGGGTGTCAACACATGTTGCATCCCACACCAGAGGCCTACCCATCTTCCACGGCACCAACGTCATACCATCTGGTCTCTTCCCATCGTCACGTACCAAGCCACTAGGTTCTAATACTGCCGGTACGCCGGCGGTGACAAGAGCCCGACGAATAATATCGTTGATGCTAGCATGTCACGCTATGCGGCCTGCGCTCTTGCAGCAGGAAAGGCCATGGTGTCCGAGGCTGTCGACAGAAACTCCGCAATGACACCGATGCGGAGCAACACAAGGTGCGCCCAAGCGGAGACAGACCGCGATCCGAAACGATGCGTCATCCATCATAGTACCTATGGTGGATGACGGAAGTGCTTGAAGCCACAAACCCGACTCCCACTCTCCCACAGCCAACAGACGCGCGCGCTCAGCAGTATTCGATGACGTATGAATCAAGTTATTCCGTACAATACTGCAGAGCGGCACATCCCATCGTCTCTGGGAGGTCAGGTTGTCGGGCAAATCCATGTTGGGACAAGCCATTTTCCAAGCATTCAACGCATCAGTCAAACACGGTACTTCAAAATCAACCAGTGAGGATGATAAAATATTCCTGGTTAAAGTATCAGTACTGTGGACCGAGGAGAGGAAGGCCGGTAAACTAATACTTGAAATTTTGCGGACGCCGAGACCACCCATACGAATGGGAAGTGTGGCTAGCTGCCATGCTCGGTCGTCCAAGGCCACATTTAGGATTGAAGAAAGTGTGTTTCTTATAATTTGGTCCACTTTTTCCAAAAGATGTGAATGTTTCCATAGATGGGAGGAGCGAAGGCTATATGTAAATTTTGGTCCAAAGCAACAAACAAGAATAGAATAGATTTGATTTGATTTGAACTGTTTGTAGAGGACCGTTGTCTTGTCACATGATCGCATACGCATATATAACACTAAGACAGACAGGCCTTGCACTGTAATCACGGCTTGATGCCACCGCTAACTAATGAGAGAACTCTGAGAACTTGTGGAGTGGTGCACGACGCACACTCTCGAGCCAAGTTGTAACGAGAGGCGACAAGTTGTGTAGTGTGCACTGTGGCGAGAGCGCCGAGCGGCGGCTGCCGTCCATCGCGACTGTGACGCCGCGCGCCGGAAGACAGACACTCCTCTGAGCGTCTCTATGAAGCAGGTATGTCGAATGTTGGCTTAGAGGAAGAACAAAAAACCTTTGGTCGGTGTGGCTGGAAGAAGGTATCGTTGAGATGACGCCAAAAATAAAAATTATTATTATTTATTATTATTATTATAGAGCAACCGCGGCAGAAGACGCAGACCGGCGGCACGGCCTCTCTAGGCTGCTCGGTGAGCGATAAAATTTTGTTATTCAACTTTGCTGAGTATTCTAAGAGTTATCAAGATCTTGTATTACAAAAACTAAATATCGCAACAAATAAAGACCTTGAAACCCATTTCGCAGCACATTGAAGCATGTTCTGCTCACAAACTGGGTGTAAATATTCTAGGCGCAGTTATTCCTCATTTAAATGGTGCGCTATGTCAGTGCGAGCCCCTTAACATTAATTTTTAAAATACAAGCCATTAAGTGAGTCTATCCGTGACAGCGTAACAGCGTGGCGGGACGCGGATCAACAGAGAGAGCGGATTATAATAATATAATTAGAGCAGTACCTAAGAGAGCCGTCACCATTGTGGTTACGTTAGCGCGACGACTGCACTGCCGTGAGGAACTGCGCGCGGGCTCATCTTCTATTATATGGAGAATCGACGTCATTTACCACGGAGTGACGCTGAGCAAATGATGAGGAACCCACACTAACTCGAACACTCAAAACAAATCGATTTATTTAATATTTGTAGGTTTGCAGAAAATCAAGTAATTCTTAAGATGAGATGGAGATAGGAGGCTGCTTTGGTACCGCTAAGCACTGGAGCGAGTAATTAAAGTAATGGCTGCGTCGTGTGGCAGACGTCGCGTCTTACAGCGAGCTTAATGTTCCGCTGCACGTGATTAATTGTGCGGCGGGAATTGTGTTGTCTCAGTGGCCTGGCTGGCGCACGGACCGGACGCTGGTGGCACTCGACGGTTTATAAATGAGTGCGGAGGTCGCCCCGCTGAGATGTGTCCACTACAAGATGTATTTCCGGCGGCCATCACATCAGCACGCTCCACTCGCCACAGGCATCACGCAGCTGTGTCGCTGACAGGCGCCAACGTGACGTCACACCAGTGTGTGTGTGTGTGTGTGTGAGCAGCCCCCACTCGCTGCGACGTACAGAAAGCTCACTCCTCGTCACCACGTCACTTGTCAGAATCGGCACAAGGACTGTGTACATTGCAGTGCAAGTCTTTCGGTGGCGATACGTTGTGTTCGAGGCGAGCGTCTGTCCAATCTAGTCATTACGACAGATGTAATTACTCGTCCGTCGACATATACTTACATTACGAGTGGTATGCGGTGAACCTTCTGTGTGCTCGCGTGAATCGTGTGGTGTCCGCGCTGTGTGCAGTTATTACAAACCTGACGCGCGAGCGTCGAGCGGCAACAAACATCACTCGTCACCCATAAGCGTCAGTCAAGCGCCGCGTGTTGTCATTGTCACCAGCGGCTATGTAGTATCACTGAAATAAGCTTCATATTCGTGGAATGATTTGTTGTTGCTTATTTTAATGAACGAACGATAATGTGCCCACAAGCCCCTTGTTATCTCCTCTCGTACCGGCGCCGGCGGAGCGCGTCGCAGAAAACATTAGGTACCAACCCAGAGTTCAAGTTGCACATTTGATTGTTTGTACTATAACGATTACGAAAATACTTTAGAAAATAAACAGGACTTGCGTTAAAGGACACAGGAGTGAAGCTTCGGGTACCAGCTAGTAAGTTAGTAGTTGTAGGTATCATGATCCGCACAAACTAATCTGAGATGCTCGTTTCGGGGTCTGTCGCAGGAATGTGATGTGAAGACGGTACCGAGGCAGCGCGCGCGGCCCGCAGGTATGTATGTCGCGCGGATAGTGCCGCCGCCCGGCGCCGCCCGCTCCACGCATTCCGCCGCCGTCGGCTTCCATTAAGTGCCTCTCCCACACTCGCGCCGCCATTGTGCACCTCTCACCGAGCGTTACCAGTTTAATGAAATCTCCACAACATCACGTACATATGTGTGTGTGTGTATGTATTGATCGCGGTTCTGTCGCGGCAAGGAGACGCTCTTTTGAGCCGAAGGTGAGCGAGCTCTCTGTGATGTCGCCGACGATTGCGAGACATCTCGCATCAGCCCCGCACACGTGACCTGGCATCGGCGCCGCTCGCTCAGGAGATTCTCAGCTAGTATAAACTAAGTCATGACGCTTGTGTCCTGGCTGCGTGGACACAAGCACAGCGCGCGGTGATTGTGTGCATGACACGCCCGAGTACATACTCCATGCTATATGTGAACAGAAACAACTCACATGATGACAGGTGTGATATATTTCACTAAAAGCATATTTACGTGTGACCGTGGGATCAGATAAGTTCTTACAGTCCATACAATGCAAACAGATTACTCATTCATAACGAATAAGGAAGGAAGGCTGCGCTCGATGTTGATACAACTTGCTGAATTTATTATCATTGTTGGGAATAGTTCGCCGACGGAGTGCCTCATCATTAAAATGCGCTTCTAACGCCACTTGTCGACTCGTTCCCAAGCAGCCAAGCGAACTCGCCAGGCCCTCCTCCTTGCTGCTCTGACTGCTCACCTAATTGCAACGCAATCGTAAAAATGCAAATTCGCAGTACACTTACTGCTCAGGCGCGAGGCGCTGCCTGAGAGCAGATTCGCCGGAGAGCCAGTCAATAGTGGCCCGACCACTGTGACCGCTACCACTGCCCTATACATAAACTTACAACCCGCAGTTCTTTGTAGGAATGTCTACGTAACTATACAGTTATGACATTATCACGCGCAATACTCTGTGGCTGAGAGACTGTGCCATTGCATTTGGCACTTTGGATCACACGCGCACGTGCCATGTGTCCTAACAGCGAGCGGCCGAGGTCGGCGCGGCGTAGTACCGTAGCAACGTAGCGCCGTAGCAACGTAGCGCCGTAGCACTGCTACGACAGCTCTGCTGGTACCTCACCTAACAAGTTGTCAGGACGGTATACAGCCCGTCGATTTTGTAAACATGTCGAAGTGAAAGCGTGGGTTCTGATCACGAAGTGAGCTGTCAAACCATACTAACAAGATGTTCTACTTCACAATTGCGAAAGAGAGAAACGTACTGTCACGGAGACCAAAGTCACCAGTGCGCGCATAGGCTAAGACTTTTATTAACTTTTTTGTTTGACCTTTTGGAACGCAAATGAACGAATATGAATATAACAAATGGCGATGAAATCTATTCCCACTTCGCCGCCTGCTCGACCATATGACTGCCCCCCCCCCCGCTCCGCTCTCTGGGTCGCTAGTTATCTTCAAAATGATCGCATTTTCCGCTGAATGCTTTCCGTAATGGTGGTACACCCGAATCTGCCTCCCTCAGCAACATTCCCTACATCTGGTGTTGTGCTATAAGGTGCATTTACGACCGAACTCTGCGGCATGAGGTATAGTCGCTATAGCTTATTAATACGTTGCTATCAAGCCAGATTTAGTGGAATCCGACTTAATGAAACGTAGCTTGCACAAGTGTCCAGTGCAAGCAATATGTACTATCTTTTTTGAAAACATTGAGAAGTGGAGGGAGTCATCAGCAACCTTCGCTCAAATTGTGGAGCAAAGTGGGACAATATTATGGCAACGGTCCTTAAGAACTTAAACAACTATATAGTTCCTCCCCTCACTTGTATCCTGAATAGATGTTAGCAGAAGGCATTCTTCTAGAATCCCTATCCTATTTTTAAAAGCAGCAGCAAGGAGGAAGTGGCAAACTATCGGCCGATTTCTTTGCTCACCTCTATTTCAAAGATATTTGAAAGGATTATTAATAACAAATTTGTGAAATGCTAAGAAAATAACATCTAATGATCTAACCAGTAGGCTTTAGAAAAGAAAATTCTACAACAGACTGAAATCATACATTGTGTGCGGGACAACAACCATGTAAATTGATTGTTATCAATCAAAGTAAATAAGTGTTAAAATAACTTTGTCAGATATCTATAGTTAAGAACTGAAAAGCGTGTATCAGTAGATTAATATTCGAGACAGTGAATGCAATAAATATATTGAGTATTGAGTATTTGTAAGTAGGTACTTACGACGCTCGGCATCAAAGAATGTTCTCGATGCGCCGCTCGTAAACAACATTATAATTGCTAGCGGCACGATCCTTTGATATCTGATAGGCACGTGGCATGCGCCTTTGATCTCTGCCGCCACGCCGCCGCCGCCGCCGCCGCCGAGGCTTTGTTTTCTAACCGACACGCTGCACGAGCCTCTGATCTATTTGATAGTTACCGCAAGCGGCACGACTCTTTGATGTCTTTGATATTTTACCGCCACGCGGCCGGCGCTTTGTTCGCTTTAATATCCACCGCGCGCCGACCGTCGTAAAGTAATTACCGCCTATTGTTCGGATTTTATGCTAATAGTTTTTTTGTGTAACTTTAGAAATAAGTTCCATGCATGTTTTGACTCGAACGTTCGGGAATATCTATTGTTTGATTTGCCGACTATAAAAGGACCGTATTTATTCCCGAACAGCGCAGTTCGATAGTAGAGCTCATACAGTACAGTTCGATAGTAGAGCTCATACAGTACAGTTCGATAATAGACTTCATACAGCGCAGTTCGTTTGGAGATCTCATAGCGATCACTACTCTTGAATTTGTAACAGTATAGTACGCTTTCTAATTGTAAACAGTATAGTACGGTGGTACAGTAAAATCATATCGGTACAGTCGCAGAATAAATATCTTCGGAAGAAACTTGCAGTCTTTAAGTACACCTTCTCCACCAATCCCAGCAACAGAAGTGTACCATCCGGTACACATTGAATGAACTTATTTATTTAAGGTTCACCCACAGCACATATATATGGACATAGAAACATTGAGTCTTAAGGTAATATTCTAATATATATGCCAATTACAGCAAACACAACATTGACAAAAACACGCCAGATTATTTATACACAAAGAGACACGATATAAAAAAAACAATAACATACACTACATCCAATACATACAATAATACGGAAAACATAACAGTAGTAGACAACAGTAGTAGTGTGGTTTGTGACAATTTAATAATAATTTAAATGTTTGATTGAATAATTATTATTTTTTGACATTTTTATTAATTAATTTTTTTTTTGTGACATTTTATAATTTAGAATATTGACTAGAACAATTTTATATAATTTATCATTTAAAAATTATTTTCTAGTTTGTGTATTTAATAATAATTTTGAGTTATAAATGACTTACCTATATTTGTATGCCACAAGGCCGAACATGACTGATCTTTATTTCTTATAAACAACTTGCATTCATTTTATGTACACTCATGTCTCTACAAATAAACGTCTTGTCTTGTCTTGTAGACCAGGGAATACCGATACAATCGAAGTTAACTTTTTGGAAAACTGACTTGATCTGGAGACTTGATAGCACGTAGGGAAGCCAGGATTCTCGATTTAAATTTCGCCTTAGAGTCACCAAATATATCTGTCTCAGAAATGGACTTAATAAGTGAATTCAGGTTGTTACACATCTTCGCTAGTGGATGTCGGGTAAAAGGGCGATGGAACAATCTGGTAAGGGGATACTGTGGAATGTTGTGCGGAACACTCAAATAAATGCGCGATAGTAGTTCACACAGTACAGTCAATATGACCATTGACTAACTTATATAGGAACACAAGGCCATGCATAACTCTTCGTTGATATAGCGAAGTTATATTGAAGAATGTCAGACGTTGTTGGTATGGGCACCTATGAGATATGCCAGGGGCCATAACAGCAAGGTGTTTGGGGAAAGCCCGCTGAATGCTCTCTAGACGCTGGGAATATATAGCATAAAACGGATTCCAAACAACGCTGGCGTATTCCAACTTGCTGCGCACTAACGCATTATACAGAACGATTTTAGATTTTACAATCTAAATCCTTGAGTATTCCTTTTTAAGAAACCTAGTAGCTGGGCAGACTTTTTAACACAATTATCTATATGTTGCCTAAAAGTTAATCCCTCATCCATTATCAGTCCGAGATCCCGAATCTCACTGACCCTGGCAAGTGTTACGTTATTAATTTTGTAAGATGTTACGCTAGCTTTTTTCTTTCTTGAAAATTTTATATGAAAGCATTTTTTAGCGTTCAAGGTCATGCCGTTTTTATTGCACCAATCTACTATTTGATCTAAGTCATGAGAGTCGTTTGGTGACGTGATTGGCATGTAGATCTTAAGGTCATCGGCAAACATTACGAATTTGCAGGTTTTGATAACCTGCCCCAGTCATTTATGAATAGCAAAAATAAGACGCATAACCTAACCTAACCAGATAAAAAAAAAATTAAATACTTTGTTTAATATTTCAAACAATATGTGGACTACCCTACACATTTTTCCTTTAGAAATCCAAAATCTGGATTATCTCTTATAGTTTAACACTTAAAAAATAAAGAAATATGCCAAATTTTAGTAAAAAAAAAATTAACAATTTCTAATGCAAGCTGCAATTATCTGCGTTGTTGCATTTAGGAAATACAGACCAAAATATGGATCACTGAGACTGGTATTTCCAAAAATGTTTCAACTTTCGTTTGCTCTTAAACCAGTACGCTATCACTCAATCCACACATGTGTGGATTAAGTCTAGACTTAATGTTCTCCACAGCTAAAACACTAGGAAGTGGTAACGGGCTGAAGGCCAGGCGTTTTGGGGGACTGTCTTTTATAAATTCGACGTTCAAAAAGTACTGGCTCTAAGCCTAATTTGAATAAAATGACTTATTACTTTTGAATTTTGGTATCGTAGTTTGAATTCTTGACTCCCAAACCCTTTTGTACCTCCAATATTTGTAACCTCAATATTGTTATTTGTACTTTGTAGGAGAAAATAATAAATCCCTCAAGAAGCAAAAATGTGAAAAAGGCCAAGTTTCTTTCCCCAAAAATTCGGACTATAAAAGCAGTGAGATCCATAATAGGCCAAAAATTTCAGAACTACAAAATAGTGGTTGAATATAACATGTCTTTTGAGAATTCCAGAGAATAGATGTGATGATGATGAAATGATGAAACACTCGAAAACTCCTTTTTTTCAAAATAAGATTCCTTATTATCAATTTGGCAAGTTTTTATCTACAACGTCCATTTAATCATTTAAAAATTTCCTTTTTATGGAAATATCTCGTCGACTAATCGACACTTTGCGTGACCAGAGGGCTGGCTCGTTCTTTGCTCAAAGAATTAGCATTGCCATTCAACGTGGCAATGCTCCCAGTTTTCTGGGCACGTTTCCGGATGACAGCGATGCGGAGGAATTCTTCGACGCCTAAGCGTATCTTGTTTTTGTATATTTATTTGTATATAGTTAGGTTTAGTTGTTTTCATGTTTTTATTATAAAGTAAGATATTTCTATACCCTAAATAAATTTAGGCTTTAATGAAAAAAAAAAAAATTTGAAAAAGATAAAAAACTGTTAACTTAATGTTTTGAAACATTCCAGAATTCTTCAACTATGTTAGAGTAATAAATGGTTCAAGTTTCATTAAGTTACGATTATTACAAGCAAAGTTGTGAGGGGGGTAAAAATAGCTCTAAATATTTCGTATGAATATACACCCTGCGTACGTTAGGCTGGAACTTGGCCACGCGCACTGCCGCGCGACTAATTAATAGTCAGGTAAGAGCTAAGCCACAAGAGAAGCGCCTCCACTCCTGCTCGACGTACCCCACAGGCAACAGCTAGTTCCTTTGCGAGGAGACACTCATATAAATGTACATACAATCCCATATTAAAGGTTGTTTACAGCGATGAGTACAATGCCCTGTATTCAGGTATTGGCTTTTTTCTGTTACTCCACTTTACCATTGCAGAGAAAAGTGTAATCCTAGAGCTTCCCGCTCACCTGCAGGAGGTAAAGAATAAAAGTTTTGATAGCTAAAAGCGTTTGAAAGCGTTGTAGTAGCGCCGACCCTCGTAGCGACGTAGCGAGCCGCCGCGTAGCAGCGTAGAACCGTAGCGTCGTAGCACCGTAGCACTCCTGGTGGACATGCTCCGATAGCTGCGAGAAGTTCAGCGCTATGTCGTTCATTTGTTTTTAGACGGAACATATTTATTTATTAAAACTTTATGCACAAGTAATTTGTACAAAGACGGACTTAATGCCATAGGCATATTCGAGTGTTACTCGCTCGTCTGGCCTTCAAAGCCCACAGAAACAATATATGAGAACACGATAATGATAGAAGTGCCTCTCCGCAATGAGTTCTTGTATCACGAGTTAGCTCTCAAGCCGGCGGCGCGCGGCGCACGTAAAGCGGGGCAACCTGTGCCACGACTAATTAAATGTTTTATATTTATGAGCCTCCATGAAAACTGGCAGGCTTAATAAGCGGCCCGCTTAAGTGAATCAGTTGGTGTGTGCGCGCGCCGGCTGAGCTGCGCGACTGCTCGCTCGCTCTCATCTAGTCCGTGCGAGTGATGACGTCACTCCTATCAGCCGGCGCTCCTGGCGGGTGAACAGAGATAAACAGACCCTACAGACTTCTTAATTGACCTTTGACCTCCCTTTAAGTTTTTTTTTTTTTTTTTTTTTTTTATGCAAAACGGGGAAACTCTTGGCCCAAATCTCACCTGATGGAAAGTGATGATTAGGCCGAAGATGGAAGCGAGTTTCACCCGGAATCCTCTTACACAGAGGAACTGGCTATCATACCTCTAACTGCCGGAACACAACAATGCTGTTAACATTGTTGTTATAATAAAAAAAATAAAATTCATTTATTTCAGGCCATAAAAACCCATAGAAAATTAATACAACAATATGACACACTAATTACAATACATTAATTATATTAACATTATTGCCCACATTAAATATTAAATTGAAATTTTTGGATATATTAATTATATTCAATTACATTAATATTACAGATACTTAATTAAATTCATTCAATTATACACACAAGATTTAAAAAAACATCTCCACATCCTTCCGTACGTGAACCATGCAGCCATGGTTCACGTACTGACAGTCGAACCGTTCAGCTAAAGCGCTCAGGATACTGTTGCGGCTGCCCCGCACCCTACGCACCAGTGATGTGCACCGCTTACGCATGATTGTGTGGAAACAATCCACGCGCGCCTCGGCAAACATCCCCGACGCGCTACAGTAACGAGGCAGCCCCAAGAGCACCCTGAACGCGTTGTTGTATTGGACACGTAGAGCTCTGTACTGTTTCTTCGTGTAATCTAGCCACAGACTGCCCGTATAAAAGGACGTGCAAAATGCCCTAAATAAGGCTATTTTGACGGCCCCCGAACACCGAGCAAATCTACGGGCTATCATATTCGCACGAACAGACAGCGCCCTACGCTCCCTTTCAATGTCTGCATCGTCTTTCAGGTCAGAGGTCAATATATGTCCAAGATACTTAAACTTATCAACTCTATTGAGTGGGCATCCGTTGAGCTTAATTGCAGGTAAGTAATCTGGACACGCGCCCCTGGCCCGAAAGACCATGCACTCGCTCTTGTTCGTATTATACAACAAACCATGTTCTGCAGCATAGTTTTCACAAATGCCAATCAGCCTTGACAAGCCACAGACAGAGGCGCTCAGCAGCACCATGTCATCAGCATAACTGATGTTGTTTAGGCACACATCTCCAATATGGCAACCGACATGCGTGCTGCTGAGCCTCTCTATCAGCTCATTAATATACAGGTTGAAGAGCTTCGGTGAGGTTAGCCCCCCTTGCCTCACGCCGCACTCCAACCTATATGGGGTCGAGTAAGCCCCCGACCATCGAACAACATTGACCTGATTGTTGTACCAGTACTGAAAGATCCGGATCAGTTCCTCTGGCACTGACGCTTTCTGCAGTTTGTGCCACAGCAGATCATAGCAAACCAAGTCAAATGCCTTCGACAAGTCGAGGAAGCAAGCAAAGACAGGTGTTCTTCTATCAGTATAGTACTTGACAGTCTGCTTTAAACACAATATAGCTGTTTCCGTAGAGAGACCGGCTTTGAAACCAAACTGGTTACCATGCAAATTTAAGTATTTGTCCAGCCGAGTGTTAAGCAAACTGTCAAGCACTTTCGAAACAACAGTGGCCAATGAAATGGGCCTATAATTGTTCTTATCACTAACATCACCGGTTTTATTCTTAATAATTGGCACCACCACAGTCTTCATCATCCGCTCAGGCAGATACGAATGCCCTATACACAAGGAGTAGAACATCGCTAAGACTCTGGGCAGATGATGACCAGCATGCTTAAGATGTTCAATACTTAAATCATCGTGGCCTGGAGACTTGCCCCTCGACATAGACAAAATGGCATGTCTTACCTCCTTTGCCGTAAACCGGACACTGGACTCCTGACCACTACAACCAGCACTGCCTGCAAACTGTGACGGTCCCAACGGCGATGAAACAGTGAAGTGCTGCCTAAATAGCTCAGCAATCCCTGTGACATCAGCAGTGCCACTGACGCTCACCGGCAGGCCCGGCCTACTATTGAGTTTATCGGTGGCCTTCCAAAAACCGCGAAAGTCACCCTTAGAATGACGTGACGCCAAGATGTCCATTTTAATTTGTTCCCTATTGTCTTGACACCATCGTAAACGCGACTTAAAAATTTTCCGACTTGTTTTCATTTCAATCCAAACACGCCCCTCTCGCGGTCTACCATAAGAAACCCACTGCTCAAACTTTAGCCTGGCCTGCCTGTGAGCATCACCAACGTGTTTATTCCACCCCATAACTGGTTTCTTATTTTGCACTCGATGTACTTTGTACCCTTCAGAAGCTGCTTGGCATAAAATGTTAACAATGTCATTATACATATTATCAATAATAATTCTGTGGTCCAAATCATTACAAACCTGGTCACAACATGCACTCAATTCAATTGGAAAGTCAATATATTTTAAATTATCATTACAAAATTTAGTATATATGTCAATTTGATTAGGTTTTCTTTCACCCCATTTTATTTTATAACATGACTGATTTTTATTAATGTTTGGATTGTACAATTTTGGTTTGATTTCATTTAAGTTGCACTGTATTACAAGAGGGAAGTGGTCGGACCAAAGTACACCATATTTAACATTAACATTAATAATAGTGGACATGGCTGCTTTCGTAACAACACAGTGATCTAGCCACCGTCTCGAGCCGTTCGCATCGCTTATAAAAGTATAAGTGTCAGAGTTTTCTCCTAACAGTTCAACATCGGCACATAATAACTCAGATTCCTGACAAAAAGAAATCAATTCACTATAAAACTGTTCATTGGGATGTGAATTAAAGTCTCCGAGTACAAAAGCAGTTTCGATATTGTTATTATTGATAATTGCACTCACCAGGCTGAGGCAGTCCGTAAAATCTGTTAAGTTCGCACTATTGTCCGTCGGCATGTACACACTGAACACTAGAAGTGACCTTGATTTCATGGATACTTTAATGGCACACACTCGCGGGTTATCGCACTGCACTACCGAAACGTTATCAAAAACACTTTTCCGCCACAGCAGTGCAACTCCGCCGTAGGGCCGTCCTCGTAACATGCCGGCCGATGTGTCCACCGCCGACGTCCCAGTGCACCCGAACTCACCGTTGACTTCGCTCAGGAATGAGATATCGTGGGGCAGCAACCATGTTTCTTGCAAGGCAATTATGTCTGACGTGCTACATAGTTGCCTGACACTCTCCACCGAGCGTTTTATACTCTTACAGTTGTAGCTGATTAGGTTATACATTAACATTTATTTTACACCGTTCACAGTACCTCTGTTTGCACCGTTCGTGTAATTTCTCGTTTGAAAATTAACGAATTTCCTAAATATAATTCCCTCTGGCCATAATTTGCTATCAAGAAACAACTCCATTTTAGTTTCCGAAACAAAGAATTTGTATGCGTTGTGTTGTTTAGGATATTTTAACGATATCCTTTCAAGTGTGATCACTTCGCCCGTTTTATGATACACATAATCAGCAATATCTTTCTCCGTCGTGTCTTTATGCACTTTAGTAATGAAGATTGGTACAGTTTTTATTGCAGCTTTGAATTTCCCTTCATTCCCCGTGGCGGTGCCTGTGGTACCCAGGAATCGGTAGCTCATTTTACGCTTCCTGTGGTGTGAAACTTTTTCCCATCCGTCATTATTATTGTTTTGCACCGGCTCAAGTACAATAGGCGCAGGCACGGCCGGTGCCACCGCCTCATGATCGACCGTTTGTCGCTGCGGTGACGTCACGGCCTTCCGACTCGAAGTACTAGCGGCGGCGGCGGCATAGGCGCAGGCGCCTATGGCGGCGGTTGCGACGCGAGAGGAGGGGCTGCACTCAGCTGTTCGCTGTGGCAAGACAGCTGACTCATTACCGCGGTCGGTAATTTCTACTTCTACCTCCTTTATTTTTCTAAATGGTAGCTCGTTATTAACAAGTATTTGTAACGAGGATTCATCGATACTATTATTGCAGTCATCTATAACTGATGAATTATTGATGTGGGTTAATCCAATGGGACCGCTTTCCATATGCCAACCGCCTCGCTTCATGTTCACTTTGCACACAGATGCGGGTATTAATGAGTCATTTTGTAATTTCAAAATATCCGTTTTAAAATCTTTTAATTGTGTCTTCGTCACATAAACTTCTTTAATTTGTTTGACTTCATTCTGAATTAGAAGCAAATCCTTTAGAAGTTTTGTGCAATCGAGATGGTCAAACAGTATTGGAGGTAGTTTTTCCAAATCCCTTGCTACAAAAATTGGGAATAGATCCGGCTCCACAGACTTAAACACATTAATGATGTCCACTAGATCTCTTTGTTCCTTGCCTTTGTTTTTCCTCTTTATTTTTGCCTTCTCCACAGGAATCGACTCGTACAGCAGTGTTTTGGATTTCTCGATATCTTCACTAGTAAACGTAGATATACATAATCGCACTAACGTCTCTTCATCGATCACTGATATTTTGTTTTGAATATACGACAGTAATTCATCTATAACTACGTTACAGGAAACGCATTTAATCACTTTCGACATTTTTACAAAAAAAAAAATAAAAATCTAAGTTTCATTCGTTAGAAATACATCCTCACGCTAGGGACGCGCGCGCGAAACTGAGTTATGGCGACAGACTTAGACATGATGGTGGTAGCTTGCCAGGCGGACTTAGAACAAGTCCTACCACCAACAAAACCGAGCAAAAAATTTGCCCCCGCTGGGAATTGAACCCGGGACCTCTGGGTCTGAATCAGGTGGTTTAACCACTAGACCACGGAGGCGGTTAGTGTCACCTGTTTAGCACCACCCGGGGACCACGTGTAGGGATTCGCTGAAGGGTATTCTCCTACGGACGCGGGTGACTCGGCCCCCAAAAAGAGGAATGACACGATTTGAATGTTAGTTCGGTGAGTTTCTAAGCTTTCAAACTTCTTGAAAAAACAAAACCACTACAGAATCACGTGAAAAACGTGTGGGTGTCACATCAAATACATCATCACCTGCCTAGCCTTCTCCCAACTATATTGGGGTCAGCTTCCAGTCAAACCGGGTTTAGCTGAGTTCCAGTATTCTACGCGGAGCGGCTGCCTACCAGACCTCCATATATACCCATTAACTGGGTAAACACGGTACTCCTTGGCAAGACTGGTGTCAGATTTTCTGGCTTCTGACTATCCGTGACGACTGCCAAAGATCTCCAAATGACAGCCGGGACCAACAGCTTAACGTGCTTTCCGAGGCACGGAGGAAACTCGATATGTTAAGATGATCACCCATCTACAGACCAACCTCGCCAAGCATTGCTTAATCTTGAAGATCGACCTGTCACATCAAATACACTTGATTAAAATAGACTTTGTTACATATGAACTTTTGTGACCCAGATACCGATGGGTGTTTGGGTTGGGGAAGTTTATGTTAAAAGAAACTTTTACAAAAAAAATGTCTTTTTACTTTCAGTGTTCATACTTGGACAACGTCTTCGCCTACGCAGAAATTGAAATAAGCTTAACTGCTCATAAAATAAAAGCTACTGAGCAAAACTGAATAATTTTACGGGACCAAATGTCGTAAATGTATGTAAAAACAAGTCTGCCGAATCAAACTAAAAAATAATCACAGAAATCGGACTGTTGTAGTCCGATTTGTGTGATTATTTTTTAGTTTGATTCGGAGTAATCGATGTACTTAGATTAAAAAAAATACTTATTCCTTTTTTGGAAGTTTGTAAAGGAGTGCCGATCGGTGCAATGGATATTATAACAGCGCCAGACAGTGTTGCAACATGAGGCTTGCTGCACATGACACATTTTAATCGTCTGAGTACATAAAATTAATGTCCTATTTACAACTTTGAATTAAGCTCATCAAAGAGGATCACTATTTTTCCAAACCATCAAATGATTTAAAAAAAAACCCGGTCAAGAGCTAGTCGCAAAGTGTTCCGAATGAGTTTCATTTAAAATGTTACTCTGAAACCATACACGTATCTTAGGGTTTTTTGTGAATGTTTTATTTTTTTTATTTTTATGCTCAACTATATTTGAGACCTTTACAACTATAAAAATCTTTGTTGAAATGGTAATTAGATCCCAAAAGTGACGCCCATACTCAACATTTATTTATTTACGTGACGCGTCCATGTTTTGGTGACAGAATTCCATATGGATACCGAATTTCAACAGAATTGGTCAAGGAGATTTGGAGAAAACTGACTGTGACAGACGGACAGACAGAAAGACGGACAGATTTTAGTCATTTAAAAAAAAACCTATTTAAAGATATCTCACAAGTTGGGTTGGCGACAAAAAATATTGTTTTCTTAACATTTGTTTTTAACACGACAGACTTCTTGTAGGTTTCCCTGTAATCTTTAGGTATTCTTAATCTTCAGTTTCGGAATTAAAATTAAATCTCTTTTCTCTGTACAAAATTTTCTTTTTAAGTATATTGTGTGTACATAAATAAATAAATTACATTAAAATTCTTTTATTTGAGACCACAAGTCCATTTGGTTAGTACAACACACAACTTACAGCCTAGTGTTATTACTTAAATCTATCAGAAAAACAAAAACAATTATTAACATAAAGCCACAGTGGCATGTTGGCGTACCCAATGCCCCAGTGTGGGACTGTCCCGTACTTGTCCGCTACAGTGCTCAGGATGCTATTGGGGCTGACGCGTACCCTGCGCATGATGGAGGCGCATCGCTTGCGCATGATGGCGTGAAAGCCATCTATGCCCGCTTCTGCGAACATGTCGGAAGCACTGCAGCAGCGCGGCAACCCCATTAACACCCTCAATGCATTGTTGTATTGAACGCGCAGAGGCCCTCTGCATGTAGTTGACCCACGGACTGCATGTATAGAACGACTGACAGTACGCCGTGAACTGCGTAGCCTTTACGTCAGTCAAGCATTCTGCATATCTGCGAGCCAACATATTGCAGCGGACAGCCAACGCTCTGCGCTCACGCTCAATATCCAGGCTATCTTTTAGGTCTTCGGACACCCAGTGGCCCAGATACTTGAAAGAGGTGACCTGATTTAAGGAACTGCAACAAAGTTTTAACTTCGTTGCAATTGGGTAGGTTTTAGAGCCTACCTTGAAAACCAGTACTTCACTCTTCTTTACGTTGTATGGGGCATGGGGCATCGCATGCCTTTCACATGTCTTGAGTAGACTCAACATTGAGTTAATAAAGGGAAGGGGGGGGGGGGGAATTAAAACCCTCACAGTAAGTTCTTTCATTTGATTTGTCACACAATATTGTATGAAAAACTTTTCTTTTAGTTTTCTAGTGTGACCCCCAAACTAAATATTTATTTATTTACGTAACGCGTCCGTGTTTGGGTCACAGAAGTCCAAATGTATACCAAATATCAACAGAATCGGTCCACTAGATCCGGAGAAAACTGGCTGTGACAGACGGACAGACAGACAGACAAACACCCGTGTGAGCCTATAAGGGTTCCGTTTGTTACAGATGTTCGGAACCCTTAAAACGGTCTCTAAGAAAAACCTCGGACAGACGGCCAGACAGACAGACAGACGGATATGACAAAACTATAAGGGTTCCTTGTCAGGATTATGGAACCCTAAAAAGTGCAGTAATATTGTACATACCTGTAATGTTCAGTGATACAAATATTTGTGGATTTCACAAAATTTCTTATTATTACAGGTGATGGGTGACGTCGGCGCGGCGTGAGGAGAGCGCGCAAGGTGCGGGGTGCAAGGTGTGGGGAGAGGGGGCGCCATGGACGACCCCGAGCGCATCGCGCGCGACGCCGCCGCCTGCGAGCTCGAGAACAACGGCACCGCGCCGAGCGCAGGCCAGTACCCGCCGCCAGAGACGCGCCCCTCCGCGCCCCTCCGCGCCCCTCCGCGCCAGCACTCACCGCCCTCTCTGCTTGCAGGCGTGTTCTGCGAGGGCACGTTCGACTCGTGGCTGTGCTGGCCGCACACGCCCGCCAACTCCACCGCCTACCGCGCCTGCCCCGCCTTCGTGCCCGGCTTCAGTCCTGAACGTGAGCGCATCCCTTACGCACGAGCTACTGGCTCGCACGGCGCAGTGTGTGTAACGTGTGCTCTTGTCGCAGTGTTGGCGCACAAGGAGTGCACGGCGAACGGCACGTGGTGGCAGCACCCGGAGACCGGCCGGCCCTGGTCCAACTACACCACGTGCATCAAGCCGGAGGACGTGAGTTTGCGCATGCGCTGTGCGGCGGAAGGGCGCTGGGCCTGGGCCGGCTGTGACGTGTGTGTGTGTTGCAGGACGTGAGCGACATCATCGCGGTGTACGAGGCGGGCTACAGCGTGTCGCTGGTGGCGCTGCTGCTGTCGCTCGCCATCCTCTTCTACTTCAGGTGGGCGTCGGTATTGTTAGACTGGGCTGATCAAAGAGTTATGATATAGTCGATCCAAGCAGTCTATGCTGTTCTATACATTAACTGTCCCCATAACAAAAACCTTTTGCCAAAACCCTCTAAAAAAGCCTATCTATCACCACAAAATTCTCAAAATGTTTGCCCCTGATGAAATTCTTGAGGCAAAAAGAAGGTTAAAGCTAGTTCTGCAGAACAACAAATCTTCTAGTCTTGATGTCAAGACGTCGTCCTTCTAAACTTTCACATGCAATTTGAAGGCTCCAATAAACGCCACCGTATAAGACCCTCACTCCTGTCACTTATTTATTTATTTAAACTGTATGCACAATAGTGGTACATGGGCGGACTTAATGCAACAATGCATTCTCTACCAGTCAACCTCTGGGTTATAAAGACTACATTCACCTAAATGTCTGACGGTCACTTGTAGGACTGCCAACAGCACATCTTCAACGTTTGACGTTTTCCTCGGAAATAGATGTCGATGGATGGGCTTCACTGTATTCATCATTTATGGAGGTTCTGATTAGCTGCAACTCCTTGCATCAAGGTGCAACGGTGGTGCAACAGTATTTGGAGGATCATAATATACATAATTATACTTCTGGTGTTTTCTATGAGTCAAAGTGAATATGCTCATTTTTTATTTTTCAGACAGGGAATCATTCACGACTGTCACGAAATCTTTGTCCAATTTTGTGAAGTTACACACTCAATTGATTTGAATGATAACTATTGGTCGATCTTGATATGAAATTCCTAGAAAAAGTGCTACCTAGGGTACTTCTTGTAATAGACCTACCTAGAATAGGCAAACCATGGGCATACAAACAGACGTCGCTGTGCATGTTCAAATGTAAACAAAACAGGATAATATCTCTCTCTACTCGGCACTTAATTTACGATAATCTTTAACTATTTTGTCAAAAAATATATTCCCTTCGAAAACTCATTCCTCAAATGTGGCTTGTGTGTGTGTGTGTCAGGTCGCTGCGGTGCGCGCGCATCACCGTGCACATGAACCTGTTCGCGTCGTTCGCGCTCAACAACGCGCTGTGGCTGCTGTGGTACGGGCTGGTGGTGCGCGCGCCCGACACGCTGCGCGCCTCGCCCGCCTGGTGCCGCGCGCTCAACGCGCTGCTGCAGTACGCGATGCTCACCAACTACACGTGGATGCTGTGCGAGGGGCTGTACCTGCACACGGTGCTCGTGTCCGCCTTCGTGTCCGAGCGCCGCCTGCTGCGCGCGCTGCTGGCGCTGGGCTGGCTGCTGCCGCTGTCCTCGGCCGCCGTGTACGCGGGCCGCCGCGCCGCCGGCCACGAGCCGCTGTGCTGGATGGACGAGAACACGCCGCGCCTGGAGCTGGCGCTGCTGGCGTGCGGCGCCGTGCTGCTCAACGTGGGCTTCCTGTGCAACATAGTGCGCGTGCTGTGCACCAAGCTGCGCGCGGGCGGCGGCGTGGGCGGCGCCGGCGGTCCGGCGCGGCCCTCGGCCACGGCGCTGCACGCGCTGCGCGCCACGTGCCTGCTGGCGCCGCTGCTGGGCCTGCAGTACCTGCTCATGCCCTTCCGGCCCGACCACACGGCGCGCTGGTGGCTGGCCTACGAGTACGTGTCGGCGCTCACCACGTCGCTGCAGGGGCTGTGCGTGGCCGTGCTCTACTGTTTCTGCAACGGCGAGGTGCTGGCGCAGCTGCGGCGCCGCTGGCGCGTGCTGACGTTCCGGCCGCGCGCCAACTCCGCCACGGCCACCACGGTGTCGGTGAGTATGCTGGGCGGCGGGCGGCGCGGCACCGTCAGCTCGTCCGCCTCACCCCCGCGCGTGTTGCAGTTCGTGCGCTCGGCGCCCGGCGGCGGGCCGGAGGACAAGGTGTGACTGGCGGCGCGCGGCGAGGCGCCGCCCCCCGGCACCGGCGCCGCGCCCGAGCGCCGCCGCAGCGCGCGCCACATCCGCTTCGAGTGCGGCGACAGCGACGACGACGCGCCGCCCGACAAGCGGCTGCTCTAGATGACTGTAGGTGACTGTAGGTGACTCTCTGACCGCGCCTCTCGGGTATCTGTCAAGTGGCGGCTGCGCTCTGCCCACGTGTCCGACAGTCAGTGCCGGGCGGGCGCGCCGCGTGTTCAGTGATAGTCATAAGTACATAACGTAGGACTTTGTATCGGAATGTGTAGGACTGGCCTCGACGATGTACATACTTGTAAATATTTTTATAAAATAAAAATGTAAGGGTGTTGATTAGTATTGTTTTATTTCGTCAAGTTCTTGCTCGGTACGTAGCGGTCTGCGGTCGGCGCTCACCTGCACAGTGCACGGCGTGACCTATTTACCCACATTGTGTGGACGATTTTGTTTCTATTTATGTCTCTTAGTAAGTGTCTCTAAGCTGCCAAATTATATAAGTAAATTAATTCTAATAGTTTGGAATGTTAATGAAACATATTTATCAACTATCGTTAACACTCAATTAACGTTTAACAGTAATCTAGCGTTTGTTTTGATAGCCGCATATCAGACGCGAATGCGCGACAGTTAGTGTGACTGTTACTGTCGCAGGGCAGCGCACCTGTACGACCAAGTATTAATATATTGCAGCGGAGCGACAGGCGCGCGCGGGGGGCGGCCGAGGTGGGGGGTGCACATTGTCTCCGCGCGCCGATCAATTGGCACTCAGCATCGATACTAAATTAAACTACTGTTCGATTGTCACCCACGCTATTAATACGCAGCGCCGCGCACGCACCAGCGCCTTATATGGACACCGCTGCAGGCTCAGACACCGGGACACACCGGGACACACCGGGACACCGGGGCAGGGTAGTACATAGTAACAATACGCACGCTCAGTTATAAAATTATATTAAACAACAACTTAAAGTAGTTCACTTACAATAACGCAACAGCGAGCAGTCTCCGACAGAGAGTATAAAATAAATACATTTGTTTGGCAACAAGTATAAAAGTGTGGAGGAAGCGAAGCGAGGCCACGTCTAGAAGCACTTGCGGTGCACGATGCCGGGCCCGGACTCGTCGTACTCCTGCTTGGAGATCCACATCTGCTGGAAGGTGGACAGCGAGGCCAGGATGGAGCCGCCGATCCACACGGAGTACTTCCTCTCGGGGGGAGCGATGATCTTGATCTTGATGGTGGACGGCGCCAGCGCCGTGATTTCCTTCTGCATCCTGTCGGCGATACCCGGGTACATGGTGGTGCCGCCCGACAGCACGGTGTTGGCGTACAGGTCTTTGCGGATGTCCACGTCGCACTTCATGATGGAGTTGTACACGGTCTCGTGGATGCCGCACGACTCCATGCCCAGGAACGAGGGCTGGAACAGCGCCTCGGGGCAGCGGAAGCGCTCGTTGCCGATGGTGATGACCTGCCCGTCCGGCAGCTCGTAGGACTTCTCCAGCGACGTGGACGCGGCCGCCGTCTGCATCTCCTGCTCGAAGTCCAGCGCCACGTAGCACAGCTTCTCCTTGATGTCGCGCACGATCTCGCGCTCCGCCGTCGTGGTGAACGAGTACCCGCGCTCCGTGAGGATCTTCATGAGGTAGTCTGTGAGGTCGCGCCCGGCCAGGTCCAGACGCAGGATGGCGTGCGGCAGCGCGTAGCCCTCGTAGATGGGTACCGTGTGTGAGACGCCGTCGCCGGAGTCCAGCACGATGCCGGTGGTACGACCGGACGCGTACAGCGACAGCACGGCCTGGATGGCCACGTACATGGCGGGGCAGTTGAACGTCTCGAACATGATCTGCGTCATCTTCTCGCGGTTGGCCTTGGGGTTGAGCGGCGCCTCCGTCAGCAGGATGGGGTGCTCCTCTGGCGCCACACGCAGCTCGTTGTAGAACGTGTGATGCCAGATCTTCTCCATGTCGTCCCAGTTGGTGATGATGCCGTGCTCGATGGGGTACTTGAGCGTGAGGATACCTCGCTTGCTCTGCGCCTCGTCGCCGACGTACGAGTCCTTCTGCCCCATGCCCACCATGACGCCCTGGTGGCGCGGCCGGCCCACGATGGACGGGAACACGGCGCGCGGCGCGTCGTCGCCCGCGAAGCCGGCCTTGCACATGCCGGAGCCGTTGTCGACTACCAGCGCGCCCGCATCGTCGTCGCACATCCTGACTTAGTCGAGAGGGTATTCAGCAGCGAGCTCCACACACCTGCAACACAACACAACGTTAGTATCACTGCACTGACTCGCGATCTATTTAGGAAGGCTAAGTGCGCGGGAGGCGACTGAGGCGAGGAGACTCACAGCGCGGAGGCAGCGGCAGCAGCGACGGTAGTGAGCGCTGGGTGGCCGCGCACGCACTATATACGCGGCGCCCGCGCGGCCGCCGCTCTTGGCACTCGCAGCAGCCCCTACAAGGCGTGCGCCTCCCGCCCGCGCCGCCGCGCCGCCGCGCCACACGACTGCCATTTAAGACAATCATCCGCATCCCACGATACTAATTACATCGCTCTCGGAAAAAATAGCTTTCAATGAGAACCGAGCGGCGATGTGCGCTATTTACATACATCGTCACCTGGCGTCACCTGCGGTCAGCCGGTCAGCCGGCCACCGCACGCCACCCTGCAACGCTTAACGTCACAATCTCATATGAGTGATAGCAAAAAATTATTTATGTCCAGGACACAATAAGTCGTTCAAGAGATTCATTTTCTCCTGGAACCTAGGGCTAGGTAGTAGGTATATTATATTAAATTAGACAGTAATTTTCACTTTACCTCTTAGATTTCTTTCTGGATAAGACCGCGAAGCAGGTGCTACGAACTAGTTACTTTGTAGTACTGTGAGCCAAACACCTGTAAAAGGCTTGCTCTTCAAACCCTACATTTTGGTACTTACTAAAGTATGGCTTGGCTGTTAAGTTTTTGTGAAACTATAGTGCGTGACAAAGCACCAGTAGCTTAATTAAAGAAGCCATGCAAGTTCATTCATTCATTTGATGTGGTCCATTGTTCCGACAAACGCATGTCAATCGCAAACTGACATAAAAGCCTTTTTTTTCATTTATTTTTGACAGATTGCGACTGATATGCGATTGTGAAAATTAGTAGAATTGGCACACAGATATTTGATTTGACGCTGTTAGAACAGCGTCACAAAAATACCCGAACTGTATCGTTGATCAGTTCCGTTTCACATAAAATGCAATCGTCAATCTGCAAATCTCCCGATGGCGAACCAGATGGACCGCCAACCTGGGTCGACCACTGGAAAACCAGGAAACAAGAAAATATTAATTTAGTATTGCATAGACTTATATAAAAGTAAATATGAGTGTTTACAAGTACATTAAGTTGGCACAGTTCGCCTAATCCCTATTTTTAGGTAATCTTACAGTTGAACACCGTGTCTTAAGATACAAGATATCCTGGTTAAAGAGGCTCCCAATAGGTATCTGTCTACAGGCTCCTACAGCTTCTTGCAGCATCTTGTTAACCAGTGTGTAGCCGCGGACGCATGCCGCTATGCCCTAAAGCATGACAGCTTACTGCTGTTACGATGAATTGTTTTATAAGTGTAGACGGCGACGGCCTCTGCCAGGCTTGCGGAACTGTTCGCAAGACTTACCGTGGCTCTGAAGGGCAAAGGCATTTGGAGGAATGAGGGTGGCAGGCAGTAGGTAAGAGTTTGACAATCCCTCTGGCTGCGCCCAGAGCAAGAAAAGTTATTTGATGATTTCCTATCCACAACAAGGGCAGGAGGCACACCACACAGCCATCTTCAGCTTTGTAAATGTTGTTCACACTATAGACTTCTTATAAACTTTCCTGTAATGTAGGTAGACCGGTAAACAACAATAATATGCAACGTTTTTCAAAATTTTAGTTATATTATTTCATAGTTGTAAAATAAATAGTTAGGAAGTTATTCAAGAAATTAAACCAAAAATGCCAATTCCTTATTTCTGAAGCTACTGAGCCTACAATTTTGAAATAAATGCAGACAACAGTTACTACCAGTTACTTAGCAACCTAAAGATTACAGGGTAACCTATAAGAAGTCGGTAGTGTGACATCAGCGTTGCTTGATATTTTTAATAATAAATGCAGACAACAGTTACTACCAGTTAGCAACCTAAAGATTACAGGGTAACCTATAAGAAGTCGGTAGTGTTACATCAGCGTTGCTTGATATTTTTAATAATAAATGCAGACAACAGTTACTACCAGTTAGCAACCTAAAGATTACAGGGTAACCTATAAGAAGTCGGTAGTGTGACATCAGCGTTGCTTGATATTTTTAATAATAAATGCAGACAACAGTTACTACCAGTTAGCAACCTAAAGATTACAGGGTAACCTATAAGAAGTCGGTAGTGTTACATCAGCGTTGCTTGATATTTTTAATAATAAATGCAGACAACAGTTACTACCAGTTAGCAACCTAAAGATTACAGGGTAACCTATAAGAAGTCGGTAGTGTTACATCAGCGTTGCTTGATATTGTTTTTGGCAAGTCGGTACTTTGAAACTTTTGGAGTGAATACCTCTTTAGTTTTTTTTTATATTATCTTGGTATTTGAATTTAAATTACAATAGGTAGATAGCAAAAATGAAAATGTATTTTAATAACAATATATTTATAATCAGATTTGCTCTATCGATAGGTATTTGTGTCGTTTTCGTCTTCTGAATAAAAAACAATGATTCATTATGCCCCCCGGCCGTGCTTCCTCAGCTGCTCGCACGGACAAGTTATCCCCAAAAAGCGGGACCGAGCCTGTCCCGCGCGGGACATCCCGCCCGACACAATCATGAAAATCGGGACGTCCCGCCAAAATCGACACGTCTGACAAACGCGCAGAACCCTTTGCACGCGAGTCCGAATCACACATGGCCAGTATTCCCAACCACTGCAACTCCAGAAAGCCGAAATCAAAAGTGGGAACCACCAGAAAAAAATGCCGATGCCTCGAGCTCGACGAGCCCCGGAGAAACGTTTCAACTGAAAATTCCGCAAACAAGCATGCCCTCTGCTACGAGTATAATTTCTCACGGGCCACATAGGACTCTTAAGGTGGAAGCGCCAGGGCAGACCGCGAAATTCAAATATTTTTATGTTTTTTGCAATTTGGCGGTCAGTGTGAAGCTGTATGTTAAACAAAATACAATTCGCAGTCGTGACGCATATTTATCTAAAGAATTATACCCATTTTAATTATCAATATAACACTCTAAGTTCATACAACTCGATCGAATGACTTTTTCACGAAATAACATTCAATCGAATTCTATGAACTTAGAGAGTTATATTGATGATTCAAATGGTTATAATCCGTTAGGTAAATTATCCTTACAATCGCGAACCGTATTCCGTTTAACATACAGCATCGCACTGACCGGCAAATTGCAAGAAAAGAAACATAAAAATATTTGAATTTCGCGGGCTACCCTGGAGCTTCCACCTTAAGTAGTGCCTGCCATGAGCACACACGTTTTGCCTAATTGGACTTCTGTCGATGTATAATGGACCTGGGCTGGTTAGATTACATACGGTTTGGTACCCTGAGGTAGTATTGATTGACGTACGTATGTGGGCCGAGGAACACATACGTAAGTCAATCAATGCCTAGTTGTGGCCAAGGCTTGTATAGTATGGAATTTTAATTAGAATTTAAGTGTAATTACGGTAAAAAATAGAAGCAAATGTAATGTTAGTGCATAAATACCAAGGATAATTGTTTTCGCGCAAAAATTCTTTGTAAAATACAGTGTTGTTGACCTAATGTACCGGTAACCTACTACGAACAGCTGATGTTCGTCTGGCGGATTATACGGGAAGTATTGTTTACTTTTATTCAATAATTGCACACAATAACTACTTAGAAGCAATAACAAGCCTTTACTGAGCCCTGGCATCAATAACGTTGTTTTTTAACATTGTCTGACGTGATAGTTTAGTACCTATATTGAAACCATAACAAAACAACAAAGTTTAGCTAAATGTTGAAATACTCACTATTAATCTAACTAAAATAACGTAGATAGTTATTTATTATGTATTGTGGCCTTTGTGTAAAAAAAAAAATCTAGGCATCCTACCCACAAAAGGAAAAAGTTAAGAAATTCAATTCAAATAAATGTAACTTTGCCCTTGATTTTATACTATATAGTAGAAGAATTTGTTGTTATTTTTAGCAGCCTTCCTCATTTCTCTTCAAAGTCATTCTAACTCTCCCATTTCTTCTTTTTTGTCATTTCAATTCCAGCTTTCCTACCCTACATTGTCTATCTGATTAGTGCTCACCGCTTCTATATTTCTCATTCCAGTACCTTTTCCTGAAACCATGCCAGTGATGACCCGCAAGGCTACAGCTCAGGACTTGGAGCTGAAATTGAGAACGGCCCTTCAGGAACTAAAGGATTCGAACAGCCAATGTCAATTGCTGTTGAAGGACAGAGAGGATAGTGAGGAAGAGATAAAGAAGGTCGTTTACAAAAACACAAGCTTAAAACGGGAGCTTGTGGAGCTACATCAACAATACTTGGAGATTGTTGATGAACGGGATAAACTGCGGGTGATCACAGATGGTTTCGGTACCTGTAGTAACTTGTATGAGGAGGCTTTATGTAAAGTTAGGGACCTAGAAGAGGAATTAATTCATGCAAATTTGTTAATTACCAAATTACAAAGAGAAAAAGAATGTACTCGGGTTCGGGAAACAGATCAGCTTTACAATGAATTGATGAAAACTAATTGTAACCCTAATTCCTTAGTAACAATAGACCTTACTGAAGACTCTTTATTAAAAATTAGTAATAATAGTTACCAAGTAAGTCAAAATAAAATTAAAAGATATGCAAAACTTAATAGAATAATTAATAAATGCAATAAATTCAAAAAACAACAGAAACACTATTCCAATAATATAAAACTAAGGAAAGAACGTGTTTATTTCATTAATAAATTAAACAACTACCAAATTAAATTAGAAGACAGTAGGAATATTTATGAGATTGACACACAGCGCCTACAGTCTGAAATTCAAGTACTAGAGGAGTCTCTACACTCTCTTTATACTAAGTATGTTATGTCTCAGAATCAAATAAAGGAGCATATTCTTGCTACAAATGAATTGGTGGAAATATGCAGCAAACACACGGATAGCCTAGACACAGACTCTAATGGTTCTTTGCCATGGGAATCCAATGTTGACACTCTCCAACTTCAGTCAACAGTGGACATGTCCCAGTCAGGAAGTGCTCGGCATTGTATCCCCAACCCAAATGGACCAGATATGGTACTAGGTTCATCACAAGTTGAACAGTTTGACAGTCAGTCTCTCCCTTGTAGTAGTGATTGCTCAATTATATTTTCAGATAGTTTAGGGAAAGGGTTAGGAAAATTAATTAGTAATAACCTGAGTCATTCTTCTTCTCAGAATCATTGTATGCCACATACTTCCTACAAACAGATTATGTCATCTATAACTAGGAATAAATATGATGAAGATGCCACTATCACTATTTTGGTAGGTAATAGTTCTAATGTTACAATAGATGACATCACTAATTATGTCGATAAATTATTGAAAATTAAGTGTAAGAAAATTATATTGTGTGCTTTTCCCTACTTTGAGCAGTTGTCAAATAGGAAGAATATGTATATACATAGGTTAAATAATCAAATGCATTTTTTAGCTAGTCATCATAGTGATAAATTTTTATTTTTTGACATCAACAATTTTGTTGATAAACTTAGGTCGACTAGGGATACAGTGTATTTGCCCATTAGTTTTAGACGTCAAATAGCGAGGCTATTAGTTTATTATATTAACTCAGACATAATTAGTATGTCGAAGTACCCTGTAATTAACACCAACATTAGTAATAATACTAATGTTAGGGTTTCTGAATCCAATTATTTAAACTAGGGAATAAGACAACAGTTGGTACCATTAGCAACTTAGATAAACTCAACAACAATAAGGTATCTTCTAGCACTCAAAAAAAAGGGGCTAAGCAGAAATCCTTTAACTTATTTCTCCAAAATATTCAAGGCTTTGCTTCGAAACAATTGGACATAGAATTATTTTTAGAAAAAACAATGTTTGATATTATTTGCATAACTGAACATTGGTTAAAGGATACTGAAATGTTAATTAATTATGACAATTATAGTATAGGCAGTTGTTTTAATCGAAAATCAATGCTGCGTGGTGGTTCACTAATATTAATTAAAAACTGTATTAAATTTAAAACGCGTAAAGACATTGTTGAACTGTCAGTGGAACATAGCATTGAGCTGTCTTGTGTTGAGCTGGATAAGCATATCATAGTGTGCGTTTACAGACCCCCTAATTATCAAAACTACTCTATATTTGAGTCAGTAATGGAAGATGTGCTGGCAAAACTTGCAAGTAATAATAAACAAGTGATAGTCTGTGGCGATTTTAATATTAATATTTTAGAAAATAATTCAGAGAGTGGTCGGTTATTACATCTATTTAAATCATTCCATTTGTCAAATATGTTCAAAGAACCAACCCGTATAACTATTAATACTGCTACATGTATTGATAATGTTTTTTGTTGCTGTGACTTCTTAGACAAAGCTGTTGTTAATTATCTGCCTTCCGATCACAGTGGACTAACAGTATCTTTTGAGTCCAACATGACAATCCAAAAAGTGCAGATACAATCCAGGCCAATTACAACCGGCAAATTAAATAAATTTAATAGCACCTTAATCGGTAAGTTAAGTGACCAGGGCTTCACAATGAACAATGGTAATATTTTGTATAGAGAATTATTTTCACTAGTACAAACTGAGTTCAATGCCACTTTTAAGCAGCAGACTAGAAATATATGCCCTAAATTTGTATTTAGTGACTGGGCAACTAAAGGAGTCAGAAAAAGTAGAGAAAGACTTTATGAACTTTATGGCCTTAAGCCTTTTATCAACACGGAAACTTTTAATAAGTACGTAGCTAGTTACTCAAAAATTTTTAAGAATACTTGCAAGGCAGCAAAGGCCCTATACATAAGCAACAAGGTTAAATCAGCAGAGAATAAAATTAAAACAGTTTGGAAAATTATCAATAATGAAACGAACAGGAACAAAAAACATAATAATGATTATACATTGCGAACTTCACGTGGACTCATAAGCGAAAGCAAAGAAGTCGCTGAAGAATTTGTAAATTTCTTTACCAGTATTCCAATTAAAACTACTGAAACCTTAAACTCGTCGCCCTCACTTTCTGTTGAATTATTGAAGGCGAATGTTTCAGCCTGCCCAATTGAGTTTAACTTTAAGCATATAACCCCAACTGTATTAATAAAAGCTTTTAAGCAAGTCAAGGTCAAATTGACAGAAGATCTATGGGGTATGTCTGTAAAAGTTTGTGCCTCCATTATTGACACTATAGCACCGTATTTAGCTTTTGTATTCAATCTGTGTGTAGATCAAGGGGTTTTCCCGGACCTTATGAAATACAGTAAAGTTATTCCTTTATTCAAATCCGGGGACAGTAAAGATACCAATAACTATAGACCCGTCTCTGTGTTGCCGGTTTTCAGCAAGGTGTTTGAAAAGGTTATGCTAAATCAAATGCTCAGTCACTTTAATGAGAATAATATTTTACATGACAAACAGTACGGTTTCACCAAGGGGCGCTGTACAACTGACGCTGGTGTAACTTTATTAAAACATATCTTCAATGCGTGGGAAGAGGCGCAAGATGCCATAGGTATCTTCTGCGACCTATCGAAAGCGTTTGATTGTGTGAGTCATGAGACATTACTCCTGAAACTAGAGCATTACGGACTAAGTAAAACAGCCTTGAACTTAGTAAAATCGTTTTTAAATGAAAGACAGCAGCTAGTTCATATAAACGGCAAAAATTCAACAAGATTAATCGTGAAAATGGGGGTACCACAAGGCTCAATTTTGGGTCCTTTCTTATTTCTAGTTTATATAAATGATTTGCCCTATATTTTAGAAAATAAACTCAATATGGTGTTGTTTGCTGACGATACATCTTTGATTTTTAAAGTAAATAGACATGCAAACAATCTTGACAATGTAAATAACGCTCTAATGAAGGTACATGATTGGTTCACTGCTAATAATCTAGTGTTAAATGAGAAAAAAACGAAGTGCATTCGATTCACTTTACCAAATGTCAAAAGTAATAATTGTGACATAATATTGAACAAGGAGAAACTAGAATTAGTCGAAGAAGCAGTTTTCCTGGGGATTAGGCTAGACTCAAGGTTACAATGGGGTCCTCATTTAACATCTCTTGCAGGAAGGCTAAGTTCAGCAGCATATGCTGTTAGAAAAATTCGCCAGTTTACAGATGTTGAAACCGCTAGACTAGTCTATTTTAGTTATTTTCACAGTATAATGTCTTACGGTATTTTACTTTGGGGACGGGCTGCTGACATCGAGTCTATTTTCATTTTGCAGAAAAGAGCCATCAGAGCCATTTACCATCTGCGCCGGAGAGATTCTCTAAGAGAACTGTTTAAAGAAATTAACATCATGACGGTCCCTTGTCAATATATTTATGAAAATAGTATGTACGTTAGAAAGAATCTACATCTTTTCAGTAAACGAGGCGACAGACATAACTATGTCACTAGACATAGGAATCAGTTAGTTCAACCAGGTTTCAGACTTGCTAAAGTAGCAACATCTTTCATGGGATACTTTTTAAAGTTTTATAACAAAATACCGCCACATATACTAGAACTAAATGAGACGAAATTTAAAAACTGTGTAAAACGCACACTATGCAAACAAGCATATTATAAATTAGGGGAGTACATTGACGACAAAAATGCTTGGCTCAATGCTGGTCCGCTCCACAACGACTAAAATGCCCGAACTTTGATGAAGATGTGAAAACATTGTTGGACCTGCTGAAGATTGTAAGTTTATCTTTGCATTGTATAGACTCATTAAATAATCTAACCATGATTTTGTAAAAAGGCAGTGTTTAAAAGAGTGTCCATGGAGTTTCTTGCACGTTCTTCTCCATAGGATCTACTCTTTGGAACGTGCAACTGCCGCGCTGGAGATAGGGTCGGTGAGTTTGTTTTGTTGCAGAATAACTTGCTACTCTTGTCGCTAGCGCGGCAGAATTAGCTTGATCTATTTGACTGACATACCTTGACTATTCAAAAGTGCCTGTAAACTGGTCTATTTGAAATAAAGGATTTTGTATTTGTTTGTATTTGTTTGTATTTGTATTTGTACTTTTCTCAAATAATGCGCGGAAATTAAAATTACGTTTCAAAGTCAATCACGAACAACAATAATTTTTCCCGCGTTAAAGTGTTCGTTTGTTCTTTTTTTTTCAATAAATAGCTTTCTATTTGCAAGCCACTTCATAATTATTTACATAAAACCTTTGATTAGTTACCTCTTTGGTTGCCATGTTTTGGAGTATAAGATCGTTCCATTTTATATTACACGACAGATATGAGTTTACTATGTAATTTATTTGGCCGCTAAACCACGACAGATATGAATTTTCATACAACTTTTGGCGGCCGCTGCTCGCTGGAATGTGATCAGTACAGCAATTTCGATTTATCTCGAAGAAGGTTGTCAAAAAAGTGCTCTTTCCAAGGATATTTGAGAAAATAAATTTATTTGCGTGACTAAGTATACATTACTCAGCTGAACAAACATAATATTACCATTTTATTGAGTCCATCTAATGGACGCAAGCGCTGCCAATGAGAGTCCTGTGTTCGATTCCCGTACCGTGGTGAGGGTAAACATTATGCATGAAAATGAACATATACGGTTAAGCACATCATGCATATTGTGTATATGGCTACTAGCCCTTTCATTGTGATCTAAACTCGGCTCGGCCGCCGCCGCCGCCGCCGCCGCCGCCGCCGCCGCCCTGCGTACGCGCGCGCTCTCATTACTCTCCGCTGTCTGTCAACTGAGATAGCGACTCTAATAGAACTTAGTCTGATGCGAGACGTAATGCTCTTTGCAATAATTTAGATATAGCCATTTTTATGCACACAATTCTTTTGATTTTAAAATCATATATTTTAAGAAGACTGTAGGGTGCAAACTGATTACACTATGGTGTAATCTATTTTTTGCAACGTGACTCTGTATGTTGTTTTGGCCGTCTATCCCGTCGTATGGGATATCGTTGCACTTTGCGATTCACCTATTGGCTATCAGTTTACGAAATATTAAACGGTTCACATTCCCATGGACACCATGTGGTATTTACTGATTGTTTAAATATTGAGTCTGCTTTGCAGACAGTGAACCTATGAAACGTATGTCCAATAGTAGCACACACAACGATGTTCAAAGGGAACTATCACCGTGACTTGTACTACTGAGTAATAGTGGACCGACTTATAAAGTGTACCTGATTATTCAAAAAAATAATTTCTGTATAAACAAGAGTAAGAGGATGTATTAACAGAACATGTATAGATTTTATTGCAACTGTTTCAGATATGCCTACAGGTAATGTTATTGTTGGGATGTTATCTTAGAATTATATATTTCTGTGGATCTCATTAATTTTTTGCAGGTTGATCTCCTTCTTTTCTTTTTGGATGACGTAATTATGTCCTGCACTTCAGCTACTGCTTTGTTTAGAGCCAATTCTCTGTCTCTATCTCTTTAATAAATAACAATTTCTTAATGATATAAACCAATTTATGACTTTTTGTACATAAACAAAGGACAAAGTTAACAATGCAGTCGAAATTCACACGTAATGTTCCTGCAAAATAGCAAATATAAAATTGTTTTATTAAGGTTATAAAAACAGTACATAATAAATAATATACCTTAGGGTGGAAGCTCCCGGGTAGCCCGCGAAATTCAAATATTTTTATGTTTTTTGCAATTTAGCGGTCAGTGTGAAGCTGTATGTTGAACAAAATACGGTTCGCGATCGAAAAGAGCATTTATTTAATGGATTATAACCATTTGAATCATCAATATAACCCACTAAGTTCATAGAACTCGATTGAATGTTATTTCGTGAAAAAGTCATTCAATCGAGTTGTTTCGCGGGCTACCCTGGCGCTTCCACCCTAAGGTATACTATTTATTATGTACTGTTTTTATAATTTTTCCTTAACATGTGGCTAATAACCTATCCTGGTGCCAAATTTGAAGGTCAATAAGTTTGCTAGAAGTACCTTAGAATTGATGATGATCGTCACACAGTGAGTGACAAAATGTTGTAACTTTGAACGACCGTAAAGCTGGTTTCGGACTACGCTATAATAAATATAACATACCTAGAGTATATTATATAGCTCATAGCACAACAATATCACGCTCCATACATTGTCAATAATATATAGTACAGTACAGTGTGAACGTGTCCATAACAATGTATGGTGCGCGACATTGCCTTGCTATGAGGTCTATACTATATGCTATTATATTATAGCGTAGTCTGAAAGCAACTTCACTCGTAAACTATTTATTCAAACTTCATTTAATTTGGAGGTTAAACTTGTTCTAATACTTACTCTTGGTCACCAAACATCTAAATAAACCCCTAGCTTTGTCCACATCGACGATATACGGGGGTGAAATAGCCGCGAATAGCTTCGAGAACAGAATGGTACGGCCGTGCCCGCTTTGCTCGAGACTTGGCTGAGGCACTGCCGTGCCCCCAGATAACCTACAAAAATAACTTTGTGACCATTACCTCTATCACCTAAAATATATATTCCAATCAGCAAAAAAATAAACTCTTATACCTAAAATTACAATGGTTCTAGTTATTAAAAGTCACGACTGCACTTTAAATTGCACCATGAGACCAAAGGAGAAACCCAAAATAGAAACTAGGGCCTGGCTTTACAGGGCTGGAATTTGGCCATAAATTATAGCATTTAGGAAGATTTCACTCTCTGCTGTCTTCTGCTTTTAAATAAAGAGACTGTCAGAGTGATCAGTTACCACGGAGCTGTGGTTGACTGTACCTACTGTAGCTGTAAATGTCATGAAGAATCCGAAGTAGTTGTTGTTTGTCAATGCCAATGTGTTCATCAAAAGCAATCTATTAATAAATACGAATGGATGCATTCTGCTAATCGACGTCTAGCTCGCGCGCTGCACGCCGCCGCGCACTCGGGCACGCTCGGGCACGCTCGGGCACGCTCGTGTCACCTCGGCGCTCTCCGTTCTCATGCACTACTTCTCTCGTAGATAGGTTTAAGGTGGAAGCTCCAGGGTAGCCCGCGAAATTCAAATATTTTTATGTTTTTTGCAACTTGCCGGTCAGTGTGAAGCTGTATGTTGAACTCGATTGAATGTTATTTCGTGAAAAAGTCATTCGATCGAGTTGTATGAACTTAGAGGGCTATATTGATAATTAAAATCGGTATAATTCTTTAGATAAATATGCGTTACAGCCGCGAATCAATAGAAATCATAGTTTTCCGCGACCTGGAAGGGTTTCAATTCGCGCGCAGCGCCAGGAAACCTAGGTTAGTATGGCGAGAACTCGATTCCTCAAAAATGACCGGAATCTAATGACTGGAATCCAACGCTGGATGAGTATGATTGAGCAGTATTTGAACGAGATTTGTGCTATTACTTCGGAAGGAAAATTGAACACAGAGCAGAAGCTGAAGATCAGCAGCCTGTGCAGAAAAGTTGGACACGGCACTTCGCAAATGGCTGTCCAATACCAATCGCTCAAACAAAATGCCTATCAGTCACATGAATCCCTGAAAACTTTGACCGAAGCTCGAGACCTAAAAGACTGCGTAAAGGAGATGCAGCGGACGATCCAAGAGTCCTGTGCGAAGCAGGGAGCAACTGTTTCGTCCTTTGCAGACATGGTAAAGAAGGGAGCCAACAGCTATGTTCGTCCCAATACCGTTAGTTCTGTGGCTATTTATCCCTGCGACAATTCCAAGACAAGCGACGAAACAAAAAGCATTGTCAAAAGAATTATATGCCCTGGAGAAATGAAGCTCAAAGTTCGTGTGCAATATAGGGAAAGGAGGACTTATTATCAGCACGGAGACCAAAGAGGACCTCGAGAAACTAAAAAAGACAGTCCAACTCTCTTCTTCGGGGCTCACCGTCGACGAACCTAAAAAGCGTAAACCGCGTATTATAGTATTAGGAGTTCCTGCGACAATGGCTTATTTATGACCAAAATTTGGGTGACAAACTGCCAACTATGTCCATGGATACATTTTTGACCTCGAGTAAACTTAGCCATAAATCTGGAAGGAAAGACGCTGAGAACTGCAATTTCATAATAGAAGTCCCAGCCATGGTTCGAAAGGCCCTCATTTCACAGGACAGAATTTTCATAAATTGGACGTCCTGCCCAGTGCGAGACTTCACTCTGGTAACGAGATGTTACAAATGTCAGCAGTACGGTCATTCGGCCAAGACGTGCAAAATTGCTGCTCCTATATGCGGACATTGCGGTGAAGAAGGTCACAAAATCGAAGAATGCAAAAGGGAAGACGAGTCGCCAAAATGTGCTTCATGCTTGCGGTTCAAAAAACAGGCCAATCATAAGACGGGAGATCCAGAGTGCCCAGCAAAAAATCTGCAGTGACCAGGTACATCAACTCCATTGATTATGAAGGCGCCTAAGAGCGCCACTTACATCTTTATATTCTAGACTTAATTTATTCTCCAACACCTTTTATTTTATTAATCCTTATTCATGTTACCAGTCACATGCGATGATATAATCGAAATTATTAACAGCCTCAAGAATACGAATACCGTTGGATTTGATAACATATCAACAAAAGATATTAAAGAAGTTAAGGAGATAATAGCGCCGTTACTTTCGCATATAATAAATCTCTGTATATCCGATGGTATATTTCCAAATCGTCTGAAAAAAGTTATAATTAAGCCCCTATTCAAAAAAGACGATAAAACTGAATTAAAAAATTACAGGCAAATTGCAAAAATTCCTATATTATTTTCAAAAATTATCGAAAAAGTAATTGTAGTAGCCTACATATTCATACGAGCGCATCACACGTCCGGCCGCCGTCACAGCGCGCGGCGCACTGAGCGAGTCAGCGAGCTCCGCCGGCGTGGCGCGCGCACCGAACGATTGCGACACCACCAGCGGCCTGCGCCTGCTCTGGCGACCGGATCGAGGAGCGACAACATGCCTGCGTCGAAGACCATCGTGCACTGACTGTTGAGAGCCGATCCGCCCGTATTTACGATGGTGGCAGCCGCACGCTCACGTCATCCTCGACGCTCGACCATTAAGCTTGGATCGCTTCCATTGGTTGCTTAGCATCGCGGCACCACCACTCCTTATGATACCCTACTGTATTATAATATAAGCAGGTCTGGACAATAAATTATTCCAATTCGTATTCACTATCTAATTTGACGGAACATACCCTAAACTCCTAAATAATCTTTAACAGTATATATGCCTATTTTAAAAATTTAAACTATTTTGCAATGAACAAAAAGGATTTAGAAAAAATATTAATATTAACATGGCGCTATTTGACTTACTATCAAGTGTCCTAACATCTGTATAGCATCGATACGAAAAACGCTATTTATACAGATATGACAAAGGCATTTGATTTTGTGGATCATCAAGTTTTACTACAAAAACTATATAGCTATGGCATTAGAGAAAATGTTCTTAAACTCATAGAATCTTACCTAAGTGATAGATTGCAATACACAGAAATCACAAGAATTTGTCCAGTAACTAAGTTGCAAAAAACGTATACGTTAGGTTAGGTTAGGTTAGGTTAGGTTAGGTTAGGTTAGGTTAGGTTAGGTTAGGTTAGGTTAGGTTAGGTTAGGTTTTTTTTTTTTTTTTTTTTTTTTTTTTGGTTTGGCAGGAGTGGGAAATCCTCATGGACGAATCGGCCGCCCACTCTGTGAGACGACCGAGACAGTGCCGGACTCTTACCGGCTAAAACCCACTCCTGCCACGCTTGTGCTCCCCTGAAAGTGTCAGAGTCTGTTTTCGACTTATGCATGTGTTTGTAGACTTATGTTTGATAACTGGCGTTGGTGTATGAAGTTACTTCGTTCTGTTTTATTCTATTGCTTCTACTGCTTTTTACTGCTTTACAATTAGGAGGTAGGTAGATATTTGTATTTCCTCTTGCATTCACTACATTACATTTAACTACTTTAACACAGATTAATAAGGTGGATCTTAGTTTATTTTTAAGTTAACATTAATTATTATTTTATTATTCTTTAAGATTTTTGCTAAATTTTACTTTATACGACTATTTAATTCTTTTCTATTGCTATGCTAGCCTCTAATATACTAAACTATATTATGCTAGCATATTTACTTATTCTTTATATATTGGTTCATCACTCTTATTTCAATTAATTTGCAACGTTTTAGGACAATTTTAGCTTTTTTATTTCTTAACTCCTTAGTTTTTTCTTTCTGTTTCAGGGACTTCGCTATGATCTTCAATTTTCGGATTTGGGCGACACAGCGGATACTTCGGTTCATGGTAGCTACAACTCTTTTTAAGTCGGTACGTCTCCCGAACCACCACGGCAAGTTTAGTTCCTCTTTGACTATTTTGGCTACTTCGGGTTTGATATCTTTAATCAATTGGTCAGGTTTCTCATGAAACTTGGTACAATTGACTTTTTTGGTGTACAATTTAATTTCTTTATGTTTTTCTTTTTTGACTGCTGTGAATTTAAAATTAATTTTCAAATGGCCAATTTTCTCATGAAGCTTGAACCATTTTACTTTTTTGGAGTTGTAATTTTTGGTGGTATGGTAAATTTTTGTGTCTATAAATATCTGTGAGAGGATTTTAAAAGCAGTGCCATAATGATCCGAGTTCGTCACTTCGTCGTAAATACTCCGGTCGTCTATCCACTTTAGTGTTTCGAGTGAGCAAGCGGTATTGTGAACGTGACCGCTGTACTGCTTCCCTACCCGAATGTTACCAAATGTCAGAATTCTCCCCTGGTACACTGTATGTCTTTTTGAGATGCCCTTAGCAGTATGCAACGGTCGATCTGGCTATGTCATCCCATTTATGCCGCACTGGACAGTCGTGGCTAAATGCGTTGTGTGGCGTAACGTTGTCGATATTTGCCTTCGCACAGTTACGACAGACGGGTGATGAGCCTGACAGCCAATCCGAACACTCTGCCCTCATGTGAGGACCGCCGCAATGGCCACACAGGTCTGCAGGCTCCTTGCAGAACCGCTTACCGTGACCAAAACCTAGGCAGCGGGTGCACTGAACAAGCGGGGTCTGATCTTCGACCCGGACACGCTGGAGATCTATGTGTACGGTGCCAATATCCAGTGCTCGTCGCCAGATGGTGGGCGAGACGCTAACAATGACATGCCCAGTATGAGGGTTTCGTGTCCGTCTTCGATATTTGACCACTACTCTGCTTTCCTCACTGTCGAGACCGTTAAAAACACTCCGGTTCTGGTTCCTAAGTGCTGTGAGGACGTCTTCGTCGGTATTTGCTACCAAGACGTTCCTAAGAACCAGAAGCGGGTCCTTGTTTTGGACTTCCTCGACAGT